>JALIRY010000024.1:0-427611 GCA_026401215.1 Trichoderma erinaceum
TTAAATCTTGCATTTAAAATTTTCCCATTTACCCCACACATTAATTATCCCAAAAAACCAAACCCCCCCTAACCGTTCCCAACAAAAAACACCTAAAACGGGCTTTTTTTTTTTTTTTTTTTTTTTTTTTTTTTTTTTTTTTTTTGAATCGCTAGCTTAGAATCATCATTTTACCATTGATCGCAATAAGCGCTTTTGTAGACATGATTGTAATTCAGCTGCTCAAGCGTTGCCATAGCAGTGTTCTTGGTCGGCTAACCTAGAGATCAGAAAATTTGTCTATCAAGAAATCTACATACAATGTCATGTCATTTTCATCTTAGATATATTTATACAGTTTCTCTAGATGCTTTTAAGCTGTGCAGTAAACGATCCTATGCTAATAGGCTCCTGCATCCGCGCAGTTGGACATAGATTCTTTTATAAAGTGCTGTCTAGAGATATAAAAGCCTGCCCATCTACTGACGAACTTGGCAATAAATTGACACTAAAAAATAGCGATAAACAACACAGACACATATCTATATTAAGTCTACAGCAAGGGAATCTCACTATTTGCTGCGGCAAATTTAGAGCACACGGCTGCGAAAGTGGCGTGAAGATCCAATAAAATGGCTGCTCTCCGATACAAGCATGGCATTCTGAAAGCTTCATTTCTGTTGTCCCACGTTGCACGAATGGGGCTCATCTACTTACCAATATCCGAGCATCCCAAGAGTTATTCCCTGCAGATTTAACTTTGTATTAAGACGAAAAAGATCCCGTATCAGCAGGTGGATCCTCAGGTACCACAATCCTGTGATACTCTCAAAAATAAATTTTGTGACCGAACTTTGACTTTCGCGTATGCACCCCAGAAAGTGAAATCAGTGGCGTCGAATCTGTGCTCAGATCGCCTTGAATCTGCGCGAACCGAGACAGACACTGCAGAATATTCCATGCATTAGCACCGCGTTATAGCGCAAAGTTGAAAGTTATAGCGCTGTTCCAAAGGTTAAAGAAGCTCGAGCTTTGGCCGGGCGGCGTTACATAAGCTCGAGCCACTGTCTGAGATGCCTGCACGTGCCACCGCCTTCTTATTGATGCTGTTTCATCAATGGGTCGCTTCAGGCTAATTCAGCATAAACACCGAAGGACTCCGTTGCCATTGTTTCAACTTTCAACAGCAACCAGAGCATCGTCCAATTTGTGGCATTTCACCGAGAGAGAGCAGCGAATTACGGGCCATCGATTTTTGTGAGCAATTGATTGTCTCTTGAGATGGCACACTGAGCTGCCCGCTACTCTCATCTGCCGCTCCCTTTGATGTCTGCGACGTCACCAGTTGGGTACGCTTTCGCCGAGCAGTAAACCAACAAAATCCAGCAACCCAGCCTCACAGCCGCCAGCAATGGCCTTTCTTGAGGATCCACGCCTGCGTCAGCGCTGGAACCAGATAACACACGATGCAGAGGCCGTGACTGAGAATGCCGCTGCCGGCATCTGGACATTTCAGCACCACTACATCAATCCTTGCCTGGGGTCGATCCGAGGCGCCATTGAGCAATGCACGGCCGTCTGCCTGGGCGATGCCGAAGAGCGTATCCGACGGCAACGAGAGCGCGCCCGCGAGAGAGCAGAATACAGCTTTAATTTCTACGATGACTGGGATCGTGAGGAAGAGAGCGGCGGGCTGCTGGGCAACTGGGGCGGGGAAGACTGGGATCGTCTCTTGGCTGGCTCTGGCAGCCAGAGGAGACCCGAGACAGTCGACCACCAGCCACGCCGAAAGCGAGGCATGAGCTACGGAACAAGGGGGGCCAGGAGAAAAAACAGCGAGCAGGATCCCACCATTATCCCAAGCACCCAGCCGATTGGATTCTTAAGCAAGCTCCCTTGGAAGATGGGTGGTACCTTGCGATACAAACCTAGTGCGGCGGATCTGCAAGAGCACCCGGGTGCCAGAAAGCACGAATATACTGAGACGCAGCCGCTGCTGGGAGCGGAAGACGATTCGGATCATGGAGAACTACTACAACCGTCACGGTCAAGGAAGCGGAGCGGCACAACAGGATCAGGCGCAACTTCAGACTCTTACCGTTCTCGTGGTGATTTATTTCCCAGCGACGGCGAAGGAGAAGAAGATGCAATAGCACTCGATGACGAGGTGACCTATGATATGATTAGAAAGGATGATAGGAGCAGCAGGAGTGGAACAACGCCGAGCAGTAAAGGCAAGCGACCGGCGCATACTGTCTCTAGAACAGTATCTAGGACAACCCTTGGCTCCGTTGGATCAAGAGAATCCTTGGGCCTTGGCCTCGCCATATATGGAGCAGTATCGCAAGAATCTGTACAAGACGCTCAGCCATTACCATCACTCAGAGATCTCGAGCTAGAAGAGGAACGCCTGGGGAAAGAAGAGGATGAAGAGTTGGCTAAGAAGAAAGAGGCCGCAGTCCAATTGGCGTTGGAGCGTGGTTTACAAACAGAAGCAGAGCCAAAGCCGGCGGATGTGGGAGACGACGAGTATAAGCTGGAAGAAGAAGCACACGAGATTCACTTGGAGAATGGCGATGAGAGTGACGATGATGAGGGTCATGAAGAAGGTGCCCTTCACGATTCCGGGATATCCGGACATAGCCGGGAGGCCCAGGCGAAAGATGGGACAACGCCCAATGTCAAGAGCGGTTTCGTTCCTGCGCGGCTGCCACATTTTGAATGAGCTATTGAGCGTTGCGCTGGCTTTACAGAAGATCTAATGCCTCGGAATACGCTTACTTGTAGTCTTTAACACATAAAATAGTACTGACACGCGATGCCTAGATGTCACTATTTTTACCTGTTTGGGCGGGAAATGCTGAGATTTCTACTAGCAGCCTACTAGCGCGGTAATGGAATGAGGCGAACCGAGGGTACAGATTTGGACTGACGAATATAATGAATGAATGAGAAACGAATTACAACTTTTATTAATCGTTTTCCTCTGGTGATATAAATGTGGTCTATCCGGAGTGCTTCGCGAAACGCTTATCTGTAGGGAAGCCCTCTTTTCAAGTTCCCACGATGCAGAGGTTCTATTGCCGTTTTCAGCCTCTGGTTTTTTTTTTCTACATGCCATATCACAAGCTCAAATACTATTTGATATACATTCTCGGAGAATTTAGCACTTTTACTCCGTGGAGTTTCCACCTCACGCCGATTCGTGATGCCTCGGCATCGATCGCTTCCCCGCAAAGCGGCTGGGGCCGTAGCCGCTGCCGCTTCAGGGACCTGTCGCAGCGTGTGCCTAGCCTAAAGCCGGAGAACGGGGACGGAGGCGTGGAATTGTTGCCGATGGCTGGAAGGGGGTTTATTCCAAAGCTCGGTGACTTTTTATTATCCAGTTGTTTCTCTTCGCCTTCAACTTTTCATTGTAATGCTTCCTCGCTGTTAGCCAAATTGTGACTTCCTGAAGCAATTGGCTACTTGTTCTGGTACAACTATTGTCCGCTCTCTCGTATGTGATAGCGGATAACACGAGAATCACTCGTGCTCTCTCTCTCTCGCCATCTACAGCATTCACTACCAATTACAACCATGGCGCCTACCGGACCCATCACAACCCCCATCACCACGCTGCTGGGCATCCAGCACCCTATTATACTTGCCGGCATGGCCCGCACTTCTGGAGGTCGCCTTGCTGCCGCCGTCTCCAATGCGGGCGGCCTGGGCGTCATCGGCGGCTTTCAATACACGCCAGACCAGCTCCGCGAGATTGTTGCCGAGCTCAAGGCGAATCTGAAGAGTCCTGACCTGCCTTTCGGCGTTGATCTGGCTCTGCCGCAGGTGGGAGGAAATGCACGCAAGACGAATCATGACTACACGCACGGGAAGCTGGACGAGCTGATTGACATCACTATTGACAGCGGCGCGAAGCTGTTTGTCTGTGCGGTGGGCGTGCCGCCAAAGCACGTCCTTGAGAAGCTTCACAAGAATGGCATCCTGGTGATGAACATGGTGGGGCATCCAAAGCACGCCGTCAAGGCTCTGGAGCTGGGCGTTGATATTGTGTGCGCACAGGGTGGCGAAGGAGGCGGCCACACAGGCGATGTCGCCAACTCGGTCCTGATTCCGGCCGTCGTCGACGTGGCAAAGAGGTACAAGCCGCCCATGCTAAAGGGCTCAACGGCCCTTGTCGTTGCTGCAGGCGGCATCTGCAATGGCCGCGGCCTGGCCAGCTCCCTGATGCAGGGCGCCGTGGCCGTCTGGGTGGGCACGCGGTTCCTCGCCTCGGACGAGGCTGGATGCAGCGAAGAGGCCAAGCAGGCGGTGGTGACGTGCGGCTTTGAAGGCACTGAGCGGACATTGGTGATTACGGGCCGGCCGCTGCGGATGAGGACAAATGGCTACATTCAGAGCTGGCATGACCGGCCAGAGGAGATTAAGAAACTCGTGGAGAAGGGCGTCATTCCGATGGAGCATGATTTTGATGAGGGCCGAGATGTCGATATTCCGCATTTGATGGGGCAGGTTGCGGGTGCAATTGATAAGGTACAGCCAGCGGGAGAGATTGTTGCGGAGATGGTGCAGGAGGCGGTTGATATGCTGAAGCTGGGAGGGACGTATTTGGCGGCGAAGAGCCGTTTGTAAGTGGATGAAGCTAATGTGTGATGCCAGATTCTCCTTCTCGTTTTTCAACAAAGTCACGATGCAAGTAATATATTTAAAAAAAAATATAGGATTTGAAATGAGTAATGCCTATATCGTTGATATTTGCCGAGATGGAGCTGGTTTGTTTTGCTGCTATCAGACGATACCATCACCAAATACAATCGTGGTGGTGAGCTGCATGAAGTACGTACCTGTGGCTGGTGCACTCTTAGCTCTATTGATTACTGCGCATATCTGTGGCGCAACCCCACCATAGTGGATCCCCATTTTTGCAAATCGCAAACTTAACTTTTTTTTTTCTTATCGGTTCCTGATTGCTGGCGAAATATTTCTGCTGCATCACCAACAAGCCCTCAGCAAAATACCCATAAACCACATCGTCAACCATGGCTGGCGCTACATTGAACAACAAGCGCAAGCGCAATCAGACCGATGCCGCTGCCGACAGCTCCAAAAAGTCAAAAAAGCTGAAGAATCCTCCCCCCGCTGAGCCCAAGGAAGACGAAGAAGCATCAGAAGAGGAGGAGGAGTCGAGATATGAAGATGCTGTCTCAAACCTCGAGCAGGAGAACAACAATGAGGATGGAGAATCAGATGCGGGTGAAGGATCCGATTTAGAGGACAAGGCTGTCGCCAAAAATGCCGATGGCGATGTCATTCCGGCCAACTCAGCACCGATATTATCGACCCTGGCCGAGTCTGACAAATTTGAAGATCTCAAGTTATCCGAAAAGACCATGAGGGCAATTCAAGAGATGGGCTTCACAAAGATGACCAGCATCCAGCGCAGCGTTTGTCTACCTCTTCAAATTCTTGGCTTTATTGAAATGCTGTTCCATTGATTTACTGACATTGCTTCCTCAACAGGCCATCCCGCCTCTTCTCGCTGGCAAGGACGTCCTCGGTGCAGCCAAGACTGGATCTGGAAAGACGCTTGCCTTCTTGATTCCCGCCATCGAAATCCTCAGCTCTCTCCGATTCAAGCCCCGAAACGGCACCGGTGTCATTGTCGTGTCTCCCACCCGAGAGCTTGCGCTCCAGATCTTCGGCGTCGCACGCGAGCTGATGAAGCACCACTCACAGACGTATGGTATCGTCATTGGAGGAGCCAACCGAAGAGCAGAAGTCGAGAAGCTGACCAAGGGTGTCAACCTGTTGATTGCCACCCCCGGTCGACTGCTCGATCACCTTCTCAACACCCAATTTGTCTTTAAGAATCTCAAGTCTCTGATTATCGACGAGGCCGATCGTATTCTGGAAGTTGGTTTCGAGGATGAAATGAGGCAGATTGTCAAGGTGCTGTCAAACGATGACCGACAGACTATGCTCTTTTCTGCGACACAGACAACCAAAGTTGGTGAGTAATTTTTCTACGGGCTGATTTAAATCATTGACTGAGTGGCTCGCTAACTTGTGATGTACAGAGGATTTGGCCAGAATCTCTCTGCGACCCGGCCCACTATACATCAACGTTGACGAAGAGAAGCAACACAGCACAGTCGACGGTCTCGAGCAGGGCTACGTCCTGTGTGAGGGCGACGAGCGTTTCCTACTACTATTCTCCTTCCTCCGAAAAATGCAGGCCAAGAAGAAGAAGGTCATTGTCTTCTTCAGCAGCTGCAACTCCGTCAAATACTACTCTGAGCTCTTGAACTACATTGACTGCCCGGTGCTGGATCTCCACGGCAAGCAGAAGCAGCAGAAGCGGACCAACACATTCTTCGAGTTTAGCAATGCGCCGCACGGTATCCTCATCTGCACTGATGTTGCTGCTCGTGGTTTGGATGTGAGTATCTTTTGTCCTTACTGGGAAGAAGCAAAAGACGTTGTAATGCTAACTGGGGGGGGGGGTTTTTTTAGATTCCTGCTGTCGACTTCATTGTCCAGTTTGACCCCCCGGACAACACTCGTGACTACATTCACCGTGTCGGACGAACTGCCCGAGGTACCGATGCCAAGGGCCGAAGCTTGCTTTTCCTTCAGGTAAACTCAACATCTGCCCGTATAATTATTATTGCTCTTTAAGCACTGACACATGCAATAGCCCAACGAAGTCGGCTTCCTGTCCTACCTCAAGGCGGCTCGTGTCCCCGTCGTCGAGTTCGAGTTCCCTCGAAAGAAGATTATTAACGTCCAGTCCCAGCTCGAGAAGCTCATCGGAAAGAACTACTACCTGCAGCAGAGCGCCAAGGATGCCTTCAAGGCCTATCTCCACGCCTACGCCAGCCACAGCCTGCGGTCCGTTTACGACGTGCAGAAGCTAGACCTGGTCAAGATTGCAAAGAGCTTTGGCTTCTCTACGCCTCCGCGAGTGGACATCCAGCTGGGCGCGAGCATGGGACGGGACAAAGTGCAGGCTAGGAGGTCGTACGGCAGCCAGCCGAAACAGGTGGGCAAGTACAAGAGGGATAAGAGGAATTAGAGATGTAATTTAATTTATAAGGCGCGGTATATAAAATGGGAATTAATAAGGCGTATTTTGTTTATGAGAGGTTGCAGGAATTTGGACAAGTATTTTGCTTGAGGTACGGTGCTTGGTCTTTGTCATGTACCTAGTTGGTAAAGATGGGCCAATGGCTTCGATGTCTGGAGTAGGCCTATGTCCCTCTTTAGGACAATGTCTCTCTGATCAATCCCATTTGTATCCCATATAACCCCTATTTTGAACTTTTGACTATTTCAATGCTCTCTAGTTAGCTTGGATGGGCAATATTAGACTCTTATGCGCATACCGCTGCATGTGGCTGAGCTCCCTACTAACGTAAGCAACAATTTCCAAACAACACCCGAGGTCGGATGTTTCGCTGATCACTTCTCACTCATGCATCTTTTTCCCATCAACTCAATTGGTTTCGGCGCCTCTGGATTTTACTGCTTCTAGCGTTTGTTTTCATGTGCACACATCAATTAATCAATTAATCTATAAAGGCAGCTTTCAATTGGAACAGACCTCTGACGTCACCACCATGGAAGCTCACGATACAGTCGTCTCATCCATATCCTCACGCGTCAAGCACTTCTATCAATTGCAGAAACCCTTTCGCCTCTACCATGGCGCCACCAACAGCACGCGCCGCTCCCACCGCAGCGCAGAAAACACAATCGACACCAGCCAGCTGAACCACGTCCTATCAGTCGATGCCACCGCCAAGACGGCCGTCGTGGAGCCGAACGTGCCGATGGACCTCCTCGTCGGCGAGACGCTGCGCCATCGGCTGGTGCCGCCGGTCGTGATGGAGCTGCCCGGCATTACGGTGGGAGGCGGCTTTTCGGGGACGTCGGGCGAGAGCAGCTCGTTCCGCTATGGCGCGTTTGACGCCAACATCAACTGGATCGAGATTGTCCTGCCAGACGGCGAAGTGGTGCGGGCGTCCAAGACGGAGCGGCAGGATCTGTTCTGGGGTGCGGCATCGGCATTTGGGACGCTGGGCGTGGTGACGCTGCTGGAGGTGCAGCTGAAGGAGGCGAAGACGTATGTGCAGCTGGAGTATTCGCTTGCGTTGGGGGCGGCGAGCATGCTGAAGCGGGTGCAGAAGGCCTGTGATGCGTCTGAGAACGACTATGTTGATGCTATCGTGTTTTCTATGGATACGACGGTTGTTTGTGTGGGGAGACTGACGGATGAGCTGCCAACCGGAACGAAGCCGGTGGGTTTTCTCGGCCGCAGCGATCCTTGGTTCTATACGCGGGCCAAGGAGGTCGTGGAGCGGCTGAAGACGACGGGATTGGGAAACGTCAAGGAAATGCTGGTCACAGACTATGTCCCCTTGGAGGATTATCTCTTCCGCTACGACCGCGGAGGCTTCTGGACGGCCGTGTACGCGTACCGCTACTTCATCACGCCCTTTAACAGGATCACCAGGTACATCCTCGACTCCTTCATGCACGCCCGCGTCATGTACCGCGCTGTGCATAAGAGCGGCCTCGCAGACTACTACATGGTCCAAGACGTCGGCGTTCCGTACGACAAGGTTGTCGAATTCCAGGCCTGGCTCGACAAGGAGCTGCACATTTACCCCCTCTGGATCTGCCCACTACGTATCCGCCGCGACGATCCAGATTCAGGCCACGGCTTGCACTCGGAGTTTGCGAAGCCAAATACCCCAGACTTGATGAATTTTGGCGTCTGGGGCGGCGTCAAGGGCAATCGCCGCGAAGTCATTGAAAAGAACCGCGCGCTGGAACGTAAAGTCCAGGAATTAAACGGCAAGAAGTGGCTGTATGCGCATGCGTATTATACTGAAGACGAATTCTGGTCGCACTATGACAGGGCGTCGTACGATGCGTTGAGGAAGAAGTACAAGGCAGAGTATCTACCGAGTGTGTACGACAAGGTCAAGGTTGACGTGGAAGGCGAGGAGAAGGCGAGGAACGCAACGTTCAAGTCGAGAAGCAAAGCCGCGTTTTGGGATCTTTGGCCGTTGGCGGGCTTGAGAGGATTTTATAGTGCGGTTAAGGGGGGTGATTATCTGCTGCAAAAGGAGAAGGGGAAGAAGGAGAGTGTGGCTGCTGAGGCGGAGACGACGCCAAAGACTAACTAATATATTTATAGACGGGATGTAAGATACCCTTGGACTTCAGAATGGATAGATGGAGCTTACTAGAGCTTGGCTTGACTTGTTTCTATTTTGTTTTCATAAAGACGATAATTCGATATCCCATGATACACTTTGATGATCCTCAGTCCCTTCATTAATCTTACAGCTGAAGAAGGATGATGCCCTCTTTTTTCTTTTTTTTCTTTCCTTTCTTCTCTTTTACTTGTTTCAATCAATTCATTTTGATAATCCCGGGCACAGCAGACACACTTCCCTCTCAGTCATGTCGAAAGCCGCCCATCTCAGTCTTTGTCCTCCCACTCATCTCGCCAAGCGTCTTGTCACGCTGCTTCTTCGCCTCCTCGGGGTCCTTTGCGAAGAAGTTGTAGCCAATGAGCACGGCGAGGGCAGCACCGCCAATGGCCATCCTGCATCATGTTAGTTGACATCATCTACCAAGATAAAGACGTAGGCCTACCAGTTACGCTTCAGAGCTTCGGGCCCGCCTGGATTCCGCGGCGGAGGCTGTTGGCCACCGGGCCCGCCCAGGTTGTCCTTGTCTCTGTACGTGAGGTCCCGGGCCGCAGCGGTGGTGCTGAAGGGGGCGATGGCGGAGCGAGAGGCAATGGCTGGGCGGAGGGCGGTGCGGAAGAGGGCTGTAGATGATCGTGCAGACATTGTGATGAACTTGTAGATTTTAGAGATTGATTGAATATTAGTTTGAAGGAATTGGTTGAAGGAAGATGGTGTGCTGTAAATAAGAGCCATGTGTCAATGAGGGGCCCTTTTTATCGTTAAAAGTGCCTGGATCTCCGATGACTTCAACGAGGTGGCGGTATGATGTGGGCATGACGTTGCGAGCTGCGGGCAATTGCAGCGTGTCCCGCAATTGACACAATTTCAAAACAGAGTAAAAGGACAAAGTGAAATGAGGAGAAATAATGGGTTTCTTAGATTGAGAGGTGATTGTGGCGGGAGTTGGGATTTAAAGAGTAGGATTAGATTGTTTTGGCGTGTTTGGTGGCATGATGGGTGGGAGTGGGCTCGTGATGTTTGGTGAAGAACGGAGGTGAGCTGCATGGCTTTGATAAGATTAGATTGTTAAAAAGACAGTAAATTTGATTTCATTTAATTATATATTAATCCTGAAAATTGTATTATTTTCCCTTTTATTTTTTTTTGTGTTTTGTTTTGGTGATGCTATGTTGAATGTTTTTTGGTGGCGATTTGTAGAACCGTGATGCTTCACAAGCTCGTCTAAGGAGCTATAACAAGTCACCAGATATTTAGGAGCATAGAGCGCTGGAGTTTTTAAAATGCTTAACTGTTTCAAATGCATAAAGAGTTGCATAGAGATTATTTGTACTAGAAAATTAAAATTCCTAACCAATTGTTCCACCGCTCAATCGTGTTTATTATGTGTAAGCCCCGCAAAGAACCCAAGCTCCGTGTCATCGGCGCCGGCATGCCCCGAGCCGGGGCCGTTTTACTCGGCCCGGCAATGCAAAATCTCTTAGGCGCTTCGGAGCACTGTAGGCATCCCGTAATATGATCTGTGCAGCGATTATCTGTAGGTATGACATAGATGCAATGAGCTTGGCTGTATTCACATAATGAGATCAAGCAGGCTGAGTGAGCGTTACACGACTCTTGCAACCTGCGATTGGAGAGCTCATCGAGAGGCTGTATTCTTTGAGCAACCAATCGTGTAACTTCCATTGATAACAACGGCTAATTACAAGCGAAAACCATATTCAAGCTCTTTGTTGCGTGATGTAGGCAAAGCTATTTTGGCCTTTCCTCTTACACTGTCCACAACTATCACTCTGCATCTCTCAGCATACTGCATTTATGCAAATAGAATGTCCGTGATTGAGGTGTTTCTTAGCACGTCGCATATTCATATTTGAGAATAATTCTCGTCCCTATTCAATACATCAAAATGAGATTATCACGCCTAGCAATTCATCAGCCGCCTCTCTCCAATCTTCAGATGCGAAAGCCGAACCCACCAATGAGCGCCGTCAGTACGGCTCAGTATCCAAATCGCCCAAACCCACATCCTCGTCAGCCATCTCCATATTTTTCCCGCTACAGCCAAATCCAGAGACGCTCTAAAAAGCCGTCGGCTAATTTCTTTACGCCCAATCTTAGCCCCGACGGAAGTTGGAGATGCCAATTAGCGACTGTAGCGAGTCGCTTTGAGACTCAATTGATAGGAAAATCTGGCTGCTGCGTACTTCAATCAATCGGATTATTTACCCGCGTGAACAATGGTCAGCCTCGGAACGATGTGTCCAGTCCTCAGCTCCTTAATTAGCGGAGATTTAACTCATGGGTCGCCTTATCTTGAATGTTTATATATCGCCGTGAGCCGCAACAGTAGAGGGAGTCGTAGATTCTTCATTTCACGCTCTTTATAAACTCGCAGTCTTTTTAAATTGTGTTTAATTTTCGTGAGAGACGAAATGGGTAACTCAAAATCCGTTCTGCGATCCTCGTCCAAGTCTTCGGGCTCTCAAGCGACGCAGAATGGCTTCGCGAACAGCTCTCAAAAACCCCAGATGGTCCAGAAAGTGCCGCAGGTAGCAACAGCGTCTCTACCACCGCCGCCCATTGTCATTGATGGAAACGTGGCTCTAAAAGGCAAAGTCTTCGCCATCACCGGTGGTGCAAGCGGCATTGGCCTGGCGACTGCGCAGGTTCTGTCAAGACGAGGAGCAACAGTTTGCATTGCCGACGTAGATCCAGAAGCAATGAAGGCTGCTGAAGTATATTTCGCTTCACTGGAAGTTCCTCACATGATCTCAAGAGTGGACGTTTCCAAGAGAAAAGAAGTCGATGCTTGGATCGAGTCTATTGTCAAGGCCCACGGCCGGTTGGACGGTGCTGCCAACGTAGCAGGAGTTATTGGGAAATATCACGGCGTCTCGCCAGTTTCAGAGCTCGATGACGACGAATGGGATAAAATTATCGGCGTCAACCTTACCGGAACCATGTACTGTATGAGAGCGGAGCTGAGGAATATGAACGACCGCGGTTCCATCGTCAATGTCTCGTCTATCCACGGATTAAAGGGTGAGTTTTGATTCCGTCATATCGAAAGGGTAATTTGAGTTTTGCTAACACAATATTTGCAGGATTTGCCAGGCATGGTGCCTACGATGCAAGCAAGCACGGCATTGTTGGTCTCACACGAGCAGCCGCCCTTGAGAATGGAGAGCGAGAAATCCGCGTCAACAGCGTTGCTCCCGGTGCCATTTACACTCCGTTGATGCAGAAGAACTGGGATTTCGCAGGCCGGCCAAAAGACGCTGCCTTTGACGATCCCACCGCTTTCCAGCGACAAGGCACAGCGGAAGAGACGGCGAATGTGATTGCTTTCTTGCTGGGGCCAGAAAGCACGTTTGTGAGCGGAAGCGTGTACAAGGTAGATGGAGCCTGGATTTGACAGAAGGGAGGATCCTTTGGTGAAATGGCCAAGCGTGGCTTTGCATTGTATTGCGGCGTTACATTGCTGGTGACCTTTTTTTCTTGTTATGCATTCTTTTCTAGATTGGAGTGGCATTCGGTCTTTCATGTTGATTATAGGAACGTTCAATTGATATACCAAGTTCTTCGCATATATTCAGGCTAGCTCTAGATAGAAGAGGCAAGATCTAGTCAAATGCGTCTCTTGTCTTCTTATGGAATTGTTCCAGAATAATTCGACTAAACAGGCAATTCGGCAAGTTGCCGCCACACTGGGTAAAAGTCATAAACATGGTTCCAATTGCCAACTCGGCCTTACTTTTCGCATTCCACTAATCACCGAGCACTAAGAGCAATCTATGTATCTCGAATCCAATGAACTCCACCCCTGTTTTCCTACGTTCCCCGAGACTGCTTCACCAGTTGCCAGAATCAGTAAGCACAAACATACAGGGTGTGCGTGAATCAAACCGCAGCACAGGGTTACTTCGCTCTTCGTCCCAGCCACTATCCATCTTTGACACTCAAGTGTGTTGTAGGATCGGCATCATGTGAGCCGCTCAAGAGGGGACGAACCTCTCTCTGGTTGGATCATTCTTCCGTCGGCACCAGATGTCTGGCCCGCGATCCACCATCTCCACAGCCTTCATCATCCCAAACCTGGGGTAAACAAGCGGCAGCCCCCCTGCAGCTCTGACAGTGAGCAAACACGAGAAAAAAAATAAAAAATAAAACAAGAATCAAAAATTAACCAGAGACCGGTGCAGACACCAAGCCCTGAAGCATTTAGCGTCACCTTAGTTTGGCCGAGGGCTTACAGGCACAGCAGCAAATGGCTAAAGCCTCATGAATTGCCCATATCTCCCCGCATTTTTAGACTCGACTCCGAATTCACGGCAAAGTACTAAATGATACGGCATTTGCAATTCGCTCTTCGTGTTGAAAAAGCAAAAACCATCTCAAGCCCCGTCTGTCAAGAATCAAAAGGCTTGTGCGCGGTTCCAGTATCCGTCGGGTCGCCTCCATTTGCATTGCCCCTCTTGGGTCTTCTTCCCCCTTTTCTCTCTCTTTTGTATGTAGATGGTACCAACTACCGACTACCGATTACCAGCTATAACCACACGCCCGGATATTTCACCAACCGGCCCCCATCTTTTTTGCCTACGGTCTGATAGCGAGTGGATTCGATTCGGGAACCAGCCCTGCGAAACAGACTCAGTCTGAGAAGCAGGACAGCAACACAGAAAAGAGCCATGGCAACCGAAGCCGACGGTGAAGAGCGGGATCGCCCTCAGCCTCTCGTCGCGTCTGGCCATGACCGCGGGTCGACGCCCGATGCGGAGCACGCCCGGCCCCGGAAGCGCACCCGAAGAGCGTGCGACAAGTGCAGCGCCTCGAGGACTCGCTGTGACGGAGAATAGTAAGTCTCTCTCTCTCTCATACGATCTCTCAGATCTTAGATCTTACCCGTGTGGCGTTGATCTGATTGACTAACACGCGTGTAAATAGTCCCTGTCGTCGTTGCGAAGGTAAGCAAAGTCTAAATCCTACCACCGCCTCTTACTACTAGGTATCTCTCGTGAGATCCTTCAATCGTTCCCGGGGCTCCATTCCTGGATGGAGGTGGCAACGGCCCCCAATCTCCACCTTCATGGTTTCATCCCACGTCATCTCTGTAACTATCATAGCTAATATGTTATCTTTCTCTTTCTCCCTCTTCAAGACTACGGTTATACTTGTCGTTACAATCGCGAAGTAAAGAAACGAGGGCGTCTGCCGGCCTCGGCTACAGCAAACAACCACAACAAGAGCAATGGCAGTATCAGTAATCGGAGAGACTCATGGGCTTCTTCGGCCCGACGAGGAAGCATCATACAACGAGATTCCAACATAGGACACACCAACAATGGCAACATCAATGGCAACATCAATGGCAACGGCGTCTCGAGAGCATCTGTCTCGTCTCCATCAGCCACCTCTGCCAGTATCAGCTCCAGCACGGCTGCACGACATTCACTCACTGACGCTGTGGATGTGACTACGGCTACCACTGAGGATGATCAAATCACTCCACAGGACTCTCGCCAAGATGTCTTGCATTCCATCAGCCAACCTTATCCCCAGAGTCGGCCAGCACCGCCGCTCAGCGTGCCGTCTCTCATCCAGGTCGGAATACAGCCACCGATGCCGCCACGCTCCTCCATAAGCAACCCCCTGTCTGTGAATGTTTTTGAGGGACAATTTGGAGATAATGAAGTTGCCTTGTCTGACGGAAGCATTGGTTACCCATCGCCAGTCGACAGACGGTCCCATGCCGAGGCCGTCAACGCACGACAACACCGAGGCTCTTTCAAGTCCACTCTCAGCCATGAACGGAACCGCGAGTCATTCAGCACAAACAGCCACGACACAGGAGGCTTGATGCTGGATTTCTTCAACAAGGCGCCAAACGACGACTGCTGGTACAAGTTTCTCGAGCCCATCCTGCCGTACATCCGCAACATCATCCCCGCCTCCGTTGCGTGCGACTTGCTAGAAATCTTCCTGACGGATCCCGGAAGTTCGCTTTTTCGCGTTGCTTCGCCATACATATTGACCAGAGTCTTTCGCAAAAAGTCGATTACGCATCCGACAAACCCCCGATACACCACGCCTGCATTGCTTGCGACGATATTGTGGTGCGTGGCGCAAACTGCTGATGTGATGATGCTGCATGTGCCGGGGACAAGGGCAAAGATTGTCAATGACCTGTATGACTTGGCAACGTCTCTGATATCTGAGCGTGATCCGGATCGATGGCGGCGAATTCATGGTGAGTTCTTGTAATCTCGGCATAAGTCGAGAAGTCCAAAGACACTGACATGATTTCATTTTCAGGTGGTCTCAGAGCCGAAAATGAGACTCCCCATCCGCGAATCCCCAATCCCGCAACTGTGCCGAAAACTACAGTAAACAACGAACCAGCCGGTGAAATCGACGATGTCTTAACCTTCATTCTCCTCTCCATTGCCGTCTCTGGCTCCGACTTCAAATCTGACTGCTACAAGTGGTGGTCAAAGGCGACGAGACTAGCTTTTTCACTAGGCCTCAATCGAGAAGACGAGCAATGTGCCGGGCCCGTGACTCCTTGCGCAAATCCCCTCTGTTCATGTCGAAAGGAGCAGGACGGCAGCTTATACAACCTGGAGCATCGAGAGGAACGCAGGAGAGTGTTTTGGCTTTTGTACGCTCTGGATCGGCATTTGGCTTTGTCTTTCAACTCGGCGCTGACAATACCTGATTCTTACTGCGAAGTCTATTGTAAGTACCTAGAGTGAATAAATCGTTCTCTAAACTAACCTTATCCATTAGCTCCTCTACCTGAAGCTGTTTGGGAAAATCTCGACACCATTCCTCCCAATGAGATGCCCGTTCGAACCATTGGACCGCCAACAACAGCCTCTGGATCTGCCTTTTTTGAATACTTTTTGCCGCTCATGGCTATACTAGGAGACATCATAGAGGTCCATCACAGGCGCCGTCACCCACGCCTTGGCGATCTGGACGATTCACACTCCGTGTCTGTCATCCAAGGGCTCCTCACAACATATGAATTGAGTCTCGCGACACTCTCATCAGAAGGCAACGACAGCGGCATAGTTCCTCTGCCCATCCACACGCCAAGGGGCATGGTCGCCGGCATGCCTTCAAGGTCATCCATGTCCCATCCGTATCCGCCCTCTACAGCGCCATACAATGCAAGTGATCCGTCCAAGATGCGCCTCGCCAAGGCCTATAGCACGCATATTTTACACGTGCTACACGTCCTTCTACACGGCAAATGGGATGCCATATCCATGCTGGACGACGGCGATGACTGGATCACGTCCAAGAGATTCAACGAGTGCGCGTCACATGCCATTTCTGCATCACAGTCTGTTTCGACAATCTTAACAATCGACCCAGAGCTTACCTTTATGTCCTATCTGTTTGGCATATATCTCCTACAGGGAAGCTTTATCCTTCTTCTCTTTGCGGACAGGATGCCTCAGCTGGGTCCAAACGAGTCAGTGGCGCAGGCATGCGAAAATATTATTCGAGCACACGAGGTATGCGTTGTAACGCTGAGCACGGAATTTCAGGTATGAACAAATCCCCTGTCAATTCAATTAACTCATTTGCCATAAAATTGAGAAAAGCTCACGTTGATACTAGAAAAACTTTCGAACGGTACTGCGATCAACTCTCTATAGCGTCCAGGGAGCGGGAACGACGAACTGGGATGAGCATCGTTCAAGACGAAGAGCTCTGTCTTTGTACAGATGGACTAAAGGAGCCAGAGGATTGGCATTATGATGAACTGTATATGATTGAAAAGAGAAATGAGGCTAGGGATTGGTATGATGAATTAGGATAAAAAAAATCTTAAGCAGTGGTCGTTTCTAAGTTGATACCCTAGTGTAATCGAACGCTTTTACTCATGGCCCTTACTGCATATGATCGAAAGGTCTGCGACTCTTGGCTTGAAAGATAACAGAATTCAATTTAGCCGCCAGACAAGACGGAGATTTTAACTTTCTCTCCGAATCACTCCCGTATCACTGCATGTGTTAGGAAAGCTTCTTTGCTCAAGTGCATGATGGATCGTATAGCATGGATGCGGAGATGAGATGTTTCTGGTGGTTCGAGCAGTCAATAGTGCCTCCAGCAATCAACAATTCCGTGGAGTGCGTAGAAAGCTTTTTTTGCCGACGGTTATTTATTAGATACTTGTTATGAAGACAAGATTTGCATATACAGTTCACGAGCAGACTGAAACCAAATGTCCGTATTAAAGATGGAAATACACTTCAGTAGATTATTGTAATCTTGATCTATCCTCTAGTATATCCATCAGCCCAGGGAATCCATCTCGCTTTACTCTATCAACCCATTGAGCGGTCCTCCTCAAGAAAAAGCCGTTTCTGATCACATTCATGGCATTAAAGCAATCTTCTTGCAACACACTCCCTTTGACTGTAGCATCCCAATCTGGCTGTAATTGGCACATCCGCTGATGATAGACTTTCCTCAGCTGTGTCTGCTCGTATTCCATAAGATGTATTCAATATAGCTTCATTCTTTCCTTCGTTATCCAGCTCGCTATCTTTTTTCTCCCCTAGCGCTTCATCGGCATAAGTTTGGCGCCTTGGTTCCTTTTCTCTGACTGGCCCATCGAGAAATCTAGGCATCTGGGTAACCAACCACCGCGGCATGGCAGAGACGCATTCCCAGTCAAGTACAGCTGTGAGTGTGAGTTTCCCTTCATCATCCACAAGTATATTACTCAAAGAAAGATCGTCCTGCCAGATAACTGTTCGCTCCGGAGGGCCCTCGGAGGTAGGAAAAATCATTGGAAGTAGGTTGATCAATCTCCGAATGAGCGCCAAAGCAAAGTTTATATCTTCTTCATCTTCTACGTTCTCAGCTTCTCTTAGAGCCTCTGTTCGATCTTGGGCAAGAAATTCAAGGTAAGCGGCCAAGCCAATCATGGCTTGAGCAAAATGGCCCTCGAGCAATGTCGTAATCAAAATGGCTACCCCCCCACAAAAAAACATGTTCGAAATCACCTCCCCAAGGGATTCCTCTTGAATTTTTCCATTTTCATCAACTATCAAAGTCCCAATCTCGGAGAACTCATGGCGAAAGATTTGTGCCTGAAGATCGGCCACTTGTCGCACGAGGGCTAGTTTCTGACATATGGTCAAGGTCCTCCACCGCTTGTACGCCGAGTCACCAGGCATAAGCTCCATCAAGATCCATTCAAATCCAATCTTCATTCTCGGCAGAATCGTCAAAGGCAATCACTTCCGGCACCGGAACAGTCGTCACGCGGCGAAGGAACCGGAGCGTCGTGAGTTCACCCCGTGTCTTGGTTCGCGGACAAACAGGCAGCGAGACTCTCATAATCAGCTTCTGCTAAGTCGTACAAACTAGATAATTCTTGTTGAAGCCTCCTCTAGTATGAAAGGTTACTTGGCACCTTCCCGCCTCTTTGATTTGCAGCTTTTCGCGGCATACTTTTGTGATGGCTTCCAATGACGGCTCTCAGGTCCTAACTGGTTTGAGCTCAAGTCCTTTATCGTCCCAAGCAAGTCCATCTCAGGAGCTGAAAGGCATTTTTCGTTTTCGGCGAAAGAGCAAATCCCGTGATTCGCAGGCATAAGAATTAGACGATGGAGCAATGGGAAGAGAAGTGTAAGTTATGCTAAGCCGCTAAGCATTAGTAGCTTGGTCGAGTAAATCACTCTCTAATAAGTGTCTGTAGCATCTTGATAAACGCTATAAGAATTATCCTGGCCTTTTTACCTTCTTGAAAGACGAAACCAGAAGGCCAGCGTGTAAATGAAACACGTTAACGTGGGCTTAGCAGCACTTTCACTGAGACTCGATGTCTGTCCAATCCCTAGCGACTATTTGCCCAGAATACGGACGCACCCTACTAGAGTATCAACGAGTCAGTAACAAAAAGCAAATTATAAATAAAATAATGCAGATAGACCGTCATGGCAATAACAAATGCATAATACATGTACCTCTTGTACTTTCACCTATATGGTCTGCCGCAGGGTAGCTGCTTCAGCATCGGAGAAACATTAATGCATCTCCCCCAAAGCGTGCCCCACCGTGGCCAAGTACGCCGAATTGCCAGCTGCCATTTGACCTTGATCGCCTCAACCATCGGACTCGGTGCCGCGACAAATCCGCAATTGTTTCAGCGAGGGCATCGACACTTCTTCCGCCATGGTGTTGCAAGATCTCGGACGTCGCATCAATGCGGCGGTTTCCAACCTCACGCGCGAGCAGAATCTGGACGAAAAGGTTGGTTCATTCCAAGCTGCCCCGCCGTAGAAGCGCAATTCCCAACTGACGGTGGCAACAGGCCTTCGATTCTATGCTCAAGGAGATTTGCGCCGCTCTGCTCGAAGCCGACGTAAATGTACGACTTGTTGGACAGCTCCGAAAATCGATCCGTAGCGCCGTCAACTTCAAAGAACTTCCGCCCGCCGTCAATAAGAAGCGCCTGATTCAAAAAGCAGTTTTCGATGAACTGGTCAAACTCGTCGACCCCCATGCCGAGCCCTTCAAGCCCAAGAAGGGCAAATCCAACGTCATTATGTTTGTCGGTTTGCAGGGTGCCGGTAAAACGACGACATGTACGAAGCTGGCGAGACACTACCAGAGCAGAGGGCTGCGGGCGTGTTTGGTTTGCGCCGATACCTTCCGTGCCGGTGCTTTCGACCAGCTGAAGCAGAATGCGACAAAGGCCAAGATTCCATACTACGGTTCGCTTACGGAGACGGACCCTGCTGCGGTTGCTCGAGCTGGTGTCGAGCAATTCAAGAAGGAGAAGTTCGATGTCATCATTGTCGATACGTCAGGTCGACACCGACAGGAATCCGCCTTGTTCCAAGAAATGATTGACATCCAGGCAGCAGTTAACCCAGACGAAACCATCATGGTGCTAGACGCATCAATAGGTCAGCAAGCCGAGTCTCAAGCCAAAGCTTTCAAAGAGGCTGCCGATTTTGGAGCCATCATCATCACCAAGACAGACGGTCACGCGCACGGTGGTGGTGCCATTTCTGCAGTCGCCGCTACACACACGCCCATTGTATTCATTGGTACTGGAGAGCACATGTTAGATCTAGAACGGTTCGAGCCTCAGCGATTTGTCCAGAAACTATTGGGAATGGGTGATATGGCCGGCCTGGTTGAGCACGTGCAAAGCCTCAACCTGAATCAAAAAGACACAATGAAGCACATACAAGAGGGTATCTTCACAGTACGAGACTTGCGAGACCAGCTTTCAAATATCATGAAGATGGGCCCGCTGTCGAAGATGGCCGGTATGATTCCCGGCATGAGCGGGCTGATGCAGGGCATGGACGACGAAGAGGGCGGCTTGAAGCTGAAGCGCATGATTTACATCTGTGATTCCATGACCGACAAGGAACTTGACTCTGACGGCAAGATGTTCATCGACGAACCCACCCGAATGACTCGCATTGCTCGGGGATCAGGTACCTCAGTTCGTGAGGTGGAAGATTTGCTCACACAGCAGCGAATGATGGCCGGTATGGCAAAGAAGATGGGTGGCAACATGAAGAACATGCAGAGAGCACAGCAGGCCATGGGAGGCGGAAACAAGGCTCAGCAACTGGCTGCTATGCAGAAACGACTACAGAGCATGGGCGGTGCTGGCGGTGCTGGAGGCATGCCAGATATGGGATCATTAATGAAGATGCTTGGTGGCGGAGGCATGCCCGGCGGTATGGACATGCAGGCGATGATGCGACAGATGGGCATGGGTGGGGGCATGCCTGGTATGCCCGGTATGCCAGGAGCTGGCCGTGGCCGGAGGTGAGACGAGAAAGATGTTTGTGGCTGTGTCGAATATTTGATTTCGTTTATCCTTGTTTCGGAGCTCCGGTAGGGTTGACATGTCACGGATGATGGCTGGTTGCTAGAGCTCATGTGCATAGGTATCGGCGTTTGGGCAGTGATGAAGGGATTAAATGATGGTGGCTCGAAGAGAGCAAGATGCAATGACAGGGTGCATGAGATATGATGCAATGTGTACATGAATCAATGCTGGCGTCTGCTCGCAATCTTGAACATGCGTGCTTCTTTGTCGAAGCCACCTAGATATAATATACCAAGAAAAATAGGAGGATTTAATGTTGACAGTTTATATGGTTTAAGGCTATCTAACGCTCAGTGAATCCCGCCCGCGCTGGACATTTAAAAACTGCTGTATGTGATGAATTATTTGCCATTGCGAATAGAAAAGTGAGTTGCTTAGAGGATTGTCTGTATAGCCCGTGGTTTGCTGCTCCTGAGCTGGAAACATGTCTGCCTGCCTGTATAGCCCAATTTGTCTGCGAACCAGAGCTTCAAATGTGCTGTTTATCAAGCCGACGCTTTATTTGCCAGAGACGCTTAGTCACCATGACCTACAAAAGACACCATGCCGCCACCTTGTCTCAGCCCCGCACGCTATCTTGTCCAGCAACCTTGTTCTAAACCCACTCTCACGCTACTACACCCGGAGCTAAGCATCGACTCCACCAGCATCAAGCTTTATACTTGTGAGCTCGTTGACTTATACCGCGATAATGGCTTCACGTGGTAGGGGAGACTTTCAAGATCGCGGAGGGGGAAGAGGCCGAGGCCGAGGACGAGGTGATGGATTTGGACGTGGTGATGGATACGGACGGGGACGAGGCGATGGTGGTGGTGGTGGTGGCCGAGGACGCGGTGATGGATTTGGACGTGGAAGAGGCGATGGTGGAAGAGGAGGAGGAGCTCCTTTCCGAGGTGGCAGAGGTGGTGCGCCACCGCAGATTTTCTCGTGAGAAAAATTGCATTTCTTTATTACGTCTCATCTTATTACAACTCGAAGACAGGCACTCATCACACCTTATACAGTCCTGCTGGCGGTGTCCCCGCTCCCGACCAGACCGTGACAAAGACGGAAGACGCTCTTCTATCCGGAAAGGGACTTGATCTCAGCACGCTGGGCCTGAAAGAAGCTTTCCCTCGCCGACCCAATTATGGAACAAAGGGAGCAGAAGTGGTGCTCTGGGCAAACTATGTTGCCATGACAGCATCTCCTAAGCTTGTTCTCTACCGATATGACGTCTCTGTTGCTCCAGCCGCTACGGGGAAGAAGCTGACGCAAATCATCCGCCTGGTGCTGGGGGCATCGGAGCTGGCGGCCTACCAGCATGATATTGTCAGCGACTTCAAGTCGACTCTCATCTGTCGACAGAAATTTACCGACATGACAGTCACTGTGCCTTATCGAAAAGAAGGCCAAGAAGTGCCGCGCGATAATGACCCTAAATATAATGTCAAGCTTCAGCTTACCAATACCCTGACTACTTCGGAGCTGATCAGTTACCTTACTTCAACGGATCCATCTGCCCAATACGATGAGAAGCTGCCTCTTATCCAAGCGTTCAACATTTTTGTTAATCATTATGCAAAGGCATCCAACAATCTCGCCACCCTTGGGTCGGCAAAAGTCTTTTCTCTGGGCGCAGATGCCGATACCTGGGATCTTGGGAATTGCCTTACAGCCATGCGTGGCTTCTTTGCTAGCGTTCGTGCGGCAACAGCTCGCGTGCTTGTCAACGTCAATCCCACACACGCTGCCTTTTTCCAACAAGGTCCTCTTGAACAATTTATAATTCAGCTTGGTAGCTTTCAGAGGAATGTATACAGTCAAGCAGCATTTATAAAACGACTCAAAGTCAGAACTACTCATCTAAAAGACAAGCTAGACAAGCAGGGCAAGCCAATCCCGCGCATTAAAACCATCTTTGGCTATGCCACCAAGAACGATGGCCATGGTTCCAAGCACCCTCCTAGGGTCAAGGCATTTGGAAGCGGACCTAAAGATGTCGAGTTTTGGCTTGACGCATCCCCACCAAAAGGCCAGTCTCAGTCTACTTCTACGTCTGGCCGCAAGAAAAAGGGCGGTAAGGGCGGCGACCCTCAGAGCGTGGCTGGGTCGTCCGCAGGACAGTACATCTCTGTCTATGATTTCTTCGTCAAAAGTAAGTGGTTCATGGCGTTTGGACAAGGGATATTTCGGCGGCGGTTGTTAACAGTTGTATAGCTTACAATATCCGTATAAACGACCCAAGCTTGCCAGTCATCAATGTTGGGAATGGGGAAAATCCAACGTATTTGCCGGTTCAAGTCTGCCATGTGCTGCCTGGCCAGCCTTCCAACTCAAAACTTGACCCGTCTCAGACCCAGCAGATGATTAGATTTGCTGTCAAGAGGCCGGCAGAAAATGCGACGCTTATTGTTTCGCGGGGACTGCAGACTGCTGGTTTATCCTCTGACGTCAACTCTCTGTTGGTAAGTTGATATGGGGATTCCTCTCTTCCATCTTCATTCTGAGACTAGCCTGCTGATACATCTCAGAGTCAATTTGGTGTCAATGTCTCCCCTGGCCTCATTACTGTGCCCGGCCGCGTCCTTGTGGGCCCAAAGGTCGGCTATGGCCAGAATCAGCAAGTATCAACATTTGGAGGCAGTTGGAACCTGGTACCAAGGAATGCTCCAACTCTGAAATTTAGCACCTGTGGCAGCGTGCAGAAGTGGTCTTGCTTGTATATTGAAATGCCCAATGAGCACTATCCAAGAGTGCAGCATTTCAGCCCACAGGATCTTAACAATGTTGTACAAAACTTCCACCGAGTTCTGCAAGAAACCGGCATCACCGCGAGCGCGCCTCTTCCATTTCAGCGACTACAGCTGGAGAGCACAGACGACGCTCAGCTCGAGGATTTGTTCAAGCGTGCCGCATCGTCGCTACAGCTGCTCTTCATCATCCTACCTCACACCCCCATTCCGCTATATAATCGCATCAAAATTCTGGGAGACGTAAAGTATGGCGTTCATACCATCTGCAGCGTCGGTTCGAAAGTTGCCAACCCTAAGGGACAAGATCAATATCTTCGCAACCTGGCGCTCAAGTTCAACCTGAAGCTGGGCGGTAACAACCATCTCGTTGACCCTTCACGCTTGGGGTTTATTTCCGAAGACAAGACTATGATTGTGGGCATTGATGTAACTCATCCGTCTCCGGGTTCGAAGAATGCACCCAGTGTAGCCGGTGTGGTAGCCAGCGTAGACCGATGGCTTGGCCAGTGGCCTTCGGTTCTCAGCGTCCAGAAAAGCCGCCAGGAGATGGTTGCGGAGCTTGGCATCATGCTGAAATCGCGCCTCGAATTATGGCGCAAGAGGGCCAAACATACTGCGTATCCCGAAAATATCATCATTTACCGCGACGGCGTCTCAGAAGGCCAGTACCAGTCGGTGTTGGATGAGGAGCTGCCGCAGATACGCGCGGCTTGCAAGGATGTTTATCCGCCGGCTGATCAAAAGAAAGGCCTGCCACGCCTGACCATTGCTGTTGTGGGAAAGCGTCATCATACGCGTTTCTATCCTACTGCAGCTGCTGACGCCGACAATTCGGGCAACACCAAATCCGGCACCGTGGTCGACCGAGGCGTGACCGAAGCCCGCAACTGGGATTTCTTCCTCCAGGCGCACACAGCGTTGCAGGGAACCGCACGGCCAGGGCACTACTATGTCGTGCTCGATGAGATCTTCCGGCAGCGATACGCAAAAATGCCAGGCAAGAATATAGCAGATGAGTTCCAGGACCTGACTCAGAGCATGTGTTATATATTTGGCCGAGCCACCAAGGCTGTGAGTTACTGCACACCGGCGTACTATGCTGACATTCTGTGTGAGCGTGCGCGGTGCTATCTCAGTCACTTGTTCGATTCGCCGAGCAATTCAGCGGCGCCATCGGTGGCAGAGGGCGCGGAGGGAGGCCATGCGGCGTCTGGACAGGACGTGCAGATCCATGAGAGGCTGAGGAACAGTATGTTTTACATTTGAGGGGGGGGGAATCACACTCGATGAGAGTACAGAAGATTTAGTCTGCTTAGTTCTCTCTTGGATGGACGAATAGTGGTGGAGGAATTAGGGCAATTGGATTTACCAGATTGAGCTATTTCTATTATTGGATATTGCGCCTTTGACATTTACTGTTATACGCGGACCCAGGCTGGGTCTAGTCGGTGAGCTGCGCCATATCACGTACATATACGCGGACCTAGACTGGGTCCATTCGGTGAGCTCGGTGAGGCAGAACCAACTTTTCGGTAAAGCTTCCCCAAACAAGAAAGTGGGTTTCACGCGCCGAAATCTCGATGACAATGACAGGTTGATGACGTTGTGATTGGGCCCCTCCCCTGTCCCACCACCCGGAAGCAAGGCGCCGGCCCAAAACAACTCTACTGCCATGCTTGTTTACAGGTGTATGACGCTATTCATGGCTCTACGATGCCTAATTTGCGGGAGCTTGCAGGGGACCTGGGCCAAGCGTTGAACAATCAGAAGTGATGTTTGAGGCTTCAGGGCCCTGTTCGGTGTATAGAGGTTGTGACGATGACGGAAGGATTTGCTGTGGCCTGTGACGTGGCTGACGTCAAGTTGGGCGACGATCTTGAAATGCTGGGTGATTTGGTGTTGTGAAAATTATTATATTATACGTGGTTGAGCCTGGTGTTGACGGTTGAAGAGAGGCGAAGGAACGATCAACAGGTTTTGCTCTGCGTCGATTCTGAGTTGCACTTTGGCCGCACTAGCACTTGAACGGTGCTTTACCCAGCCGTTTTTTAGATACTCTTTTCGTCTTTTGCTCGGCCTTGCAGCAAATCGACAGCTATGGCGCTCTTTGGACGCGGAGCCCGGTCTCCGCAAAAGGCCACCAACGGAACGACGACTCCGACGACGACGACGAAGCGTCGAGGCTTTGGATTTGGTCGTGGCGGCCATGCAAACCGTCATCAGGCATATTCGATGCACACGCGTCCCACCTTTGGACAGTGGCTCAAGGTTACTTGGCTGGATATCTTGACCATGGTGGCCATGGGAGCTATCGGCCTTGGTGTAAGTGACACCCATATATGTACTCTGAGGATATAACTAACTGTGTTTGACTAGATCTACGAAGCCAAGCCTGCACCAACTCGATCGTTCCCCGTTACCTTTTCTGATGGCGAGATTGTCTGGCCCGAGTTTGGCTACCCCCTCCGCAAAGAGATTATCCCCATCTGGCTCGCCGCTTTCCTCGCCTCCATCATCCCCATTGCAGTCATCCTGGTGATGCAGATTCGCATCCGCTCCTTCTGGGATGTCAACAACGGTGTCATCGGTCTCTTGTACTCGCTCATCTCCGCCGCCGTCTTCCAGGTCTTCTGCAAATGGCTCATCGGCGGCCTTCGCCCTCACTTCCTCGACGTCTGCAAGCCGGACATCAGCCGCATCACCAACCAAGGCCTAGACAGGAGCGGCTTCACGCAAATCTACTACACCCGCGACATCTGCACCGGAGACCCAGACGAGATTGATGACAGCCTGGAGTCATTCCCCAGCGGCCATACGACCGCCGCCTTTGCGGGCTTCGTCTTCCTGTACCTGTATCTCAATGCCAAGCTCAAGGTCTTCTCCAACTACCACCCGGCCATGTGGAAGCTCATCGTCATCTACGCACCCATCCTTGGCGCCGTGCTTATTGGTGGTGCGCTCACTATCGACGAGTTCCACAACTGGTACGACGTGGTGGCCGGCGCTATTATTGGTACTGTCATGGCCTTTTCGGGATACCGCATGACATACGCAGCAATCTGGGACTGGCGCTTCAACCACATCCCGCTGAACCGTGGCGTGGCGTTCCCATACATGGCTGGCAATGGCGATTTGTTTGATGCGACCTTTACGAGGCGCGTGGGCTGGGGCAGCGAGAGCTTTGCGGGAGGTGGTGTTGGTGCTGCCGGAGTTGGATCCGGTTTTACTCATGACAAGATGGCGTCGAATGGATATGGACACCATGGGAACGGGTACCACAATGGTGTTGATGGCGTGAATGGACATCATAATGGTGTTGGTGCGATGAACGGAGTGAATGGACACCATGCCAATGGAGTGAATGGAGTGAATGGGGAGTATGCGAACCCGACGGTGCCTCGACGGGCGGTTGGTGGAACGATGCACCCTAATGCAGACCAGATGGTGTAAACGGTGTTGACTGACTGACTGGCTGACTGTCACTTGATAATATTGGATGAGGAAGGGAGTGAGAGTTTGTGATGAGTGGAGGATGAGGACTGGAGGAGATTGGACACGCATAATGACAAAACATAATGACCTGTTTGTCGATGCTCAACGATAATACCCCCTTTTCATATATTAATTACGGTTATCTCTTAATGAATATCATTTACTCTACATAAATTTGATGATTCTTTAGCTTCAAACCACTGGAAGTAGGTGTAATAATATTTAATCACAAAATTATAGTTCAAAAATATTTAGATAAACCCTTGGGCTTTTTATTATATTAAACATTAATATCAGCAAGATGCTATTAATAATACGCACACATACCTATATACACATTTAAGATTTCTGTAATTCTTTCCGCGGCCATTGGAGTAAAGCCTCCCATTCCCCGTTTAATCCCGTTGTTGCTGCCACCCCCAGCTTCTTCATAACCCCGGCCAAGTAGTACCGCTTAGGCGCTCGATTCATCACAGCGCACCAGTAACAAAATATAACTGCCGCAAATCCATCTCCGCTGTCCAAGAGTTGTATGTATCTATCTGATACTGTTACAGGCCACTCAACGAGACCGTGCCAGCTTTGAGGTTGACATGAAACCGACTCAGCCCAGAGCTTGAGCGACTTTACCGCATCATTGTATGTCTCGGCATCTGAGCCTGAGCTCATCTCGGCTGCACAGAAATCGTCAAGGCTTTTGATGGCACAAATGACTTGTTCATCTATTGGAACTCGAAATCCGCGTCGTCGACGGAGAAGAGTTGATGCGAGCGATCCGGAGACTAACCTAGAGATGAGCTGCTGGCTCAACGAGCCTGGGCAGCGCATGAGTAGCAGAATAGAGGCCGGGCTAATAGCAGCATGCTCTGCGTAGTCGATGACCTGGTCGAGGACTCGTATATCCAAGCTGAATATGATGGAAGCAATGAGAAAGATTAGTACGGGCTGCCAATTGCCTTGATCGATGGTGTAGACACTCGCACGGAAGAGCTCAGACGCTCGCATGGAATGCCAGCAGGCAGAAGAGTAATAGCTCCGAGCATCTAATGGATTCTTGCGGAATATATGCAAGGCCGAGAGCGCCATGAGTGCGTGCTGGAGGAAGGGGAAGTAGGCTGATGCTTGGACTGCCTCGCGCTGCCAGATTGGATCGCCGTCAAGGACGAGGTCGATGTCAAGACAAGTCCGCTCGGCAAAATGCTTCATAAGCTCCATGTTCTGGGCGCTGACGAATACGGGATCCGGTAGCTGTCCATGTAGGGCTGGATGCTCGTCGATTGGCCGCATGGATACACTGCTCAAGTTGCTGCTGGCAAACTGCAGCCCAATCCGCGACGCATGAGGCTCTACAAGCTGCAAGACAGAGACATTCCTACAAGGGACCTGAGGCTTGCCGGGTACGTCGTTTGGATTTGGATGCGAGCGAGATGCCGGGCTCAAGGACTGGTAATCGCACGATACATCCCTCTTCCAGCAATTATAGCAGATGGGGGCTTGCAGGTTGCACTAAGTCCATGTATTAGGTGTAAGTGACAGGTACAGGTTGGTACTCCTTGGAGGGGCAAATACTTGCCTTGACATGTCGGCGTTTGCACTGTCCGCATCCATTTCGAGACTTGGCATGAGATCTCCTGGAGCCGTTGGTCATCGTGTCTCATTCCTTTGCGGGCTGTCGGAAGTTGTTGATGATGAAGCGTCCGGGCCGGTGGAGAGCACCGGCGCCAATGTCCGATTCAATACTCCATTAAGTAAGGAACATATAATACTTGGCGTTGGCAGGGGTTTCGTAAACTAAGCCGCATTGATCTTCGTCTTTCCAAGCCCCACCAATGGGATACAAAGGCTTGGCTTATCTGAGGCTTGTGCAATCTCTATTCAACGTTTTGTCTTTTTTCTACATACATAGGCAATAGCGCCATGTGCACACTTCTTGTTGCTGATATATGGTAGTCTTTCTCAACTAAGACGTGTTATGCTACAGATGAGCATGATTGTGTCTTCTCCATGAGATGGGTATTGCATCGGCTTAGACAGTTATAACCCATGGCCTTTGCTATTGTTGTCTCCTGAAGCTCAAATCAAGAGGCTCAAGGGTTGAGCTTGGCATGTTGACATCTCTACAGCGATTCCAATCACCGACGAGTCTAGATCTAGTTGGCTACTTATCTAGTGCTCACTTTCAGAGTGCCACACTGGGTACAGGTAGAGATGTTCTATCAGGGGTGCGGAGCATTCAAACACTCCGGTGCGCACAACGAATGAATTCGTGGCCCACCGTTTGGATGTTTTGATGCGCAATCCGTATTTATAATACGTGATTTGCTTGGAGAAATGCCAATTTGTCATCTGCTAGTATTCACCTCTCATCAGAGGCCGGCACTCGGGATGCTATGGTGTCCGTCTCCCTTAGTATATAAGAGTCTGTTTAGTCCCGTAACTGGATGCAGCAGCAGACTCAAATATCCAGCCTTTTCAGTTCAATTACATCTCCAATAGACACCAAATATGCAACCCCTTTCAATTCTAATTGCCGCTACTGCCCTAGGGCTCGTCAACGCTGGAGTAACAGCTGTTGCCTTGGATGAACCCCATCTGCCAATCGATTCCTCTTATGTTTATCCTAATATCGCTGGTACTAGCCATGCTACGCCTTCACTTGTTGGATTCTTACACAAGTACTTCACAGCTAAAACACTCCGCGATCTAAATACATTCGCGGGCTATTTTACTCCAGGAAGCCAAGATGTTTACTTCGACGCTACTGTCGGCCTGGCGGTACCTCAATCAATCTTGGCTGCTGAATTAGCTGTCTTGTTTAACGCGTCGACTCCCGAGGGAAAATCTTACCCTTTGCATATCATTGGCGATATGAACAGCGCAGTTGTTCTATCTGTTTCCACGCCCGGCCTATTCAAAGCAGAAAGTCGTCCTATTTCTGCTGTCGATTTCAAGGACGGCAAAGCAGCCCGATGGATCGATTATTGGGATGGGCGACTTAGTCCTCTCATTAGCGAGCGGACTCCCGATGACAAGTTCCCAAAGACTTTTGGCGAGTCTTCCATAACAACAAAGCCCAGTCCCGTCATCTACAATGTAGCAACCGACCTTTACAATGCCCTATCCACAGGAAACAGCAAGGCAGCGTCAAACCTCTTCACTAGCGACGCGGTTTTTGAAGACAGAGCCCTACGCACTAGAATCGAAGGCCAGCTGGGTATCGAGCAATACCTCAACCGATCACTCCATAGCACACCATACGGAGTTGGCTCCGAAATAAGACATATTGTTGGTGGCACACAGGGCGGCGCATATGAGTGGATTGGTTCGTTAGCAGCTGGGGGCCCCAACGGCATTACTGCGCTCGAGCTTGACTACCAGGGTCAAATCACAGGATTGTTCACCGTCTGGGATTCCTCGCGAACAAGCAATCAGACTATAGAGGCCCTAGTCGGATTCTCCGTGGCAGAGTAGCCACTTAGGTTTTTGGTTACTAGTATTTTTAGGCCCGAGATGACAATCTCAAAAAGCCCAACCATTAACCTATGAGCTTAACAAGCCATCTCGATCCAGGGATATCAACTGGATGTATAAGTTTATTTCTTACTGTTTTATTATTTATATTAGAACCTTCTGCTGCTATCGAAACTTGATAATACACGTAATGACAGGACATAGTGATCTCGATGCTTCAACTATAATCCCTTTTTATATAATGAATAAAATTTACCCATAATTAATGTCAGCATTTCTTTCCTTGTCCATGATGATAACTTGACCTTAAAGCCATTCTTGCATCATCACCTTTCACATTCCAGTTTATGCTCGACATTGCCTACAGCTAATTCTACCACCCAGAAGCATCTTTACTCCAAGACACGGTCTCAACTCATCCCATGCCCAATTATATAATTCCGTGACGCAACAGCAACAACAGCAACAACAGTAGACCTCAAGTAATACTTAGAGCAACTTACTTCAGCGCGCCCAGCTCAGCTCAGCTTCGGCGAGTGACGCTACTCAAACAAGGCCAGATTCGCAAATCGGAGCCCCACCCGCCCGGCACCGACTCCGTAATCGGCAGGTCTGTCACTTTACCCGCCTACAGGCATTGGCGAATGGTAATGGTGGAAAGAATAGAACACAGTAAAACAACAGCTCGGCCAAATAATCAATCAATGGAATGCAACGCTGGCTTATGCGATCCAAGCTATATATTGGAAACAGATAGAACATCAATTGGATCGATTTAGAGCATCTAGACCCAGTGGAGTGCTCCGGGTCCGGGTCTCACTAGGAGGAAAAAAAGAGTCAGACCGTCTAGTCCGCTTGGCAAACTCGCCGAGCTACTCCCGGGACTCAGTGAGAGAAAAAAAATATTAAATAATTAGCTGGCCTCTATGCTATATCTTCTTCTTCTTCCTTTCTCTCTATGCTAGAGAATTAATACTGCTCCAACCGACAAGCTCTTGACTGGATAGACTAAGCCAGCTAGTTCCCTTGCAAGGTCCAACTTTAAAAACTTTAGCTCGATTCGTGCCATCTTATCTTGGAGATAGCCTCACTTTTTTCTCTCTCTTCTTCCCTCTTGCATAAACCCTAATCCTACCTCTTCTCTACAAACACCAGCTTCAACAGCAACACCAGCAACACCAACAACACCATCACCATGTCTTCCTCCACCGGCCACATCCTCACACTCAGCTGCCCCGACAAGCCCGGCATCGTCCACGCCGTCACCGGCATCTTCGCCTCCAAGGGCCACAACGTGCTCGACCTGCAGCAATTCTCCGACCCAGCCACCAACCACTTCTTCATGCGCGTGCACTTTGCCCCGTCCCCTTCCGTCGAAGATGCCGAGTCCACCGCCCACCTCGAGCCCGACTTCCAGGCCCTTGCCGCCGAGTACGCCATGAAGTACAACTTCCGCCCGCTCAAGCGCAAGACCCGCGTCCTCATCATGGTGTCCAAGATTGGCCACTGTCTCAACGATTTGCTGTTCCGAATGAAGACGGGCCAGCTGCTGATCGAGGTGCCCATCATCGTGTCCAACCACCCGGACTTTGAGCCTCTGGCCAAGAGCTATGGCATCGAGTTCCACCACCTGCCCGTGACAAAGGATACCAAGCAGCAGCAGGAGGCGCAGGTGCTGGAGCTGATCAAGCAGCACAACATCGAGCTGGTAGTGCTGGCGCGGTACATGCAGGTGCTGTCGCCCAAGTTGTGCGAGGCCATGTCTGGCAAGATTATCAACAGTGAGTTCCTCCGAAGCATTCATGTAGATATACCCTGCTAACACAATTAAAAGTCCACCACAGCTTCCTGCCCAGCTTCATCGGCGCCAAGCCCTACCACCAGGCCTTTGACCGCGGTGTCAAGATCATTGGCGCCACCGCCCACATCGTTACGGCCGATCTCGACGAGGGCCCCATCATCGAGCAGCGGGTCACTCGCGTCGACCACAGCATGGACCCCAAGAAGCTGTCTGAGGAGGGCTCCACGGTCGAGACGCAGGTGCTGGCCGCGGCCGTGCGGTGGTATGCCGAGGGACGAGTGTTTTTGAACGGACACAAGACGGTGGTCTTTTAATTAATCAAACGGTCAAACGGGCGCATGGGCATGAGTTGTCATTGGAGGAGATGTCAAAAAATCGGCGATGGAGGAGAGCGAGTCATTGTATATAGTGATGATGGATAAGCACCAGTACATATATGAACATTTTGCAAAGACTTGTCCATCTATTCCCGCAATCCTATTGCTCGTGGGGTTGCATACAAGTGTAAGCGAGCCATCAATCATAAATCACAAAAAATAGTCACCACCAGTTCTACTAGCGCTGGTGATAGCGTATTCCAGCGTATTCCTTCCGACTATCTTGGGTGTCCTTGGGTAATATCGAATGCCACACGCTTGCAAGTGCCGATAGCAATTGATACTAGTTGCGTATTGTCATCAATACCTTGGGTCGTATTCACTATTCGACGACATGTAGGTCAGAAAACGGAAGTCGGCCGTCGGCCCCTCGCTCTGTTCTGGGATAGATTGGCATGACCGACTCATGACCACCACGCCCAACAATGTAAAAGCAGCCTGTTGGCCTGCTATCCACGTTGTGCGACTTGATATACTTTCAGCTTCTGTTCGCGGAGCCGTTGGCCATATCGATATCAAGTAGGCCATATACCAAGCAGCAGCTCCCGTCAAAATGGGTGGAGTGCCGTCCATCCCCACCGACAAAAGCCGGACCGTGCAGGTCATCAGCGCCGGCTACTCGCGCACCGGCACCGTGTCCATGGCCCTGGCCCTGGAGAAGCTGCTCGACGGGCCGGTCATGCACGGGGGAACGCATTTGTTTGGCCGAGAGGACGGTGAGTCGAATTTCATAACATGAGTGAAAGAAGAAGACTCATATGGCAGCATGACAGCATATGCCAAGCTCTGGTGCGACATCTTTGCGAACCGCCATAACAAGCCCGTCCTAATGAAGCTGCTCCGAGAGGCCACCGCCGGCTTCGTCGCTCTCACCGATAATCCCTCCATTGTCTTTGTCAAGGAGCTGGCCGAGCTCTATCCCGACGCCAAGGTGATTGTTGTTGAGCGCGACGCTGACCGCTGGATGAAGAGCATGACGTCCTTGCTTGAGGGAGCTAACATGGACACCTGGTGGTTCGTCAAGCTGCTGATGTGGCCTTGCCCGACGTGGAGGTGGGCGCCCATCTTTTTGCAGGGGATTCAAGACTGGTTAGTTGATATCAGACATGAGTATTTGAAGATTCAACAGTTGACATCTTGATGGAACAGCGACGAGGAGCATTTTGGAATGTCATGGAATAAGGGATGGTCTTCAGGCAAGTATCAATTAATACTAGCATCATGAATGCTTCGTGTTTTTGGTCCCCTTTCACTACTAACTCTGCTTGTTTTGATAGAAACTCTGTCCGTATACAACGGCTGGGTCCGCAAAAACATCGCCCCAGAGAGGGTCCTCACCATGGAGCTCAAGGAAGGCTGGGAGCCGCTGGCAAAGTTTCTCGACAAGCCAATTCCCGACGAGCCGTTCCCTCACGCCAACGACGGCGAAACCATGCGGAAATATGCACAGAGCATATTCCGCACGGCGACGCTGGTGTGGGTCGGCATTTTAGGGAGCACGGCGATGGCAGCGAGCATCACATATATAGCATGGAAGAGGTGGTGAGGTTGCGTTTGATGATACCTTTTCTATATGTTGGCCGCTGGCTGGAGAGTTGATATATACATGTACATATATGTACGAATGATTGAATGAATGTTGAAGTGTAGATGGATCTTAGAATTACATGGGTACATAGAAGCATGACATGCGATGGAGCTCGAGAGATGACTTGCAGCACCAGGGTGGTGTATCACGTGATATGACATGTTCAATTGGAATCACCTTAGACCAACCCGTTGTATCCTCCAGTGCTTAGAAATGCCGTGATCTGATTCAATTGGACTGCATTTGATGAATGTGTTTTATACCTGTACATCTGCGTTGTCCCGGCTACATCGATTGACTTTGGCGCTGGGCTGCATCCAGTCAAGTGGAGGGTAGCCTCCAAGTACCTACATGGTTCAAGCCACCGTTTTGTGTGCTCGATTGTTGACACTCTCTCAGGCTTAGGCCTCTGCCCACTGATTGGCCAACGACAACGACCCCAGGGAATTAAATTGTCAGCGCGCCAAACACGAGAAACTTTGAAGACAGCGGATGCTGCAAATTAAGAAAACAAAATTATCGTCCCTAATGCAGGTGCAAAAGTATGTGAGGTGCTAACAATAAGCAACAAACTCTGCGTCAAACAAGTGGTTGGTTGGTGCAGTAAACAATGGAGATAACGGGCATATGCCATGGCGAGCGCATTGTTTCTTTGTTTATCCTCCATAGCAACCCGCTGCTTACAGATATCAGTACGTGCTGCTATCAATGCTGTTTACATGCAGCATATGTAATCCAGCGTTAACAAATCATCATCACACCTTTAATTGTTGCTTACAGGAGTCCTGCTTAGCGTCCCTGTCCAAAACCCCATCTTATTCCGCCTCAATCTCCATTCCATCTCCATCTCATCTTATCTCGTCACGGGTTCTGCTGTCGATACTACCATCAGCTACTGCCGTCCCCTTTTTCTGGAACTATTACTGCACTTCTCAATATATCCATCAGACAGCACCAAAAGACGCACCGCATCCAGCAATTTCCCTGTCGCTGGGCGTCAGTACCCTGTCAGTAGTCTACCAGCAGCTATAGGGCTCTGTCAGGCAGCGCGCAGCCCACGGCGCCTCTATAATTCCGGCCCGCTCCTCCAGCTCCCTTTGGCGCCAAATAATCCCCAGCCAGAAACCCCTGCTAGCCTTTGCACCATAATTGCTCTACAGCACCCCTCATCGTCTTGAATTGCTTGATTTGATGCTCATCTCCAGCCATTCGACCTGCACTCTGGACTTCTGACCGCGACCCGTTTTCCTTTGTTCTCTTTCTGGCAATCGCAACGTTCTCTCCTTCGTTTTGTCGTCCTTTTCTTCTTGCCTCAATCTTGTTTTAATACTTTGCGCCTCTTTGCCGACTTCGACGCCCAACCCAGCTTGATGCCCTCCACGATCCGATCCGAGACCCAAACGAACAACAACCAACCCGCCCTTCTTTAATCTCACTTTGCGCCTTCATTTCATACCGCCCGCCCTTCCTTTTATCGATATCGTAATCGGCATCATCGCTATCTTCTTCATCATCGTTGACGTCCGCCGAATCTCATTTCCGACCCTTCACGATTAAACTACCGACCTAGTCACCAACTATTGCGGCCCGCTCATTTTCAGCTCCACGACGCCGCCGCCGTCGATAGCCTGGAGATGGATTTCTCCCAGCAGCAAGAATTTCTCCCCTCACACGACGCCGACATGAGCATGAGCCAAGGCCCCGACGACGCCATGGGCGGCTTTGACGGCGCATCTGACGCCGCGCACAGCAACGGCTACCACCACCAGCAGACGCCGTCGCTCGACAACAGCCTCTCCGGCAGCGTCAGACACGAAGAAGACTCACCCAGCCGCCAGACGCCGCCCGTCGGAGGCCCCTCATCGCTGTCGAGACCGGCCAGCGGCCTCTCGAACCCGGCGGCTCCATCGTACAACGACTATCGGCCGAGCTCTGGCGACCAGTCCAACGGCCGCAACCACGTCGTGATCAAAGTCGGCATGGTGGGCGATGCGCAGATTGGCAAGACGTCGCTCATGGTCAAGTATGTCGAGGGCAGCTGGGATGAGGACTACATTCAGACGCTGGGCGTCAATTTTATGGAGAAGACTATTTCCATCCGCAACACCGAAATCACCTTTTCCATCTGGGACCTGGGCGGCCAGCGCGAGTTTGTCAACATGCTGCCGCTGGTGTGCAACGACGCCGTCGCTATTCTCTTCATGTTTGACCTAACGCGCAAGAGCACGCTCAACAGCATCAAGGAGTGGTATCGCCAGGGGCGCGGATTCAACAAGACGGCTATCCCCGTCTTGGTCGGCACCAAGTACGACCACTTTGTCAACTTTCCCATCCAGGACCAGGAGGAGATTTCCAATCAGGTAAGCAACATTGACGCCCACTGTAGCCGACAGCGTTGCTAATCTAGCTCGAATACCCCAGGCGAGACGGTTTGCCAAGGCCATGCGCGCATCATTAATCTTTTCAAGTACAAGCCACAGCATCAATGTACAAAAGGTAGCTGCACTCTTTATATGGCATTCGCTGCATTGTAGTAGCTAATTGACGATTTCTAGATTTTCAAAATTGTTCTTTCCAAAGCGTTTGATCTCAAATGCACCATTCCCGAAATCGAAAATGTCGGCGAGCCCTTGTTATTATACCAGTCTGTCTGATCAATCCTTTATTCTGCGGCGCTTCTTCTTTTCGAAAGCTCAACTCGACACTTCTTTTCCCACGCCCGCCACTTGTTTTATGATGTCATCATTAGATCATGACATTTGCTGCAACATGCTATAGCCCGCATAGCCCGCGATACAGCACCATTTACGCACTTTTAACTCAGCGACGCAGACGATCGCATCATCAATTTTGAGATTAACGGAACATGCATCGCCAAAGAGCAAAACAAGGCGACAAAATAGCAAAATATGTGCTTATACTTGTCCTTGAAAAAGAGTGCCATCACAATCTTTCCCAGTTGCTTATCATCTGCGTTTTGAGTACGAGTATGAGACCACAGCATCGCATGAGATGGCCCTCTTTCACCCGAAATGCACATTGGCGATGGCTTATTGAGGCGCATGCATGGTGTGGGAGAGACGCCACTTGCCCCTGACTAACAACTACTACTAAGATTTGGATGTTGGAAGAATGCTACAACGGTACGGAGGGAGAAACTTTGTTGCTTTTTTTATCCTTTTGTTTTTTTAAACTATATTTTCTTTGTATTCTGCTCCTTTCACCTGTTTCTTTTCTTCTTTTTTTCTTCACAGGGACCTCTATTTGAAATGGCGCTCGATGGGAAGGGCAAATAAATGAGAATTAGAAGAAAAAAGGCCTTCTGTTTCGCTGTTAAAGTGTCTCTCAGATTTGATTAGACAAGAAGTATTGGGCCCTTGTTGCTTCTAGCAAAAGTGTTAAGATGAAGGGACAGGATGGATCGATGCGATGCATAGGTATCGGGTTGAGACGAGGACATTGGCTGGGCCAGATGCTTCTTTTACTATTCGTCTACTTTTCAACTTAATGTGAATGGTCCCATGAAGAATTTCAATGTTCGTTCATGTGCATATTTGTGTGACGAATCTCTTTTGCAGAATGAAACTTATGATACATACACCACGCCTTTACGGTCTTCACGGAGCAGTATAGTAGAGGCTATCGTCCGAATTTTGTATATTTCGTACATGTGCAGTAAGATGACCTAACTGCTAAGAAACCACCAAGTGTACCCGGTCTCTCTAGACTGCTATTCTAATTGCGCAACTTGATGAGATTGTCCTTTTTTTGTCCGTTTTCAATATCCCTTTAACATCCTAGCCTTTACCACATCGGCATGGCCGTTAACCGATAGATACACAAGTTAAATCGATCAACATAAGCACGGCTCCGCCTTTCTTTCCCTTCATTGATATTCTTCTCCTCATGCCTGTTTCTGTTTACAGTCACTTGCCGAGAAGAATACATCTCTCCTTGCCTTCCACAAATCTCCTCAGAGACAGTCTTCGCTATGCACCTGCTTGCTGTACCTCTTGTCTCTCACTCCAGCAACCTCGCGGCGCGGACTCTCCACCACAGGCCGAATAGTAGCATCGCTATCTCTTCCCCAAGTGCGAACAGTCGAAGGTGTCTGCGGTGGAGGCGGATAGACATCGATGCTACGAGCAAGCGGAGGGCGAGTGACGGCTCGTTCAGGCACAGATTCCATGGGCGGCTGAGCACCGTATCCTGTCCGGCCAAGAACAAGATCTCCCTGGTTGGGCATTATGGTGACGAGGCCGTCAGAGGTGAGTTGCATTCCTGGAGCATCCTGCTCATAGAGACGGTAGTCGTAGTCAGAGACCATGGCAGTAGCGGTAGGCGTAACTCTGGCTGCGATGGCTGTGTCGCCGCTGCGCATATCGTACTGGCTTTGACGCTGATACTGAGCCTGAGCGGTGGTGAGCGGGATTCCACGCAGAGTCTCTTCAGAATCAGTAGCCCAGTATGCCCACGCGTCAAGTTCGTCATCCATCTCGACGATGCCATTGATGATGGTAACCTGTTGGCCTTGAGAACCGGAAATATAGATAGATCTCGCCACTTCATAGCCATGATGAGAACCGCGACGGGCTCGGTGATAGAACCCACCGCCATCTTCTGCAGCCGCGGCAGCAGCAGCTCGTCGACGATAGACAGCGCCTTGACAGTCGAAGCATTCTTTGGGGATGAGAAGATAGACCACTCCAAGAAGGATGTTGAGAAAGATGAGAACAGCCAGAATGATGGCGATGACGAGGTAGACGGAAGCGGGCTTGTGCTCGTCGTCTGAGGAAGTCATGATGATGGAGTGCCGATGTCAGCTTTGAACAGATCAACGAAAGAGTAATTGGCCAGAATTATCTGGATCCGATAGATCTTGGAAGCTGATAGAAAAGAGTGACCGAGAAATCAAAGAGAGTTACTGGCTAGCATGCAGTTGCTCCCGCAAGAAAAGACTTTGGGGGAGCGAACTGACCTGCGCTAGAGAATCAAAAGACGCGTATGAGGAAGAAAAATTGAAAATCCAGAAAGATGGGATAAAGAATTTCTATTTATTTTCCCCGTCGCCTGATCACGTTGAGCAGCTGGCGGCTGGCAGGACCGGCTGGCAGCCTTCTTGCCTATTTCATGGCAGCTGTCACGGCATGTTTCAAGTCTTGTGAATGAGTCTAGCAGCTACTAGTAGTATATGTAGATAAAGCGTGAAGATAGTGGAAATGCTTCGATCATTATATCAAAGTCCCTAGAAGAATTATGTCAATATGCCGTGATGATGCCTTTGTATTTTGCTGCAGACCAAGTGACTAGGTAGGTAGCATACATAATACAGATGGACGAATGATCTCTGTTGAACATTTGACCTCTCTATCTTCCAGTCGATTAGCTAATCTAAGTCAATTGGTTGTAGATTCCATCTTCATTCATAAAACACCTCTCTGCATCTGCTCCTCTCTAATCACTGGCCATCTTATAATATCAACTGTACGGAGTACAGAATGTAGGTATATCGTATCGATAACCGCATACAGGCAGGAGGTACGTACCTTGCCAATCTAGATCCCTACACCCACTCCCACACTCGCACCAATAGCGGCATCCCCTCTATTTTAGCCAATAGTTCCGCCGAGAATACGTGTATACGCCGCCCACCAGGTCCTCTTTTTCGGGGCACTCCAGCCTTGGGTCTCGGTAATTATTTCTATACGTGTATTCCTGGACGACAACCGGACCTTCACTTTTAATCTTTTGCAGATCTGTTCCGTATTTTGATGTACAATTGACATGTATATGTTCTTCGTAACCTTTGTTCGCGTAAATGAATTCCCGGCCAAGTTCAGGGTACAAAATACATATGCTAAGTGCCAAGTACGTTGGTGCCGTCTGTTTGCTGCATGCGGCCAAATGTTATCGTCACATGCAACACCACAATCACGCTCGGGCTCTGCATCCTCTGCATCTACGCTGCATCAATTGACACCTGTTTCCATTCTCGTTGTTCCGTAGAATATTATCCTAGAGGCTGCGTTTGCTGCGAAATTCGGAAAATCGTCGTATCACAATGTCGTATTACCAGCAGACGCAAGCAAGCCCCTTACTGGGGTCAGTGCGCAATGTAACCTCATTTTCAGCACCAACACAGCCAGAAAAGACCAGTCACAAAAGCATGGGAGCACAAGCCACAGGCATACGCAACAAAGAAAGTAAAAATCATCTGCATGTGTTTCATAGGCAGCATCATCTCGCATTTGATAGAACTGGAGTCACAGAGTAGCCGACTTCACCGTCGGCTTCTGTGCTTCAAGCAGATATCCCTTTATCTAGGTAAACTGACAAACAAAACTCGCATTCGAGGCTGGCACTCGTACAAGAGGCGTAATTTCATCCAGTTTGCCTCTCTTGCGCTCATCTCTACCGTAGTTGCGCTCCAAACATTGGGGCTAAAATCCACAACTCCAATAACGCCCGGCTATGATATGAAATTCTATGCCGTCGCTTTCGCACGACAATACACGATTAAAGACGAACAAATCAACAGAAGTAGAAAGAAGAAAAAGAAGAAAGAGAAGCAAGAGAAGAAAGAGAAGAAGATGGAAGAAAAAGTATGGTGTCATGTACATAATACAAGGCCATTAGGGAGGATAGATTGATGCTAGCAGTTGACGCCAGATCAGATTCGTCGTTTGATGGAGACATGAGTCTTGGAGGTTTGTGGTGTGTGGTACTCATAGAGGCTTGGTTTTTATCATTGTACATAAAGCGTTCGAAAGAGAAAGGGGTGTGACGTTCGTGGTCGGTCGCATCCTCGCCGTCATCGTATTTGCGTTTAGTCTGATTTCTTGCCGCCCCAGACGGGTGCGCCCACTGCTTTGCTGATACCGAGGCCAATGCTGACAGCGGCTCCCACGACTAACACGATAATCAGGACCTTGCAGATGATTTTGTTGCGCGCGCTCAGCTTAGCCATCGGGGTGCAGCGGGTGCGCTGCATCTTGGCGTGTTTAGCCTGCTTCTGCCAGTGGTCTTTTCCAGGCCACACAGGGCAGTTGGCGGCGGCTTCCATGGTCATGCTTTTCCGGTTTGACTTATCGAGGGAGCTGTGTGAGTTGAGAGCCTCAATGTCTGCGTCAAACGGGTTGGTCGTCGTCTTTTCCGAGTGCGGGTTGGATGTGATGCTGGTGACCGAGCTGGCGTGTGTTGGGACAGCATAGACGCCCACGGTAGGGGTCAGCGCCTTGTCAGGCACAGAAACCTCCACGGTGACCTCGGTCGTGAGGACAACGCTGGCAGTAGACTGCCTCTTGGTATCGAGAGAAGGCATTATGATGAGTAGAGATGGCGAGGGATTGAGAAGTTGTGTGAGGAGTGGTCAAGAAGAGGATGAGCCTTGTCAGGCCAAGTGATGCCGAGAATCGAGCAGATGGGTAAACAGAGTATCCAAGGAATAGAGTCTGGGAGGCAGAAGGTTAGCTTTTTGCATTAAAAAAAAAAAAAGACGACGATAGAGAAGCAACGTTAAAATGTGGGCAGTCGAAAGGGCAAAAATCCAATTGTATGGAGAGCGCCCGATTGCAGCCACAGTTTGCATGTCACGAGGAGTGCGCCATATGATATGGACGCATATGGAAATTCATACCTCTGAGTAACGTGGCACAACGTTCGAATGGAGATTGCGCAATGTCGTGGGAAATGGACTGGCAATTTTAAGTTGCTTTGGGTGGCGTAGAGAATATGAAGCAGTGCTCGAAATCTGTGGCAACAGCTCAAGAAGAGAATAAGAAGGAGAGAATGTGGTGCGATGCAACCACGATGAAGGTTTCAATCCGATTTAGATGCTGGACATTTGGGGGGAGCTTGGACCTCTGGAGCAGACAATAAGTGGTCAAGTTGAAATGTAGGTATCCAAGCAAATTAATGCCCAGATGAGATTGTCTGTGCAAGACGAACAAAGAATATCCGGATCCAGCTCGAGCTACCGAGAAAGAGAGAATCGTGGAGAGGAGGTCGAGGAGGAGGAGCGAGAGCGGCAGTGATATTGGAAAAGAGGGAGGCGAGCTGAGCTGGTAGGAGATACAGCGCCTCTGCAGCTGATGGCGGGCGTCGTACAAGTACGGGGTACAGAGGACAAGGGTTGCGTGCAGGTACAGGTGCGGTGCTTGGCGCTAGCATTAGCGGCATGGGGCAAACAAGAACCAGAGCGTTTGCAGCTGGGAGCAGAGACATCAATGTCCACATGTACTTTGACTGTACGGTGTCTCATGGCGGGAGACTGCAGCTCGCCAAGTATCCTGCTTGTATATCAGCGAGCGATGCTTTAGTGCAGTGCTTCCAGAGCCTTCAATGGTACAGTATCCATGTCTGCTGCACCTGGCTCTCCTGCTCTCGCCAGTCTGGACATCAGGTACAGGTACCAATCGATCACAACTCGCTTCATCTTCTCCTTCGCATCAAAAGTAATTGCAGCCAGGGCCAGCGAGATTGCGTCGCCCAACGCAGGTGCCGCTCGGGCCATGCAGGGCCTAGAACGGCACTAGCAGCATCCACTAACGGTCGGCCTTCCGCCACGTTTAGCGTCCCTGGGCCGCCTGGGCCTCTGTCTCTAGCGCACCTAGTGCCCTGCAGCAGCTCGCAGCCGATGCTACTAGTGCTGGAAAAGCACCAGATGCGAGCAGCACTAGTGCGGATACAGGGGGACGGGATTTGGGGCGTTTGCAGGGATGAGGGGCGAAACGTGCCCAGATGAAAGGATTTGGCGCGGGCATGGGCCTGGCTCGCATGAGAAAAGCAGATGATGGCTGATTTCCTTTGACCCAGAGTGCTGGAGTGGCTTTGCTTTGCAGGTAGAGAGGTTGAGATGCGACAGAACAGCAACAGAGCAACAAGTGAAGCAGACACGTTATGTTATCAAGATCTCATATCAGATGCGTGTGATGCTTCCGTGCGGCAAGTGATGAGAGTGGCGTGACACAAGCACTGCCCGCCCAACTGTCTCTCTTTTTTTTTCATCCTGCTTCATCCTCTTTCCGCGTGTCTCGGCCCCCTTTGGCGAGTACGAAATACACCACTCCGTTTCAACAGGATACTGCAGATGACGATGCGACATGGCATGATATCCAGATAACGCTACTTCGCAACGTCGGCACGGCTTTTGGCGCTGGGCTGCAGGCCACGGACGGAGCAGATATACAGATTCGTCTGCAATGCTGGAGGATGTTCTCCGTGCCAACGTAGCCTTGACATCAGCACATCAGATGCGAACTGTCAATTCGTCCCCGCCGGTTTCTCGCTGGTTTCTCGCAGCCTGGCCGGGATTCCCCCTTCACTGCGGCCCAAATCCTGGACGACCACGCGCGTTTGCCGTGCTGCTACTGGGCCGAGTGCCTGGCATCTGCCAATTCGCCTCCCATTTACGAGTACGAACGGGCCCTCTCACAGGCTCATCTCTCTGTCTGGCGCTGTGCTAGAGCGCTGCTAGAGGCTGTATCCATTCGGCGCTGCCCGTGTCCTTAGTCATGTAGTACAGATTGGCTCTAGGCTGGGGTGGCCTCGCATCGCATTCGTGCAATGGATCGCTGGCCTTGTGAAAGGTGGCTGCATGAGCGTGGCATGGCTTGGGCTGCTCCTCATTCAATTGACTGGCGACAAACACTATTGGCCAGCAGCATGTTTCTCTTCATCGTCTCTATTCTCTTTTCTGCGTACCTCCATCTTTTGCCGTGCTCCCCCTGAATGAACCAGACAGCCCCTGGCCACCCATGGAGATCGCCACTGGCTTTTGATAACGAAGCGCTGCCAGTTAAATGACTGACGACATGAAGATACGCGCTTGGCACACAGGCCACTTGCACGAATCATGGCATCAGCTCTTCAGTTCGATCATCACGACGCACGGTCTCGATCGGTTTACGCTTGCCATCCATAATGCAACTGGAACTGCTCAACTCAGCTCAACTCGATTCAACCAAAGGCTATAGCCCTACTATCCCTCCAGGCGAGTCATTCATTGCTCACACTCAGGGGCTCGACGCTCAATGGCCCGAGTTTCAAGACGCTCTGTGGCGTGGCCCGTGGCGCTAGGTGTGGATGCCCGTGGCCCAATCCCCGCGTTTTGAGGTGCCCATTTCGGCAGTTTGTTCCAGGCTCTAGATGTGCTAGAAGCGCTGCTAAGGCCTGTTAGCATCTCGGACTATCGAGATGTGGCTTCTTAGTGCGCAAAGTAACTTTATCTTGTGATGCAAAAGCGTCGCTTCTATATCAAGAGAGTGACATGCATGCGCTATTTTGCTGTTTTGATCCATGAGACACGTATGCAACGCCTGTCACTGTGGGAGCAAAAGTACATTCAACTACTGTAATCCACCAGTGGCTCTCGCTAACGAAGTTGTTGCTCTCCGCCGGATCTCGGCCCTCAGCAGCTGGTTGCTCTTAATACAGACTCGAGTCATTATTTTGTAGTTGTGATATTACTGCTTGAACAAAGCACTATCGACACAATAACAACAAAGAAACCGAGACAGCATCTCATCTCACCGACAACTCGCCAGACGAGCGCATCTCGAGTGCTCCATAGTCTCAGCTGATACCCCTAAATGTCTCAGTCGTTTGTGAGACCAAGGAGACTCAATTTTGCTGTCTCTGGGCTGCAGCCAGGCATCGCAGCTGATGGCCTGCGTAGCCGTCTTTGCCACAAAACCATTGCCTGCAAGTTCATGGCACCCGTGAATCACTAGGACTTCTAGAATAGGCCGTTAGCAATTGGATGCAGAGGCGATACTGTTCATATCACATGCGACTTTCTTTTTTCTTTTCCCTTTTTGCATCTACAAAATACGAACGTTATACAGCATGCACTCGTTACTGGCCGGATATAGCGAATGCAGGTGCGGTCTGGGCACTGATAGAACTACTTGGCAGCTGCTCAAAATGATAGAGAGTTCAAGACCCAGAACTGATGTACATGACAAGTATATTGTATTTCGCCTTTCGTGAGAGCTTCTCAACTACCTCTGGCATTTGGCTGCGACTTCCTCTCGCCTAAATCCTCCCTTCACTTTCCATGTTTGCTCTCAAGCTCGTAGACGTGTTGTTGTTTTTCTACCTGGCTACCTGGCTTGCAGATTCTGTTTCTCTTCTCTTCACCATCATCGCCATTATCGCTTTCATCACCACGTTTTTGCTCTCGTTATCAACTTGACTGTCCCAGTATCATCGCTATTCGCCAACTCTGGCCATTCAGCTCTCGCTCTCTTTCATTGCCAGCTTCCCATTTGCTGCACTGACTTCACTTGCTATTACTCCCGTCTTCTTAGGCCACATTATTCTTCTGCTGTCTTCCGTTTGCTTGTTGAGTATGGATCAACTAGCAGCTCGTCAAAATGTGCCCAATCCCTGGATCCGGTGGCCTGCAGGCTCGCATGAACTCTTTCCCAAACAACCTCAAGTTCGTCCATGGCGTCGACAATGCCCGTCTACAAGGGGGACAAACCCCATGGGTATGGGGCAGAGATGATGCCGCGGCCGCATGCTGCCTTGGATGCCCCTCCGAGAACGTTTTCTGCTGCTGTTACAGCTACTCGCGGACGTGGACTCGGCTGGAGATGGCCGCCAGTGGCCGAGATGCCACCAACATACCCGAGATTCGCAATTGCAACTGCGACTGCGCTGGGTTTGCGCTAGGTTTTCCATGTATATCTTCTCGATACCAGCTTCAGCCAATGACGCGAGCACACTAACAATGTCGTAGTCTACGCATTTTGCCTTGGTTCGCTGCAAAAGTCCGTCCGCAGGCACTACGGCATTGATGGTGATGACTGTCAAGACTATTGCGATGCCTGTTTCTCTCCGCGTCGAACCCTTGTGCGAGCTGAAGGAGAGATCATTTTCCGCGAGCAAACTCGAAATGGCAATCAAGGCAAAAAGGTGGAAGATACGCAGTACCTCTGCTACGATCAAATGGCCTATCCCATCAAACAAGCCCAACTTCCTCCAGCAGCTCGTCTTCAGGCCGCGTCTCGTCCACAGGCTGATCCTCGTCTGCAAGCCAGTCCCGGCCAAGTCAAAGGTAATCCGTATCAGTACACTTTGCAAGCCAATACCCAGCCCCAGCCCCCTAGGGCCACTATCCGACGGCCTATGCACACCTTAGAAGACGACTTTGCTACGGCGAGCACAGCCAAACAGCATGATCATGCTCTTGGCGACGACATGGAGAGCGCGGCTCTTACCGTGCCTACCCCTCACGATATGGGGGCTACTTCACCACGACCGGTGCCTGTGAAGAATGAGACGAATGAGACTGGGTAGGATCCCGTTGTCCCAGAAAATTCTGCTGTTGGCGTTGCTCATTTCTTTCAGGCCAATGCCATCCTCACAGTGGACAGCCCCCATCGCTCGCTAGACTCCCACGAGCTTTACTTCGACGCGCCTCTCGCAAACTCTCCGCAGGTCGATGCTATTGTTCATGCTGTTGCTGGTGGATCGGGGCGCCATATAGAGGCTGATCAAGTGATGAATCCTATTGCAAGCTTTACTCGACTGCTTCAACTTGGACAGTAGAGATTTTTGGAGCACGGAAAAGGAGTTGTGGGTGTATTGACTTGGCATTATAGGATTATCAATAGTAATATAAGCTATTCTTACAAGCTCAACATGTCGCTCGCTCTTGATGCAACCCACGTGAGGCTGGCGTCTATCAAGTGCTGTCAACCTTCATCGGAGCAGGATTTCTATTACCTGGTCTCCTCTGCCTTCTACAGCCTCTCCTGACATGATGCCGTACACAAAGCACTCGCTATGAAATGTCACACTCACCTCAGATTCTATGTCTGATGTTTTGGGCAAGATATTCAAAATTACAGGTATTCTACACCCGCCCACAATCCACAGTTCCTGTCCTGGACGAATATTTCGCGGACCCAGTCCTAGTCGCCCGTCATCAGTGATGAAGAGAACATGTGCGCGAAGCATTTTCTGGACCCATTCAGCAATTTCGTTGTTATCTTCTGAACCGTCTGATACCAGATTGCCGGTGATCAAGCTGAGGAAAGCAACCATCCCGCCACTGAACAGCTTATCCGGAAATTGCTTGTGATACCGGGTCATGAGCTCGCCCCATCGGTCACCATACAGCCGGTATAGTGCCGCAACTGAGACCTCTTCTGGCACTTCGATCTCTTCTGGGACATTACTCTCTACCATGGCAATCTTACTTATTCGAAGTCCGGTCACGCGGAGGACATCGCCGTCGCCCTCAACCCTCAAACCCTCGCCGACGCCGTACATGCCACGATCAGCGGTGAAGCCGCCATTGTGCCACCAGTGGTGATGGTCCCAGAAGCTGCATTTGCTGCTCTTCGAGGCGTCTTTAACACCATCCCAGTCTACGGCCCAGGAGGCGAGACCTGGGATGTCGGAGCGTTCGCCGCCACGTCCCAACAGGGGCTGAAGATCGGTGCTGATGTTGATGAGGTCGATCGTCACCTTGTGGTAGAGCGTGCGCACATCAACGGTATAATCGCACGTCTTCACCGAGGGCAGGGAAACGTCATGCCGAAAACCCAGCAGGCCGTACACCTTGTCCCTCGGATCCGTAGCTTTACGATGTCTCCAGCGCCAGAGCAGCATGAAGAGCTCCTCTTCGCGGGAGGCGTTGAGCCCGCGGAGGGAGACGGTGAGGCTGTCAATGGTGTCGTTTTGCCAGAACTCGTCGGGGACGTTGGGGGCAGAATCGTCGAAGAAGCTTTCGGAGGCTTTGTCGAGGGTGGATCAGGGGATTTGGCAGGGGCCCCAGTAGAGAGTTGCGCGAGGGGGGAGGATGGCTTCTTGGACAGTCCAGATGCGGGACCACCAGGGGAGGTGGAAGAGGGTTTTGAAGGCGGTGGCGGCGGTTTCTCTTTTGAGTCTGGCGGCTTTGTGATCTTCGTCTTCACTTTCATCGCCGTCTTCATCTTCATCGTTGTCTCCGTCCTCACCTTCGTCTTCATCCTCATCATCGTCCTCGTCCTCATCTTCATTGTCACCGTCGCCATCTTCAGCATCACCTTCAGTCTCTTCATCTTCGCCATCATCCCCGTCTTCATCACCTTCTTCATCTTCATCACTCTCCTCGTCGCTATCCTCCTCACTGTCGCTGACTTCCATCCAGGAATGAGCCTTTTGCTCACCCGCGATCCAGGAGATTGTATCAAGAGCTGCTTGGGCATGTTCTTCGGGCACCTCACCCAGGGGACCGAGCCAGATGGCGCCTTGCGTGCAGGTGCTGTAGATGCGGCCCATGATGCTCACCTGCAGCGACTTTTCATGATTATCTGTTTGGTTGATACACAGCGCATCGGCCCAGACATGGCGTGGTTCATTCAGCAGACGCAGGCGACGGAGAGCATTGGCCAGTGGAGAGGTGACGCCGACGTTCTGTGTGTCGTCATCGTCGTCTCCAATGTAAATGTCCTCGTGGGTGGTGTTTTGGTTGTCAGTTCCCCAGGCGTACGAGAGCGCCTCGTAAGAGACATCTAGGTTGTCGAGACTTGTGACGTGGAATGAGCAGCGGATGGGCGAGTCTGGGAATCCGGGCTTGATTTGGAGGACGCGGATTTCTGAGTTGGAGTGGTTTAGAGGAGGGAGGATTTGGTCGTGCCAGGAGACTTTTTTGGACATGATTTTGCGCTTTTCAATTCATTTGTGAAATGTTATTACCCTTGAGAGATGAGTTTCTCAACACGTTGAAGAGAATCGGCGTAGATGGGCTGTTTGAGGCGGTGGGCCCCTCTATTAAATGAGGCTCTTTTCATATTATATGATCAGCGTTTTGGCATGCCTGTCACATTATAAGCGGTGGATAACAGACTAGACCAGGGGATGAGTGAGATTTCCTTTTTTAACCTCTTGATTCCAAGCTGGTGTAAAAATAGCAACCGTTGCAGATGGTTGGTTCTAGTCCAATAAGCATAAAGTACGAGTATGGTTTTTGAGACCCTGATTGGTGGACCCCGGTAGTTCTCACGATGAGTTGGTTGTTTAGCGCAAGGCTTACTCATGTTATGAATCGCTGAGATTTAATGCTTCTGACTGATGAACGTTGTTGCGGTGAGGCTGAGACAAGCCTATGAGTTATACCTGGTAACTTCCTCGTCAAGTTGTCAACTGTCGCCATCTTGGCAACTTGGGCGCTAACTGCTATTGAAGCTTGTCAAAACATTTGTGGTAGTGAGCTTGGCGGGAGGTGCCTAGCAGATCGACAGAACCAATGCTAATATCATGTGATAAGAACGAAGTCATGATTGACTTGGAAAAGAGAGAAAATAAAGGTTTAATTATGGATTTCGCTCTTTTGAGGCAAGTTTGCCGGATGCTTGAAGTGAATGAAGTGTGAGTGGAGGAAACAGTAGAAAAGATCTTTGAAGGGACGGCACAGGGTAGATCTCGGGAAGATTAAGCCACATCTCACGGGTAACAGCTGTGGAGCATCAGCTGCAATGGGGATCTGGCGGTTGAAATAACAAAGGCGTTGCATAAACTGCCTGAGCAACTCTGGCGGGCAAAAGACATTTTTTTCGCTTAGGCTGCAGAAGTCATATTTTGGTGCAAAGGAGATTGATCGTATGTCAAACATGAGTTTAGTACATGTGGACAACCTCCCGCGTGGCCGTCGTCACTTACGGCGTTCAGAACCGTAGACACTTAGAAACAGCATGAAAAGGGCTAGAATTGAATGGAAGGGCTCAATACCTAGTTATAAACTTGTCCAAGTTTCGCTGATTAATTCGATTATTGCATCATAATATACCAACCTCGAAGGAATCGATTCTTTGGAATCACGCTGGTAAATACATAGAAGCTCGTTTGATTCGATATCTCGTTTTCTGAAAATGGCAAACGGTATGCAGAATAGCCGCTAAAAGAGAGATGGTGCGGAAGCTTATGGCCTCTTTTGGGGGCCATTGGGCTGAGATGAAGAAACTAGAAGTTGTGGGGCTTCAGGCGACAGATGTGTAAGCCATGCGGTTGAGAACATTCAAGACAGCAGAAACTTGAAAAGATGCTTTCTTGAAGAAATGGATACATTTTTGGCAAATCTATCCTAAACTCCGAGTTGGCTCCATTTCTAGTGGTCGTGACATGTCGTTTGATTGGGAGTTTAGTCCCGAGGTCATGACAAGGAAAGGCAAATGTAAGGTCGCTAGGAGCCAATTAAGTGACATTATCTATCACAGTCATAGGCCTTGGTGAGAGTTAAAAATGCTGTGAAATAGATTGCTGCGAGTCGCCAATTACTGTATTAAGCGACATTATCTATCACAGTTATAGGCCTCGGTGAGAGTTAAAAATGCTGTGAAAAAGCGCAATACAGGCCAAGAAAACGAGCACAGCCCAAGAAAACGAGTATAGTAGTGGTGGGTAACCTGATATTTTGCCAACGAGCGAATCAATTTATCTAACAGTTTAATTAGAATGCTGCGAGCAGATTTAAGAATGAAGTGAGGCAGCAATAATAAGGAACTGATAGGCTTTTGTAGAGTTAGAAACGCTGTAGAGGGAGGTCAGGTACATGCATTCTGGTTGCTCGCAATTGGCTTACGATAGGCTCGATCCCAACTTTACAAGAGGGAGGTGACAATGCTGATATAATTGACCTCTGTACGTATGAATGGATTACACGACTATCTGTGATAGATACATATAAAACAGGATGCGTGGTGTTCAAGTTGTTGGCTCATGACCATCTACTAGTTGATGTAGCCAGAGATGAGCGAAAACAAGCAAGTAGACCGAGTCAATATAGAGTATTGTGTCGTCAAAAGTTTCTAGGTACATTCATGTATGTATGTCTACATCTCTATCAATAAGGCACCGGCTTGTTCTCCTTGACCCAAAGCGCCTCTCCCTCAGTACGTCTCTCCGGAGGCGTAAACTCATTAACCTTCCACAACCGCCTATCCGTCTCCGCAATGTGAAACTCCCAGTCATATCCCTTGGGCTTAATCTCCGCCGTCAGAAGCTTATTAAACTTCTCGCCCGCCGCACGAATCACGGCATCGTCGTTGGGGTAGTTGTGCGCAATGTGCGTGGCGACGAGGCGGATAAAGGGCTTGTCGCTGGCATCTCGGGTCTGGGCGCCGATGTAGGTGCTGGTCAAGGGCACCTCGATGAATTGGACGATGACGTAAAAGGCGGGCATGCCAACGCCGGTGTAGAAGGCGGTGATGGCCTTGGCTAGAGAGTCTTTGGACTCGGTGTCCTGGTAGGCTGAAGGGGGGTGGTAGATGAGCCAGTGAGGCATGTTTGCGGTTTGTTAGGATGATGGTGCAGGTAAAGTGTAGGTAGACGTATTTGACGAGTGTTTAATAAGTGTTAATCATTTCAAATTGCAGCGAAAAGAAGATGGCGACTGGCGACTATATGTATTCATTTCATGCTGCGGCGTTACCTTGTTTCCAAGTCCGCAAGTAATCAGCACTATAGCTTTGGTTTCGTTCGAATGAGTTCCTAACGCTTGGCTATGCCGAAAGGGGGCTATCCTCTGCATCTATGGGCCAGATGACTAGTGTTGAAAGACGAATTCAGCATCATCTCGGCATTTGGATATACTACTAATCATAAAATACTACTCAAGGAGGTATGTGAGCCTTTTGATTCTGTGTTACAGTTACATTGATACCTCGGAAAGGAACGTGCAACGGAATGAGGCCGAGGATCGACGAATATATAAGGATCGCATCACGCAGATAGTTTCCGTTGTTGTACGATTTTCGGCTTTAAGAACACGATTCGGGGTGGAGGACAACGTTAATCAGCGCTAATGGCCGAGGAAGTCGAGTCGGAGCGGTGAGGTAATTGCCCAATAGTATGGTATAGGTGTTGGCGTAGGTGCAGAATAGGGTTGTAAATGGAGGGTTGCTCGGGTTCATTTATTGATTAGTGATCGGTGCTGGATTACAAAGTCAAGATTGTTAACATAGAGACGGGCGATTAGTGATGCCTTTATACCTGGTAGAGGATATATATGAAGTGAATGAAGCATTATTTTATGAAAGCAATGTCGAAAACAAAAAAACGTTTGTTGTAATCATCATTCTACGAGTCTATTCTTCTGCATCATGTCTTCAAACCTCGCCTTTGTCACCGGCGCAACGGGCTTCATCGGCTCGCAGGTTGTCGCATCCGCACTCAGGGACAGCTACAACGTGCGAGTGAGCGTCCGCAAGGCAGAACAAATTGACACTCTCAAGGGCATCTTCCACAACGACGTCTCAAGGCTTCAATTTGTCGTGGTGCCTGACATTTCAGTGGCCGGGGCGTTTGATGAAGCTCTGAACGATGTGAAAGTCATTTTCCATCTGGCATCGCCCATGCCTGGCAAGGGAACCGACCTACAGAAGGACTACCTTGAGCCAGCACGCAATGGGACACTGTCGATTCTGGAGAGTGCCAAGAAAGTGGGCAGCATCAAGAAGGTGATTGTCATGTCTTCGATTCTGGGCATTGGCCCGGTGGATTTGTTTAACAACACAGACACGTTTGTCGCAGGTGAGTCCTAGGATAAAGTGCATGCACGCAACATATAAGTGGTCCTTTTGATAGACGAAACGGGAGCATATCACATGGTGTTGGAGCAAGCTGCATCAGCCATCAGCCATCACTAACAGCACCGCAGCCAACACCGGCAAGAGACACGAAATCGATCTCGACAAAGTCTTTCCCGGCGGCAAGGGCGAAAACGGCCCCATGTACGTGGCCTCCAAGATTGTCGCCCACCAGGCCTCGCTGGACTGGGCGGCCACGCACAAGCCAGCCTTTCAGCTCATCACCGTCCACCCGACGTTCGTGCTGGGCCCCAGCCTGATCCGCAAGACGGCCACCGACCTGGACGGCATCAATGCCTGGTTCTGGCGGTCGCTGCAGCTGCCGGCGCCGCTGTTCCCGGCGGTGATTGTGGACGTGCGAGACGTGGCCGATTTGTGCCTCAAGGCTGCAAAGACGGAAGTGTCGCCGGGCGAGGCTGAGCTGGTGGCCTCGGGGGCGCCGACGAGCTGGAAGGAGATACGCGAGTGGGTGAGAAAAGAGTATCCGCAGCTGGAGACGAAGCTGGAGGAGGATGGGCCGACGCCGTTTAGGGTTGACAATGAGGTTCTGGGGATGAGGTGGCGGCCGCTGGGAGAGACGCTGAGCGGGCTGATAGACCAGCAGCTGGCGCTACAAAAGGGCAGCGCTTAGTTGTAGCCGTAGAATTATAGAGTTGCATGTGAGGTTGGATTGATGTGTCGAGGGCGTCTATGGATGCAGGGGGATTGAATAAGAGGGAATTGGAGGTTGGACGAGGCTTGCAATAGTAATAGTGCTAAAAGTAATATGCAAGCATTTTAAAACGCAGCAGACACGCAGAGGGATGCCATGGTTTAGATGAAGCTGAAACTGAAACTCGAGGCCGTTATCGTGCTGCCCTTTTGCCGAGAGTCATGTATCAGACATGAGGTACTTGTGCCATGCAGGCGATTACAGGCTAAGAATCTTGTACCGCATGTCGCACAAATCCATTAGACTTTGCAGAAAAGCACAGACAGAAGGAGAGCAGAGCAGAATTGTCTAGCAAGGGCAGGGATTGGAAGCTGCAGATCGCGATGAAGGTCGAACATGGCTGAGTGACGATGTAAGAGACGGGAGACGGGACTTGCAGCCAATGAAAGATGGTGGCGCGGGAGATGCATCTGCTTGGTGCGAATGGGTGGGTGGAGAGCGGCTGATATTGGATTGGGCTGACTATTGGCGGTGGTGCAGATTGGATGGATATGCCCAAAGCTGGACGCGTCGGTTTGGCGTGGTCGGGGCAAGCCGAAGGCCCTGGCAGTGGCTTGACATCATGAAGTTGAAATTGATTATTGAATGATGCTAGCGGTAGTGGCTGAGCGAGGCGAGGCGAGGCAGTCGTGGACGCCGAGGTCTGTCTGCATGTGCATCTATGCATACTAGTATGTACTGTGGGTAGATGTAGATTGATATCACTTACACGAAGCCATCCTGTGCTGCATCGTCACGATAACCACCGCCTCTCCCAATATCCAGGCTCTCGCCAAGAATCAAGATGATCAAGATAAATATAGCCACATCTACTGCATCCATCCATCCATCCATGCACCCTCCATGCCACCCGCTACATGCAACGCTGTAACCCTCCTGGGCCGCCATCATCGCGTCCAGCTCGCGTCCCAGCTCTCTAATTAGCTCTTCAACTACATATATTATACTCTCCATGCCCAGCTCGTCCCACTCCACCATTCATGCACGTCTGCATCACCAACCAGGGATCCGCTCCAGGGCGCATCCATGGCGGCAGCGCATCCCCACGCGTCCATTGGGTCCTGCAGCGCGGCTTCGATGTGGCCAGTGCTTTTCGTGACAGTTTGGCGGCAGAGTCGCGCGTAAAGTGCGGTGCCCCGGCATAGCTTAAATGAGGGCTGATGGGGAATCGAGATTTTTCGTGTAAGTGGATGAGTGGATGCGCGAGTCTGCCTCGACTCTAGTCTGGCATCTTGTCTTGCAGCTCTCCATGCTGAAGTGATGTCAAAATCTTGAACTCTTGCCCTTTTATGCCCTGCAGCTTCACATCACATTGATTTTTCCCATTTCTGCATCATCCTCGAAATGCCCATCCCTGCTGTAAATCCCTCTGTCTTGTAGCTGCAGTGCTCCTCCAGTTCTCTGCTCCCTCTGGCCTCCCCTGAAGGCGCCCTGAAGAGGCTGCTAAACCCCCCACCCTTCAGGCCATCCGTCCCGTCCATCCCATTTAAAGTGAAAGTCAAGGCCATCGGTGTGTGAGGCGCGTCTTGCGGTACCTCCCTTCAGCCAGCCCACGCACGGACCACCAAGTACTGACGACTCTCCTGAGTACCGCTGACTGCTGGAACGCAAATGGTGTCCGTTGGTTACTACCCGCTGCAACTGCGTGTAGCGCTACTTGAGGGCTTCCAACCCCGCTACCTGCTCACCAAGTACCGACCCCACCAACAGCCGTGTCGCAGTCACATTCCAGCAACGGAGCCCTGCGCCGTCTGACTTGTACCGCCCTCTGGCGCCCCTCCCTGCTACGGCCGGCCCTCCCTCCTTCGCCTCCCAGTTCTCGCTTCACGTTCCATTCTCGCGGCGTGTTCCTTCACTGTTTATTAGTACTGCCTCTGTCCCACTTGGGCCTGGCTTTTCTTCCTTTTCGCGTAGCTATTCCCTCCCCTCCTCCTCATCCTTTTTTCCACTTGATTGTTTATTCCAGGCTCTCTCGCTCTCTCAGGACGCCACAACAACACACGCCAAACACGTTCGTTTAAGGTCTGGTGTAAAAAAAAGGGAAAACAGAGGACATCTCGCAAAACACTGGATTTTTTGAAGCGAATACATACCTACCACAAGCAGGAAAAAAACAGAAAGAAAGAAAGCAAAGAATTAATCTGCAAAAGCCGTTTCTCGCCTCATCTCCAACTAATTGATACTCATCCCTATTTACTGTGAATCATCATCTGCTGTTACCAAATCATCAAATCTCTGCCATCGATCATCTGTTTTGCTCTCCACACAACAATTCAAAAGTGCTCTTCACTGGGTCAACTTTTCGCATCATCGCATTTCGCATCATCAAATCGAATTCGCATCGCAAATCGTCAAGTTGAATCGCTATTTTTAATTCGCCATCAATCATGGCCGCCGTTACTCGCCAGCCCTTTGCTCCCCTGGACGGAGCCCGTCTTCAATCATTAACCAGTCTCAAAAATAGACAAAATGGTATGTTTGTGCGATGAATTGGCGGTCAAGAATGGCAGCCCAGCTTTGATGAGAGAATCCATCTGGCTAACACCATCGCTCAGCCGCTCCCGTCTCTCCAAAGCGCAAAGCAGAGTTCTTGGAGATTGACAACTGCGAGAATGTCGATCCGCTACTCTTCTCCAAGCGCTCCAAGGGCGTCAGCTCCAAGGATGCTCTCAAGCCCTCCAACTTCTTTCTCACTCCCAAGGTCAGCACTCCTGCGCGGTCTTCCGCTCCAGTCAAGGCTGCTTCAACGCCTCGACGCATCCTCAGTGCAAAGTCATGCTTGAGCAAGCTCAGCTCTGAAAATGCCACGCCCAAGTCCTGCCCTCCTCCAGCGGGGCGCTCACCAACCCATGGAAAGCGATCAAAGATGCTGTCAAGCCGGCGGCGCACTACTCGCCTGGACCCTCCCTCCTTCATGGGCTCTTCTGCCCCCTTTTCTCTCGATGCTGCCTTGAAGGGCACCATTGCTGGGTACACCCCCAAGCCTTCTGCCAGGAAACCCATGGCTAGCCTGCTCGAGCCTGAGAGCAAGTCTAGCTGGTTCTTCGACATTCACGAGGACACCCCTGAGCAGGAGATGACCAACCTTCTCCAGCACAGCACCTGCACACTCGACATCTCATCTGATGAGGAGACCGAGCAACGCGCAAAGCGAGATGGTGCTGAGGGTCGTGACAAGGAGAACATTCCTCCTCCAGATGACGTCTCTCAGACCTCAGCCCAGCCTGCCAGCCAGCCCAAGGGCGAGGAGATGGTTATCGAGAAGGAGCGGGTTGCATTGGGAGAGATGAACGCCGCTGACTTCTACGCCGACGGCTGTGATGAGTCATCGGTGATTCTGATCCACGAGGATGACGAGCCGGAAGCTCCTCTCGCCACCATCTCAAACATTCCTGAAGAGGAAGAGGAAGAGGTAGAGACAGAGGTAGAGGATGAAGAGGAACCTGAGCTCGAGATCCATGAGGATATCGATGCGCTCATCTCAAGATCCGACGACTCATCATCCAAAGCGGCTGTCTTACAACCCATTGAAGGCACAGGCGAGAGCTTTGAGCTATGGGAAAGCGACAGCGCCAAGGATGCTGGGAGCCCGTGTGCGAGCCCGTAAGAAGCCGTATTTGCAATCGACCTTGCATCTTCAACAAGGGAATGAGTGTACGCTTTAACGCTGGATGAAGAGCGAGCAAGCATTGAGCCTTTGTTTGAGTCTTTTCTCATCTTCCTCTTTTAAATATCTCTGACAGTGTTTTGGCCTGTTTTTTTTTTTTATCTTTTTTTTTGTCTTCCTCTCTTTTGTTTAAAACCTGCTTCAAAAAGGTCGTGACTTTGGCGCATCAGTTTATTTGCCCTCTTTTTCTTTCAGGGCCGGTCGGCGTTATCTGGTTTTCAGTGCGGAATTTGGTGATACCAGGAGTTGTTGCTTGATTTGATGCGCCAGTCTTTGGCCGTTCTTGTTAGAGTCTTTCGATCAGAGTAGCAAGTATCGTACACGGTTAATCGTATTGTTTGAACTCTAAAACATTCGTCTTTTTGTGATGTAGTAGACAGCCAGCCACTTGGCAAATTATTAAATATGACAACTGAGAACTCAGACGCAATGCGCGATCTAAGCTGTATTTAGTCAACGAGAACACTGTACTACGGGCCAGCCACGTCCATGTCAGCCACAGCGTCACAGTGCGGGCGTCCAATCTTATCGGCGATGATGAAAGCTCATGCATGCATGCAGCTCCCCTCCAACCGCAGCAGCTCTTGTTTTCTCTCATTTCTCTCATTTTCATAATACTTTTTACAGCACAATTGATCCCATAGAGGACATACCAGGAGATGAGAGAAGCATTAAAGGAATAATTTCTTATAATTAATTTCATCAAAAGAAAAAAAAAAGAAAATGTCTTCCATCCACGACCTCGCCGCAGCTGCCGTCGCCGGCACCGCTTCGTCCAGCCAGGGCGAGGAGGGCAGCGCAGCAGCGGCCAAGAAGAGGGGCGCTTTTATTGTGCTTGAGGGCCTGGACCGCAGCGGCAAGACGACGCAGGTGAAGCTGCTGGAGCAGCGGTTTGTGGAGGAAGGAAGGCCGGCCAAGGTGATGAGATTTCCGGGTGAGTTTTGATGGAGCTTCATTGATGCTTGGAGGGGCATGTGAATGTGAGAATGGGCTGATGGCTGATTCATCATACAGATAGGACAACGGCGATTGGGCAAATGATTGATGGCTACTTGAAGAGCAATGTTGATTTGGACGACCATGCTATTCATTTGCTGTTTAGCGCCAACCGCTGGGAAGCTGCGTAAGTCGTACCATCTCATCGTCATCTTGTCATCTCATGATATATCTATGTATATGTATATACAAACCAGAGCTGACCATCACCAAGCGCCCAAATCAGGGCCTACCTCGCCGCCGGCATCAGCGTCGTCTCCGACCGCTTCTACCACTCCGGCATCGTCTACTCGGCCGCAAAGAAGAACCCACATCTTCCCCTTTCCTGGGCCCGCTCTCCAGACGTCGGCCTGCCCCGTCCAGACGTGGTGCTCTTTTTGGATTTGGACGAGGAGACGGCGCGGTCGAGGGGAGGGTGGGGCAGCGAAAAGTACGAAAAGGAGGAGATGCAACGGACGGTGCGGGAGCTGTTTTGGGCGCTGAGCATGGGCGGGAAGGATATCAAGGGGCAGGACTTGTTGCAGCAGTTGGGCGGGATTGAGGGCCCGTCGTGGAGGCAGGATGAGGAGGATTTGGTGGTGGTGGATGCGAGTCGGCCGGTGGAGGATGTGGCGGAGGCGATTTGGAGAAAGGTCAAGGCGAGGGTGGATAGGGTTGATATGGGGGAGATGGGCAAGGTGGTGAGGACTGCGTTGTGAGGGTGATGGTGTTGTTTGGCATGCTGGATACAGCTCTTGTTTTTAGTTTGATAATGTCATGGCTCGAAGATTGGGAATGAGATGACGTCTCATCATCAGTGATGAATGTAAGTTGGGTCATAGCTATTTGCTCCAAATGCCAGCTCTTAAAGAACATTCGCTCATAATCATCAGCTTATTGCAACTGTATGGATGAGCGAAAGTTGGCATATCGTGATCAAGAATACATCATCTGGATATACTCGCTTCATCTGTATTGTCCACCGCATGTCACCCTTTGTTTCAGTGCTTATTATTTTACTACAAAGTCTTCCTACTCTTGAGAATATGGTTACTTCTGTTATGATTGACAGTACAACGTTACATGAGAATAGGTACACTCTTACCAAACACACGAGAATGTTTCCAACATGTAACCACCCAGACATTCTACTTAACTCAGATGTATACTTCTCTAGCATAGATACTTGACAACTTTTCTCAAGATATTGATCGCCTTGCGGCTAAAGAATGGATTTGCATCACTGCTGACACAAACTTCCGTGACCATATTAGTACCTTAATCAACCCAAGTTCATAATTATGTACTGCCCACTCCTCTCTACTAGAGATCTCTACTGGCATTTCGAAATACCACATGCTCATTCAAGGCTCTCTTTTCTGACGTTTGGGCTGACAATGCTTCCCTTCAGGCATTCCCCGCTTGAAGACCGAGATGCCTTGTTTCGGTTGGTCCACGTCTCAAGGTTCAAATATTGTATGTGCCTTTTGTTCACCAATCTCAGCCAGACTCAGCAAGCCCGGTTATCTTTGAACGCTGTGCAGGAAACGCTTCCCGAAGGCTGGGAGGTTCATGAGACTCTTCAAGGCCGGTGCGTTTTTCCAGCGCCATGATCCTTTTTAGACCACCTAAACGCAGCCAGATCCCACTATTCCTCGAGAGAACTTGGCATTTACCAGATGACCCCGAGTCCTAGCCAAAATATGAGACGCTTTCATACACATGGGGTAACCCCAACAACCGCCAGATTCTGCAAATTGTCTTGGAAGATGGAAAAGAAGAAGCTCGAGATATGACGATCCAAGAGAGCTTGAGCTTGGCCCTCCGACATCTTCGGCTGGCCAACAAGGTGAGGACGCTGTGGGTTGTCTTCCTTTCCATCAATCAGGGAGACCTACCAGAGTGCGGCTTCGAAGTTGACCGCATGTCAGATACTTATAAGCGAGCTTATCGTGTGGTAGTCTGGCTTGGAACATCCTCAGGGAGAAGTAAGGGCGCGCTGTCACCTGGAAGCGTATGCTGGGCAATTTGAGCTTACGTGTACCAAACGGCTCATTGCCCTATCCAGAAAGGCCCTACAACACTTTCCCTTGGCCGAATTGTGCCCATGACAGGATTGCGCGAGAGATAGGGACCAACCGGCGGCTTTGGGAACTCATATTCGACTTGCTAATCGACCTTGGTTTGATCGATGATGGGTCATGCGGAAAATTCAGCTGTGACTAAGCGGTCCATCATGTAGTGTGGGCGCGATTCACTTGGTTAGCTCCTGAGATCCAGAAAGCCGTATTGTGCCTTCGATACCAAGGCAATCTTCGAAGAGATCTCGCAAGCCGGCTAAGCAGACCGGCCTGACCGCTGACGTCGGCACGCGACTGTGACTTTTTACGCCTGCTTGCTAAAACCATGGAGTCCAAGGGTCTAAAATCACTCTTGCTGTGCATGAAGCAAAGTGGCTGCCTCTATGAGAGGCCATCGTGGATTCTGGATTGGTCTGTTCCCAACCACAAGGTAAGACAAACAGCTATCACGGTAAAACCTGACTTCTACCTTCTCCAAGGCCCAAGCAACTGTGTACCCTGAGGAAGTTCTGGGAGTGTAGGGAATGCAGTTTGGAACTGTACGCGACGTGAAAGCTCCAGCCCGCAAGACAGACCTGGAATGTGACCATTCGATCTACTCTTGAGCGCCTCGTGACAATTCTTTTGATCGATATCCTAACGGCGAAGACCCATGGGACGCCTTTGCTGCGACCCTTCTAGTAGATAGAGTGAGGTCACGTTCTACGCATAACATACCCAGCACGCAAAGCGCCTCTGGTGGGGAGAGGCACTGCGCCAAAATTTCCTTGGGCTTTCTACTCAAGCTGAGCGGCAACGGTGCAGTGGGCGAGGCGCCTTGTATCAAACTACTCGATCCAGATCGCGATGGGGAGAGCTATAAATACAATGCACAGCAGAGTAAGGTGTAACTTTGCCTTGGGCATTAATGGATGCCTGCCTAATAAAGCCAGCAAAGGTACATTGGATACCCGCAGCTGCAGCCTCGCGTCGCTATACATGAGTAAGACAATGATTCAGACATCCTAGAATAGTAGTACATGAAAGGGATAGGAAAGTGGGTGGCTTGTTAGACAAGCTCTTGGGCTGCTGGTAAGGCTACAAGGCGGCCTTGGTGTACGTGTATATTGTTACGATCCAACGCCTCGTAAGGCAAAAATGTAAGGTAGATGTTCTATCGCAAATTGAAAAGCAAGCTGTAGCTTGCCTATCAAGCATTAGGTAGTTATAAAATACCCAATACAACTCGCCAAAATATACGCATATTGGGGCATGAGGTAAGACATCAACCTTGCATTGTTAGGTATGTATATTAAGCATAGGGGGTTAGGTATCTATCTATATTAAGCATAGGGGGTTAGGTATCTATATTAAGCATAGGATTTTAGACACGTGGCTGTCTGAGAACGCTCCTTGCATCATTGTTGCTCTAACGTAGCATTTGGGTTTATGCTAGAGGTACATGTGGAGGGTTGAATTATCATTATATAAGTCAGGTATCTCGGCGTTATTTCCAAGTTCCTCTCAAAGGTACCGTCTCAACTTCCTCTGAATATACTACATCTTTTGCTATTTAGTTTTCATCTCGCTCATTATTATGGATACGGAAGAGTTCCATATTGATGCAACATTAAAGTCTTTTTACAATGGAGTAAGCAAGGAAGATATCCAGGCCCTTGCAGAATTGCATGAGGATCCTACAAACGATGCCCAGATGGAGCTTTACATCTATCTATGCTTTTTGCATTCTCAAAAGTCGAAAGATATGAAACATCTCGAGCAGGCAATACAACGGGCGGAGGGATGGGTGGCAGCGACGCCTGCACACCATCCAGATTACAATCGGCGACACAGCCTTTTAAGTACAGTAACTAGCTGGGGCCACCAATGTCAGGCCAAAAAGGAAGATATTGAAGCTATAGCTTTGGAAGAACCGTGAGTTGCACTCTAGACTCCAAAAAATAAAGTTCAAAATAACACTAAGCAATATAGGGGGGGAGAGAAGTCGGCAACTGATGAGATTAGCATCAAACTTGAACATTTAAGGGAAAAAGTATTAAGCCTTTATGAACTCTTCAAGCAACACGGTCGCTTTGAAGATTTAGAAGAGGCTATTGAAACTGAAGAGCTGGCAATAAGTATAGCAGGAGATTACACTCCCCCCTTTATGTCTCTCTCCTTGGCGATTTTATTCTGCGATCGATTTGAGATGACAGGATCGATGGCTGACTTCGATCGAGCTATTGACATTGCAAGAAATACAGTAGATGCCGTACCTCACGACAATCCGCAACAAGCTGCATTTGTAGGCAGCCTTGGAGAAATCCTCGGCGTTCGGTTAGAGCAGACTGGATCAATGGATGACATAGATCAAGTTATTGGCATGATCAACAAAGCAGTGGATGCCACACCTTACGGCCACCCGCTTCAACGGATGCAATTACACAACCTTAACGCTTTGCTCAGCTTGCGATTTCATCAGACAGGATCAATAGACGACTTAAATCGGGGAGTTGGTGCGGCAAGTGATGCAGTTAATAGAATGCCTAGTTGGCACTCAAGCCGTGCTACCTATCTTACCAACCGAAGAAATTGGCTTAGCAGGCGGTTTGAGCAAACAGGATCGATGGATGATTAAGATCAAGCAATCAGTGTGTCAAATAATGCAGTCAGCGCCGCGCCTCACAAGCACCCAGACCGGGTTGTGTAGCTATACAACCTTGGAAACAAGTTCGGCTTACGGTTTAAGTAATTAAGCAAATTGAACTCAACGGAATCGACTTGAATCGACAGCTATCATCCTATTACGCAAGCCGGGGTTGCATAAACGGGACCCCATCTCATCGCTTTCAATCAGCACATAGGGTCGCCGACATTCTCATAATGCAGCAAGATTGGGGAAAAGACCTACTAGCTATTGCATGATACCATATCCCTCCTCCCTACTATGAGCCCACGGTCGCTTAGTCACAAAGCCGTACTTAGTCGTATGTATGGCATAGCTTCATTAGCCGCTGCTGTGGCACTACATGTGGGAAAGACCCTAAGTGATGCTCTCTCCACCTTCTGGAACTCTGCCGTGGCGTTACCGCGAGTCTCCTAATGAGCATGCGTGAAGATATCACTGAACTTGAATTAAACCATCCTATTTTAGCGGAAAAATTCAACATCCTTCGGAAAGAGTTAGATTCGCCTGCTCATCATGAATCTGTGGTTATCCCTGATCAGCTGTCGTCTTGGGAGCTTCAGGTGGACCGACGCCGTGAAGCGGACGAAGAGTTTAGCAAGATCATTGATGAGATTCGGACCCAACTGGTATTCTCTCAATTTCTACAGCCACCCGCTGTAGAAGACCTAATACATGCAGCGAACCAGAGCTCTATTATTATGGTTAATATTACCTCCTTCTGCTGCAATGCATTTCTCATTCAGTCCGGATCTATCCAGGTGATAGATTTATTAGATCTAACTGAATTGGAGCTGGCTAACCAAGTTGTTTATTTACGGAAAAAAAATAGACCTATCATCTTTACTAGAGTGGCTTTGGTATACCATTTGCCGTCCCTGCTTAGATGCACTTGGGTTTACAGACCCTGTCTCTGATGGCAATTGGCCTCATGTCTGGTGGATTCCCACGGGCGTCCTTTCTCAAATGCCTCTTCGTGCAGCCGGCATCTATAAACAAGCATCAAAAGAGACAGTCTTAGTGAGGGTCATATCTTCATACGCATCATCCATCAAGGCATTGGTATATGGGCGAAAACGCAGCATCCAAAAGCCTAGTCAAGCAGGATCTCTGGATAATTCCGCCCTTATAATCGCCATGCAGGACACACCCGGATTAGGGTAAGACGCGCATCTGCACTTTGCAAATGCTGAGATAGATTTGTTATGAGACCTTTGCCCTAAACTTCAATTCACTCCAAGCATGCCACAACGACGCAAAAACGATGTCCTTGAGCAGCTACCAGAATGCAAGCTGTTCCACTTTGCCGGTCCCGGGCGATCAGATTCGAAGAATGCTTCTCAAAGCTGCCTGCTCCTCAACGATTGGGATAAAAATCCATTAAATGTGGGAGCAGTCCGCGATATTCAGTTACAAGACAATCCCCCATTCTTGGCATATCTCTCAGCCTACTTGACAGGAGCGAATAAGGCATCCGAACTTGCTGATAAAGGGATTCATCTTATTAGCGCCTTTTAACTTGCAGGATTTCAACACGTCGTTGAAACACTGTGGGAGGTATCAGATAAGCACTGCATTGATGTGGCAAGAATCTTATACAAGACATTAGAGGAAGAGGGGATGACAGATGAGGCAGTTAGTCAAGGATTGCACCGGGCGATTAGGGCATTGCGGAATGGAGTGACAGAGGAGAATACTCAAGAGAGGGATGTCAAGTTGGCACGTCGTAAGCCGGAGGCACAAAGAGTGGTGGACTTCCAATGGGTTCCGTATATCCACTTCGGTGTGTAACAAAAGCTGTCAACACTTTCTGTATACACAGATAAATTTAGTCAGATACAAGTTCTTGTCTAAGTGCGGTTGTTAACCCAGTAGAGTGAACTCTTGTTTTTTATCCTTTCAGTGCATTTGTTATAATCTCGTTATTGAAGAGAATCAAGACCAAGTTCCTTTTTGTTACGGTGCATTCTACCTATCCGATTGACGAACGTGGTGGTGCTAGTAGTAGCAGTAGTAGCTTGCAGTAGAAGAAGCAGGAATAGTTGATGACCTGAGATTGACTAAAGAAGGTAGATGAATAGGAAATAGGAATCTCAATCTTACTTACGTATCTAGGTTAACATATTGTATTCAACTCGTCGGATCCACTTCGGCCACCTCCAACATGAGTCGTCGCGCGCATCACCAAAAGCCCAAGGATAAGCCACTAGAGCCAACCAACGACTTGATGCGTTTTAGGGCTTCTAGAGCTCCAAGCTAGCAACTATAGGGCGGGACTAGCACCAAGTTATGCTTGTTATTCTGTAGCGGGAAAATTGAAACTCATAATACGTTATCAAAGCTCTCTTATAAACTGAATATGCACCAGCTTATTTCAAGAAGAACAAACAACTCCGGGTGGTCTAGTTGGTTCATGGCGTTCGACTGTAATTGTTCAGGTTATCGAAAAGTCAGCGGTTCGATTCCGCTTCTGGAGATGTTCTTTCTTTCCTTTTTTCTTCTTTTTGAGGTTCTTTTCACATAGGATATAGACTATCATGACTATGGCGGATAGGAAGTTTTCGACCGCCATTTTTCACCAATTCCTCTTTTCATTGCTTCTTCTTTTGTCGTATGCTTCATCTCAGCGATTTGAATTATCCCATATCTTCTTATTGACATAATCCCATGCCGTGTTGCGGAATCCTTTAACCCACAGCAAATCTCACACTGCAACTCCGTAAACCCGGCACGACCCGCTGTTATCGCTATCAGAAGCATCCCCATATTCCCCCATTCTGGTAGAGTAATGATTACCCAATTAGCACCTTGCAATGCAGGGCTCCAGCTGCGAAATCGCTTCATCTACCGCCCATGATTGGCTCTTTATTCTCTGTTTATAGTCCAGATAGAAGCGATTCGGGTGCCGGCGCCTTGCATCGGTTTCTTATTTTCGAGTGTCCAACGACAATGCAGCTTTACGTATGACTAAGCCAAGCTTGTCTTCGTTTTTTCTGCAAATCAACCCCACATGTGTACGTACCGAACAGCCCATTTAGCGCCTCCGATAAGAGCAAACAATTAACCGACTAGACTACTATCCGGGGCGTCATTGACGATCTTCGTTTTTGTTTTCTCTCCTCTTTTTTCGCCCAACCTCCTCTCTCTGTCTTAATTAAAAGCTTCGTCGGCAAACAGAGAAATCTCCCAGACACAAAAATGGCCTCAATTGCTGCCTCCCTGCGCGCTGCCCGCCCCGTGGCCATGCGCTTTGCGCCCCGCGCTGCCCCGGTGGCTCGACTGGCGATGCCCTTCAGAAGCTTCTCCAGCACCCGTCTGAGTATGTTTCTGAATGCCTAATCTATTCGCTACATTTGCAGCTCAATCTAACTGATTTTTTTACGTCCAGGCCTCGCTCGCAAATACACCAAGGACCACGAGTGGATCGACCTCTCGGCCGACCGCAAGACGGGCGTCATTGGCATTTCAGAGTACGCCGCCGAGCAGCTGGGTGACGTTGTCTACGTCGAGCTCCCCCCTGCGGGCGACTGGACCGACCAGGGCGATTCCATCGGTGCCGTTGAGTCCGTCAAGAGCGCCAGCGACATCAACGCGCCCATCCGCTGCAAGGTCACCCACACAAACACCCTGCTGGAGGAGAAGCCCGCCACGATCAACCAGGTGCCCGAGGACGACAGCGCTGGCGGCGGCTGGATTGTCAAGGTTGAGGTTGATGAGGAGGGCGCGGCGCAGTTTGATGAGCTGCTGGATGCCGAGGCGTACAAGGCGTTTATTTCTGAGTAAGGAGGGATTGGACGAAGAGGGGCGGCTAAAAGATTAGACGATGGGGACGTTTTGACTAAGATATTGGTATGAATTATGGGGACGGCGACGCTTTAACAAGAAGAGAGAGGGGGGAAGATATAAAAGAAAAAGAGAGACGTTATCATATCTCCTCATTGGGAGGATGATGGACAAGAGCTGACCTGAAATGGTGTAGAAAAATTATCAAAACAGTTCAACCTGGTAATCAGCGGAGGGGATGGATTTAAATCTTGTATATCTATTTAGCAAACAAACAGGTTCGCATTTTGTGCACCATGCCATATTTCATCAGATGAGGGTATACATTTTGTGTTCTGTCGTGCGTCGTTAAAAAAGAGAATATCACACAGCTATGATGATGAAGATGCAAATGGTTTCCTTCCTCCAATTTTCCAGTGTCCTTGTCCTTCCGTGTCATTCACACATACTCGTACAGCAAGATACACCAATGCTCATTTCGCGGGCGCCGGTGGTGCTGGCTTGTTCTTGTTGATGTCGTCCAGGATCTTGTTTGCGCCCTTGTCCACCAGATCGGCCGCCATCTTGACGCCAAACTTGTCGGCCTCTTCCGCGGACGCAATCGTCTGGACCTCCTCACCGTCCACGCCCTCTGTACCCTGCACCGACACGACCGTGGCCCGTAACCTCAACTGGCCCGGCGCAACCCACTTCGTCTCAACTCCAATGGGCACGCTGCAGCCACCCTCCAGCGCACGCATCAGGCTCCTCTCGGCTATCGTTGCCAGAGCGGCATTCTTGTCCTCGATCAACTTGAGAGCGTCGAGCACCTTTTGGTCGTCGGCGCGACACTCGATGCCCAGTGCGCCCTGTCCCACGGCGTGCAGGATGCCGCCATTGTCCAGCTCGAGGAACTGCGAGATGTGAGCGTCGAGGCCCATTCGCTGCAGGCCGGCCGCCGCCAGGATGATGCCCGTCAGTTCGGGGTCCTCGTCGAGTTTGCGCAGCCGCGTCTGGATGTTGCCTCGGTGGTCCTTGAACTTGAGGTTTGGATATCGTCGCGCGAGCTGGGCGATTCGGCGCACACTGCTGGTGCCGATAATGCTGCCCGCCGGTAGGTCGGCCAGGCTCTTCCAGCCGTGCTTGTCGACCAATTCCTTCTTCAGCACCAGCGTGTCGCGAGGGTCCTCCCGCTTGGTGACGCAGCCGAGCAACAGGCCCTCGGGCAGCGTCGTGGGCATGTCCTTTAGCGAGTGCACGATGATGTCGAGCTCGTTTGCTTCGAGCTTGTCCTCCAGCTGCGTCGTCCACAGGCCCTTGCCGCCAAAGTTGTAGAGCGCCGTCGTCTGGTCGCGGTCGCCGGTGGTTGTCATTCCATGGATGGGGAACGAGTAGGCGGGCAGCACAGCTTGTAGCGCTGCAACGACGATGTCGGCCTGGGCGAGGGCCAGCGGCGAGTTGCGCGTGCCGACTCTGATGGTCGTGGGGCCCTGTGCGAGGCCTGATGATTTGTCGTCGGCCATTTTGGGGGGAGGAGTTTGAGGTTGTGGTGATGGGGGAGAGATGTGAGAGTGGGAGTTTAGTTTTCTTGAGAGGCGATAATGGTTCGAGGAAGGATTCCGAATGCCGATGGAGGGGTAGTCGGCAACTCGGCGGGTATTTGCACTGTGCAGAGCAGTTATGGAAGTGTCCATACTGTGTGAATTGTAGTTTGATACTGTAATTTGCAGGGTAGGTCGCTGCATACCATACCCATGGCTTCACACATGAGTACCTAGGTTGCATGTGAGTATTGCTCAATGGACCAATTGGAATGTATTGTCAAGCATAGAAAACTTTGTTCTTTTGCTACAGTTGAAACCGCTTGTCGATTCATCGGGACCGATAACCCGACAAACAGATATATGATCTAAGACAAGTGACTTTGGCTAATCTCTACAATTGGTTGGCATATCAAATCACAAAATTACATATTGATTTGGATGCTTGTGCCCTTTTCGTGATCAAACTAAAATCATCTTACGTGGTTCATGGGTGATTGTGTATTTGTGAAGAGTAAATGGGGTGTTGTGGCGAAATATAGAGATGAAAGAAGAGCATGGAGCCGAGCTAGAGACACAAGCATCACTTTTGTCAAGACGGAAGCTTAATTCTGATCGATCTCCATGATCTGGTGCTACACAATTGGATCGAAGTGCTATTTATAGCTTAACAGAATAATCAATGTTGAAGGAGTATATCTATATAAACTATATAAAGATGGGATAGTGGGCAAATGCATCACCTCTAGCTGCCCCCTGGCTAATAACATCCCACATCTCATCTGATCTAGTCTAAATACACGATACGATTAAGTTTACAACCAACATGAAGCTGGCCATTGCTCTAGTTGCCCTGATTGGACTGACGGCCGCCAACCCCAGGCCCCAGCTTCCAACGCCCGACACGCCCCCTCCGCCACTCTCTTCCAAAGAGCCGGAACCTGTTCCTGAGTCTTCGACCACCACCAGCACTTCGACTTCCACCTCCAAGGATGCGCCACCTCCTGCGGCTACCAGGGAGCCTCCCGTGCCAGAGGGTCCCATCTGCGAATGCGGCTATACTTATTGCGCGTCTGTTCTGATGGGCATGAGTATGTGATGCATATAACAACATGTAGCGAGTTTTAGGATGAGGTGAAGCTGATGAGATGCTATAGAAAAACCGTGGTCTCAGAAACAACTGGCCGAGTCATACTGCAAGACTCCCCACGCCTCTTGCAATAACAACGTCCCCGCAACAAACACCTCGTCTGCGCTGTACATCTGTCTCTGCGATGATGCCGATCAAAAGGTCGGCACGCACCTGGATCTTGTTTGTGGGTGCGACAAGTGCTTGAACATTGGACCTGATTTCCGGGGCCGATGCGAGACTCCGTGTCATGGGGGGAACTGCCAGATGGAGCTGTAATGGCTGAACTTGTGTCTTACTGTCATTCCCAGATGTTTCTTTCTCCAGATGGATGTTATTAAAGGACGTACTCGAAGTGGGTTATCATTACTAATATTGAACACTAATACCACGATACTACAGATTGATCACCATTTAGATGCGGGTTTAGGACTACAAGTTGCTTCGAAGAGTAATTGCTGGTTTGATACTAGGTGCTGGAAAACCTGGATAATATCTAGTAATACAAGTAGTAGCTTCTACAGCCGATAATATCTACTCCATACCTATCCATTCATAATCGCTCCCTTCCTTGTTACATCCTAGTAAATGATCCGGCAATATCCCACTTTAAATCTCCTGATCTTCCCCTTCCCCTCCCGCATATCCCGCGCATTCAGCTCTGCTTTCAACTGCATCACACTGCATAGCACGCACCATGGAATTAAGCTCGTATGTACGCTCGGCTGCGTCGGAGCCGCCTCGCATCGCAACCACCCCAAAAGCAAGATTCCAACCTCCATCAGCGCAAATCTTCCCAATACGGCCTGCTGCCGCGTCGTGCTGCCCATGTCGCCCTTCCCCAGCTTTTAGCGCCGATAGTTCCCCCGCAGTGGGGGATCATTTAGTGGCCGTGCCGCCTAAACTCCCCTCACGCCCCCCTGTAAGCTCTTCCAGATGCCCCTGTAAGTTCTTGGAGAGACCCCCCTTTGAGGGACCCCGCACCTGATGGCCGTCTCATTGTTAGTTGGTAACGTCAGAAAAGAGAAGGTTGTCCGCGGATGGGGGTAGATCGAGGCGAGTACCTTGGCGGCCGGCGTAACTCTGCTTGCGACGGCTGTATCTTTGGAGTACTTGATGTCAAGATACTCTGACGATGTCACCACTCTTTATGTGATATTTGTTTTTTTACCCGGGCCGTTAAAAACTTGGAGTCGGCGGAGCGGGGGTCTTAACGACCGAGCTTGCTGTAGAGGCCACCTTCTCCTCCTGCGCACGCGATACGATCGAGTGATTTTCTTGCTCTGTTTCTTTTCTTCTTCTTTTGCTTCTTCCAGATAGCTCTTCTCGGCTGTATCGTGGCTTCTGTTTCTTTAACAGAATCGGCAGATACGAAGCGCTCTTACTGCGGCTCGCATGAGCTCTGCTGACGTCTGTCGAGACATCAACCGATGTGAGCTCGCATAGCTGATCTGGTATGTTGGCCTCTTTGACGATCATTGAAAATTACCTCTCGTCTAATTCTTGTCGCATATAGGTGCATCTATAGCTAGAATCCTTGTGTGTGTCGCGTCCAAGTCGCCTCAGATGAGGGTCGATTCGTGATGGCGTCCTCTGTGCTTCGCCCACTAGCCACCGAGCTCTACTTTTCGCCTACTACTGCTTCTTCCTCGCGCTTTTTGCGCTCTCGCATCCAAAGTAAGAGACAGAGCCCCTTCCATGCGCGAATTACGCCTCTTTACAACGCCAACGAGCAACAATCTCTGACTCTACTATTAGATGTTAAGCCCTTGGTGAGTTGCCAACGCCAATGGCACGCTTCTTCGGGGGCCCAACGGCAGACTGCGGTTGTCGCCGCGGCTGCAAAGTCTCTGGCGCTGGTTCGCCGTGACTCTCCGGTTCCACGAGTTCCCGCTCTTTTCCCAAAGGCTTACTCGACGGACGCGGCCACTGTGGTGCCACCCACGACTCCTTATAGCCAACTCTCCGTTGGTGTGCCGCGGGAGACTTTCCCTGGGGAGCGCCGAGTCGCTCTGACTCCAACCAACGTGGCTCTGCTGCTGAAGAAGGGATACTCCAAGGTCTTGGTCCAGCGCGGAGCTGGTGCTGCGGCTGATTTCTTGGACGAAGCCTATGAAAAAGCTGGCGCTACTCTTGTCGACTCTCCCGATGGTATCTGGTCTGCTGCCGATATTGTGCTGAAAGTTCGAGGACCTTCAAACGCCGAGGTCAATGCCATTAAGAAAGACCAGACAGTCCTCTCCTTCCTACAGCCTGGCCAGAATAAAGATCTTGTCGAGAAGATTGCTGCTCGGGGCGCAACTTACTTTGCAATGGAAATGGTCCCCCGTATCTCTCGCGCTCAAGTTTTTGATGCCCTCAGTAGCATGGCCAATATTGCCGGTTACAAGGCTGTCTTGGAAGCTTCCAACGTCTTTGGTAGATTCTTGACCGGCCAAGTCACGGCTGCTGGCAAGATCCCGCCCTGTAAAGTTTTGGTCATTGGAGCTGGTGTAGCTGGTCTCAGTGCAATCGCAACTGCTCGTCGCATGGGTGCTATTGTTCGTGGATTTGATACTCGCCCCGCGGTCAGAGAGCAGATTGAGTCTCTTGGTGCTGAATTCATCGAAGTCGACATGCAAGAAGATGGGTCTGGCGCTGGAGGTTACGCGAAAGAGATGAGCAAGGAATTCATCGAAGCTGAAATGAGACTCTTCAAAGAACAAGCCAGGGAAGTGGATATCATCATCACTACAGCTCTGATTCCCGGAAAGCCCGCCCCAAAACTCATCAAAAAAGATATGCTCGATGTCATGAAGCCCGGAAGTGTTATTGTTGATCTCGCGGCTGAGGCTGGCGGCAACTGTGAGGCCACCAAAGCAGGCGAAATGATAACTTACAATGATGTCAAGGTTATTGGTAAGACGCTTCCAGATCTCTGATGTTCAGGCTTCTTATACTAATATGTAATCCCAGGATATACTGATCTCCCGTCTCGCTTGCCCACCCAATCGTCTACTCTCTACTCAAATAACATCACCAAGCTTTTGCTTTCAATGTCTCCCAAGGAAAAGGAGTTTGGCATTGACCTGTCCGACGAGGTTGTCCGAGGCGCTATCGTCATGCAAAAGGGAGAAATCCTGCCACCTGCTCCTCGTCCTGCACCTCCTCCAGCACCAGCCAAACCCGCAGCCCCCGTTGTAGTCGAAGCTGTAGAACTCACTCCTTGGCAGAAAAAGACCCGGGAGGTGGCTACCGTGACTGCCGGGATGACAAGCATGCTTGCTCTTGGAAAGTTTACCGGACCCCTGTTCATGTCTAATGCGTTCACCTTTGCTCTAGCTAGTCTGATCGGTTATCGCGTCGTCTGGGGCGTGGCACCCGCGCTGCACTCTCCGTTGATGAGTGTGACAAATGCAATTTCTGGTATGGTTGGTATCGGCGGTCTGTTTGTTCTCGGCGGAGGCTATTTGCCCGAAACAATCCCTCAGACCTTTGGAGCTCTCAGTGTTTTGCTGGCCTTTGTGAATGTTGGCGGTGGCTTCGTCATCACCAAGCGAATGCTCGACATGTTCAAACGTAAGACTTCTGTCAATAAATTCAATAAGAGCGCAAGCTAATTATCCTTTAGGACCTACTGATCCCCCGGAGTACCCTTGGCTTTATGCAATCCCGGCTGCGCTCTTCGGCGGAGGCTTCATCGCTGCTGCGTCGACCGGAGCCGCTGGCCTTGTCCAGGCAGGATATCTCATCAGTTCTGTTCTTTGTATTGGATCCCTCTCAGGTTTGGCCTCTCAAGCAACTGCTCGCATGGGTAACATGCTCGGTATTCTCGGTGTTGGTAGCGGCGTATTGGCTAGTTTGGCCGCCGTGGGCTTCTCCCCTGAGGTCTTGACGCAGTTTACTGGACTCGCTGCCATAGGAGCTATTGCTGGTAAGTCATCGTATATATCTACGGCTGGCCAATGCTCATGGCTAATAAAAACGTTTTAGGCATGGTAATTGGAAGGAGAATCACGCCTACTGATTTGCCTCAAACTGTCGCTGCTTTGCACTCAGTTGTTGGTCTTGCCGCCGTTTTGACCAGCATTGGCAGCGTCATGGGCGATATTTCTCATCTCACAACTCTGCACATGGTGACTGCATACCTTGGTGTTCTGATCGGTGGTGTAACCTTTACCGGATCTATTGTTGCATTCCTTAAGCTCGCAGGTCGCATGTCTTCTCGCCCCAAGCTTCTCCCTGGCCGACATGTTATCAACACTGGATTGCTCGCAACCAATGCTGCTACGTTTGGCGCTTTTCTCACCATGGCTCCTGGCGCTCCAATGATTGCTGCTGGAGCACTGGCAGCTAACACGGCACTAAGTTTCATCAAGGGATATACAACAACCGCTGCAATTGGAGGCGCTGACATGCCCGTCGTCATCACTGTGTTGAACGCGTACAGTGGCTTCGCTCTGGTGGCCGAAGGTTTCATGCTGGATAATCCTCTGTTGACATCTGTGGGAGCCCTGATAGGCGTATCTGGTTCTATTCTGTCATACATCATGTGTGTTGCCATGAACCGGTCACTTACTAATGTTCTATTCGGAGGCTTGGGGACTCCGACACAAGCCTTGGAGTACAAGCCAGAGGGCCAAGCGACTGAAACATCTGTCGAGGATGTTGCAGACCAGCTAGTAAACGCTGAGTCTGTCATCATCGTCGTCGGATATGGAATGGCTGTAGCAAAGGCCCAGTACGCGCTCTCAAGCATTGTACAATCGCTACGATCAAAAGGAATTACTGTCCGTTTTGCTATTCACCCGGTTGCTGGTCGTATGCCTGGGCAATGTAATGTGCTGTTGGCGGAAGCAAGCGTCCCCTACGATATTGTCCTGGAAATGGACGAGATTAACGATGACTTCCCCGAGACTGATTTGGTCTTGGTTATTGGTGCCAACGATACTGTGAATCCGATTGCTATGGAAAAGGGCAGTTCTATTGAGGGCATGCCCGTTTTGCATGCTTGGAAGGCTAAGCAAGTTATTGTGATGAAGCGTACATTGGCCAGTGGTTACGGTGAGTGCTCCTCTCTTTCTTTCTTTCTTTTTGACAACTGTATAATGATAACTGAGCTGACTTCTGATGAAAAGCTGATGTGCCGAACCCGATGTTTTACATGCCAAACACCAAGATGTTGTTTGGCGATGCAAAGGTTTCTTGTGATGGTACGTGTGAAATTTCCTAATATTCTTGCTCTTTCAATTTTCATAGTTGGCTAACATTTTGACAGCTATTAAATCAGCTGTAGAAGGAAAACTGTAGAGGTGGGTAGTAGACGCTTTCCAAGGCGTAAGGATTCCGGGCTTGATTTGATCATGTGTTGCGCCGCAATAGATGGGATTAGATAGTACTGAGTCTTTTGTTGGTATTTTCCACCTGATTCAAGAGAAGTAAAATGTTTGTTTAAATTCACTGTTCAATCGTAGAGTGCTGCCTCTCCTCATGTCACTGCGCAATGCACATGTCTGCTTGTGTCTATTGTTTGATTCGTTTGTTTGCTGTTGTGCGATTTATAGTATGTACACCATCTTTTACCCCCAAAAACCACTCATACTCGGTCCTTGACCACCGGCTCCCAAGCGTTGATCTTCGGCTTCGTTCTGTACCCCCTCAAACGTTAGCTCAGATCCCATCTCTGTACATACACCCCATTGCCCTGCTTCATCATGCTGCTAGAAGCCAACTCACGTGTTGTAGGTCTTGAAAGCGCCCCGCGTCATGGTATAGTTGGGCTTGGGCAGCGCCGGCTCAAAGTGTCGTGTGCCCGTCGCAATCAGGGGGTCCTCGGTGGGTGGCTTGTCGACGGCGTAGCTGATCCAGGCGTGCCAGCCAGGCTCGATCTGGCCGGCGTCGTAGTCGTGCTTGGCGTAGTCGACCCAGCGGGTGCGGAGGGGCAGTTCCTCGTTGTTCTCGTAGAACTTGTTGCCAGCGCGATCGGTGCCGATGAGGGTTCCGGCCTTTGTGTCACCTGTTTGCTGGAGTCAGAATGGTGTTGCCGAGGGATTGGGACAGACGAAGGTGGGCTTACCGATATACTGTTCGAGGAGAAGTGCGAGAGTTATGCGTTAGCCATGCGTCGTCGATTGTCGGAAGGGCTAGATGTTAAGAGTTATCTGGAGACGTACCAGCATCTGGCGGAAGTAATCCTGCGCGGGAAATGTTAGCAGCTGGTGGCAATTGAGAGAGACAGGGACGACGCTTACCTTGATGCCAACCTTGCGCAGGTTGCCCAGAGTCCTTGTAATGGTCGACATGGTGGCGGTAGCGGGCAATTCCTACCGATGATGGGGTGTGTTCGCTGGAATCTTCGCCTCGGGTGGGAGGAAGAGGTCATTGAAGCTTGAGTTGAAGATTCCCGCGAGCGCGGCAAAAGCTCGGCTGAACTGATTTACTGTCGAGCTCTAGATAGATAGCCGCATGCCGATGGATTTTTTTGCTAGGTACTAGAATGATGGGCAATTTCTTTTCTTTTTCTTTTCGGTTTTGTATTTTTGTTTTCTGAGTTTTTCAATTGAACGCTTAGAGCATGATTGTGCGCAGCTGCGCTCGTTGCGCCTCCAGAGCGCGAGTCCTTCGATCGAAGCCGAGCATTTCACCACCGCGATATCAATTCAGAAGCTATGCGACACCCCATGGAGCTCCCGCAGCACCAATTCACAGCGGAAGCGTAGGATTGTTGGCGCCTTTTGTGAGCGAATTGGATCGCATGGCACCTAGTTTCGACGTTCGAGGTGATCAGATTCGGATATTGAAGACGCCGACGGAATTCTACGAGACGCTCAAGGTACGATGCGACCTACATGGAGAGACAAGCAGTTTGGGAGACTGATGGGGTTTTGATAACGCAGGATCGGATACGAAATGCGAGAAAGAGGATATTCCTGTCGACGCTGTACATTGGAAAGTCGGAAAAGGAGCTCATCGAGACGCTGCGAGAGGCGCTGAGGCAGAACCCTGACCTGACGCTCAGCATCTTGACGGATGCGCTGCGCGGCACTCGCGAGTCGCCAAATCCTTCGTGCGCTTCGCTTCTTGCGCCGCTGGTGGAAGAGTTTGGGGCTGACCGTGTGGAGATACGGATGTATCACACGCCGAATCTGACGGGGCTGAAGAAGCAATATGTGCCGAAGAGGATCAATGAGGGATGGGGATTGCAGCATATGAAGCTTTATGGCGTGGATGACGAGATTATTATGTCTGGGTATGTTGGTGCTGCTAAAAATGCGATTGATGAGTTTGAAGTTAACGTGAGATTTTGTTGAAGGGCGAATTTATCGATGGACTATTTCACGAATCGACAGGATCGGTATCACCTCTTTTCGTCCAAGGAGGTAACGGACTATTTTTGGAAGCTTTATAACGGAGTAACGTCGTTTAGTTTCCTTGTTCAGCCGTCAAAAGAGGATGCGGCAGGTTTCACTCTTACATGGCCAGCAAAGAACTCTGCTCCATCGCCGCTGGAGAAGCCGCAGTCTTTTGTCAAGAGCACCACTTCTACATTGCAGGCGTTGATATCTGTGCCTGAAAAGGTACCGGATAACGAGTTTAAGGATACTCGAGTCTATATGCTTGGACAGATGTCTCAAGTTATGCGCCCAGATACATCAACGGAGCTGCCTGTACTTACGCGGATTCTGGAGAGGTTGTCTCAGCCGGCATATGCGGGATCGTCGTGGACGTTTACTGCAGGCTATTTTAACCCTGCGCCGTCATTAACAAAACTGCTGCTTAACACAGCTTCAAACAACAATATCGTCATTACAGCAGCACCCGAAGCCAATGGATTTTATAAGTCAAAGGGAGTTTCTGGCCTATTACCTGATGCATATGTGCTACTTGCACGCCGCTTCTTGTATGCCGTCCAACAACGTGGTCGCGAAGGAGATATTACACTGAAAGAATGGCGCCTCGGCACGACTGGTCAGCCCGGCGGTTGGACTTACCACGCAAAGGGTCTGTGGATCACGATGCCAGGCGATGCGAACCCGAGCATGAGCATAGTGGGAAGCTCCAACTACACCAAACGGAGCTACTCGCTCGACCTAGAGGCCGGAACGCTGATTGTAACTCGGAATGAAGCGCTGAAAGCGCGGTTGGGAGAAGAGCAGAAGTGGCTGCAGGATCATGCGGCTGGAGTTACGATGGATGACTTTACGAGGAATGAGAGGAGGGTTAGTTTGAAGGTGAGGATTGCGATGTGGATTGTCAAGATTGTAGGAGGCGCTTTGTAATTTGGGATGGGGAAAACTCGGCGTGATTTGTACAGGCTTGGGTTTGTTTCAATTAGAAAGAGACGTTATGGATATGAGATACCCGAATGGGATGAATAGATTTGGGAGTGATCACAATATGGGACGGCAAGGATTGGCGTTTTATACCGTATTGCTGCTTTATTCGACTGTAAATTCTAATGAAAGATCCTCCACTATTTACTGCAATTAGTCAACAGATGCTGAGAAAGACCCATTGTGCAGTATTTCAAGGGAATACGGTGTACGACGCAGGCATTGAAGCCGCTGTGAAACTAATCATGAAGCAATTGAGATGTTGCGCTTATAGCTCTGACGGTTTCCACTTCCGAATACTACACAATTGTCTTTTACGTGTATTTTAGCTCTCCAGTTACAGGGATAATTGTCAAGGGACAACCTAAAATACCCTGTCGTTATACAAATGAGGCATATTTCAATTGACTCTACAGCGACAAGGATCAGCTATCCAATGGTAGCCTGAGGTGTCCGCGAACAGCTTGAATCCTTCGGTCGTGGCTATAAAGATGTTAACTCCATGACGTTTAACTTCGATTTCTCCGCACTGCAATCATCTTTGCTACTTACACCAATAATCTGAGAATCGCAACATTCAATATGGGTTCAACCGAGAAGCCTATCATTCTGTACCATTATGAGACTTCTCCTTACTCAAAGCAAGTGCTGTGGTACCTTGCTCTTAAAGGAATCAAGTTTCAGCAATGCGTATGAACGGATTCTTACCTTACAACAGAGAGCAATATCTAACCATTGAGTTTAGTTGCAACCACGCATAATGCCCCGACCTGATCTCAGCCGTCTGGGCGTCAAATATAGACGCATCCCTGTTCTCACCATTGGCAGAGACGTCTATCTAGATACACGGCACATCATGACCAAACTCAACGAACTGGAACCAGGAAAAGGCGCTCGCCTCTCTGTGGCCACAACTCCTGAGCAAAAGGCACTTCAGCGTCTCTTCCAAGTATTCATGATTGATTCTGGCTTTTCTAGATGTTTCGTACAATTTATCTTGTATCAAAATAGAGGCAAGATGGATCCGGAGTTTATTAAGGACCGCACTGAGTTCATGAGCGGTGCGGCGTTTTTTCCGCCTGAAGCGCTGGAGGCGATGAGGACGGATACCATACGCAGAGCGAAGGATGGGTTTGAGTTTCTGGAACAAACATTGTTGTCTGATGGGAGGGACTGGCTGCTTGGGACAACAGGGCCAAGTGTTGGCGATATTGAGATGGCTTGGCCGCTGCTGTGGATGGAACGAGTGCCTGGTGCTAGACCTGAGGAGTGGATTTCGGAAGCCAAGTTTCCAAAGGTCTTTGCTTGGATGGAAAGGTTTAAAAGCACCGCACAAAAGGCGGTAGATGAATTGGGCGAGTTGAGGACGTTGACTGGGGAAGAAGCTGCAAAGTTGATACTGAGCTCGGACTATCATGAAGCGGATGGACAGATTGACGAAACGGATGTTGTGGTTCAACACCAGAAATTGAATAAGGGGCAGCTTGTGAAGATGTGGCCGACTGATACTGGATCAAATCATAAGGATGTGGGAGAACTGGTGAGCGTTAGTGGTACGGAGGTGGTTATTGAGGCAAAGGCAGAGGACGGCGGATCAGTGAGAATTCATGCTCAGAGGCATGGGTTTGCTGTTGCGCCTTGTGAATAGTAGTGCTGCAAGGGCTGGTATTAATAAAAAATTAGCATATCGTTGAGCAATTTATAAGAATCATAACCAGTTATTTTGGTTTCATTCTTTATATTTATAATAGTCGTACTGATAGTAATACCAATCAGTCTGCTCTTCAGCTTCGCCAATAAGTTTCCTTAGACCACATTTTAGCCAATTGCCTTAAAGTGTCAGCCAGATCCTTAAACAGCGTCAATAGTATCAAATATGCAGACCACTGCTTTCCTGCTCCTTTTCTAGTCGCATTGAATATACATAATCGTAGTGTGGCACGTGAAATATGTACTTCGAATGTCCAACTTTCTTCCAAAAACAACTTCTTAGTCTAGTCTCGTATAGCGCTAGAGTCATTATCCCAAGTATTGCAAGTATCTAGCACATTAACCAACAAAGCTTAAACGGGATGTGCTAGCCCCATTGTCCCTTGGTAGTATTCTTGGCTATATCGCTTGTTAAATCCTTTACATTTCTTACTCTGTATTGCCTCTTATTCTTTTCTAATTGACGTACCTTATAATTATAAAAAAGATTGATGAAACGATTCTCAATCCTATCTTGTTTAAGGCATCTCACACATTCTATGATTCCTGGGAACCGACTCTCTTCTACTCCGAAGACCTCGTCCTCTAAGGGAGCCCATAAGCCATTGTCGAGCTCATCAATTGGTAGCATGTATAACTCCTTTCCCTTATAATAGATCTGCGGGATGTTCGGTACTAAATGAAGTGAGGTTGGATCGATGATTGGTTGAGGCGCAGCTCCGTATGACCAAGGGACATCCCGCTTGACAAGGACAAGCTCTTTAAGTTGCTGGCAGAGCTTATGCGCCAAGAATAAATGAGTGGTGTGCGAGGTGTAGGTTAATGCTAGTCGCCGAATTCGAGCTATGTCATAAGGTCTCAATTGGTGAAGGGGGTATAAAATGCGGTATGTATATTCGTCAATTGTCGCACTTTCATCTAGTAACAGTGTGTCTTGCGTGAAGTTAAACCACGTCCGTGGACCTTGTGCTGTGGAAGAGAATGCAAGCTGGTAGCCGTAGCTGATCAAGGAAGAACGCGACTCGCGGCAGGTGTGGAGGAGTGGTGGAATAGCTGCCTGGCTGAAGATGGTGATCTTTCGGTATAATGCAAATGCCAGGGCGGGAACACTCATAAATATATCAAATGGTAGTGTATTTTCGAATTCCCAAGAGAACTGTGCTTTCTTGTTGCTGCTGAATCCATAAGCTTCTAGCTTAGTTTGCTTAAACATTGTGTGTCCTTGACGACGAAGAATAGCGGCTGCCCGACGTAGACCCTCATACATAAATAGAGAATCCACATCGGGAGGCAGATTGTACTCGGCAATCGTAATAAATAGTAATCTCTGCTTAAAGTCTTTGAAGTTTTCAAGCTCCTGGTGTAAGTGAACGACCCGTGGCGGTGTAGCTAAAACGTAGATAGCATAGCGTATGTCAAAAGGGAGTAAAGAGAATAAGTGAAATGTAGACATGGCTGTTCTTCAGTAAGGGTTTCTCAATACCTTACCTACTTTAACTAACAATCTGACCTGTTGTGATATGCGCATTTAAGCCCACTCAAACTATGAAGTAGTAGTGCACAGGTAGAACTTGGATATTTATAAAATAGGCCCTTGACTTGACTCCTCTTACATTATCAGCTAGGCTCGCCCTATCCGAGAGTAGGCTGAAGCCCACAGCCAATCATGATGATGCAAGTATGCTGGAGTTCGAATGATTACTTACTTTGAATAACCAGTAGTCGGTGTAAGCTCCACTAAGTGACCAATGACTTACAGATAAGGCTCGATTACTATCGGCTACGCCCCACCACATGCCTTTCTGGCTTGCTGTGTACACACGTCTCATGGGATGGCTTGATTAACAATGTAACTGGATTCGAGCCAAAGCATCTAAATCCGTTTACAACGCTGGAGATTATCACCTATTACTCGATTATATATTATCGTATCTTTCATCCCTTTGCATTTCGAACCCGTACGCCCTATGTCAAGACCAAAACCACCATTTCATTCATTTGACATTTCAAGAGTATTTTGCCGCTCGACACTTCGCGCGACAAAGGAGTCGAGGCTCTGATTTTAAATCTTGATATCTAATGACTGGAAAAACTTTAAAACTGCTGAATTCCTTGCAGACTACAAGTACGACCAACGATTTAACGTTATCTGGCGCTATGCTGCCGGAATACTCGATGTACTCGATGATAAAATGAGAACATCATCCAGCAACCTGCTTCTTGAAAGTCATCGAAGAAGAGCCACGCGGGTTCCTTGGACCAGCCCATCAACAACTAGTCATGCATTGCTTGGGTGAAGTGGTCTCATCGGGAGCATTGGGCTTTTCAACATATAAAGAACACCTCGAGGAAATCCTGGCGCGATGGTTGTGCATTGAATGCGAGGTTTGCAAGATGCCGCTGTTGGCAGCAGAACCATAATTCGCCGAGAGTACTCTAGAGAAAGCATAAAGGCAAGGATCCAGAATAATTCGGAAAGTGACCGTCGAAGCTCTAGTTCGAAGAAGAGCGCCTCACGCCGCCCTCAATGCGGCATTTCCTTGCTTGGATGACTGTAGCTTTTCCAACGATCTGAAACGGGATATTCTTAGCCAAATACAGCAGCTGAATATTCCTTTAACTGGAGGTTATATTCGATCAGTGGCATCAGAGCTTGATGAAGACCATGATGACCTGCAGTATGTGCTTGGTCGACTTCATTATCCCAGCCTACTCTATCTATGGAGTTTACCCAATTGATAGTAGCGAATTGAAGAATTTGAGACCAAAGGTGCTTTGTTTACTGGCAGAAAATTCAATCCTAACGGAAGAAGCAATTCAGTTAGCAGCGGCGTAGCTGGAAAGTTCGGCCCTACCTCAGCTCATACGTCAGTTGGTAGCGGCAAAAAGTCCAACTTCAGAGCTCCGATCTGATTGAAGAGGGCATTTCATCAGAGACGAAATCATCTTTGACAAGAAGATATTCTCCATTTCTTCAGAGGAAACAAGCTGAGACGCTGGATCTTTTGAAATATGGAAAGCTATAGGGCAAGTCTCAGACCTGCGACATACTGCCACTGTTCTTCGAATTCTTCACGAACATTCCGCTTTTCCCAATCAGAAATTCTCGTGGTTAGAAGAACAACTCAGAGCTTGGAATGAAAATAATCGAACAAATCGAACATGGAGATGCAATTAAAAATCATCTTACCGTCATCCTCATGGATCGGCATGGCGAGATATTAGATCTCTAGCATACAAAGTGCTTCGAGATTTTTCGGAATTTTGAGTTATCAAAGGAAACGCTACTTTTAGTGGCGGAACAACTCAAAGGTACATTTAAACTCCTTAGTATTTCAAATCCTTGAAACCGGTCTGATTTGCCCATAGAGGTACTACTCTCAGTAGGAGAATAGCTTAAAAATTTTAATACCCCAGTGGTAGGTGTAGCGCTTCAAAATTCTCTGGGCTCAGTCAGATTTACACAAAGAGGTGTTGTATGCAGTAGAAGAACTGTTGACCTTGCAACTTCACTCAGACAAAATACAAGAAGAGGCAGTTGAGTTCCTCACAATCAACCTACTTTACCTGAGGAAATACTCTGTTTAGTAAAAGCATGGCAAGAGGACAGGGACCTAAACAGACAAACAGGGCCAATTTATCCGGGCACATACTTCATCTAATAGCAGAGCAGCTCAAAGATACGGATACTGGGATAAGCCATGCAGTGACTGAAGTTTTAAATCGTCAAGCAGTCCTATCTGAAGAGGTACTTCAATCAATAGCAAACCCGTTGAAGGATGAGAGCTCCTACATGAGAGAAGTGGCAGTCGGAGTTCTCACGAATCGAACCAACTTATTCAACAGTATGCTTCGGTTGGGAGCAGAGCGACTTGAAAATATCAACGATGGGATAAGCTCTGCAGCGGCTGAAATTTTGGCGTGTCAAACAGTCCTCTCTGAAGAGACTCTTCGCTCAATAGTAAAACAGCTTAAGGATGAGAGATACCATATAAGAGTAGCGGCAGTCAGGGTTTTTAGGAGTCGAACCAATTTATCCCAAGAGTTGCTTGAGCTAATAGCAGATCAATTTATAGATCATCCTCTAGAAGCACAAAGATCGGGACTCGAAATCTTTTTGGACAGAAAAATACCGGCTATACCCAAAGGAATAATTCAGTTGATAGAAGCACAGCTCGAAAATGGCCCCTGCAACGGCTTGATAATAAGTGCGATACTCAAAATTCTAGCCAGTCAATCAGCTCTGTCTGAAAGAACACTTCAACTAGTAGCGGGGCAGCTAAAACAATCAGATCAATCTGCTCGAAAGAAAGTAGCTAAATTTCTCAGGCATCAGCCAGCCCTACCAGTGGAGGTACTCGAATCAATAGGAGAGCTTATTGTTGTACAATCTGATGACGAAAAAGGCCAGGCAGAGGCAGCTAGAATTCTCAAAGGCCAACCATCTTTACCTGAAACTGTACTATGCTTGGTTGAAAGGCTATTTTTCGCTCAGGAGAGCATCGTCCGCAATTGCATGTTACAGAGCAGTTGGAATATTCGAGCCCAACCGGTACTTTCTCAGGAGAGACTACAGTTATTAGTGAAATCTCTCAGAATATGGGATTGGTATTACCGAGCTCTAGTGGTTGATGCTCTTTTAAGCCAGCCTTATCTTTATTCCGAAGTCTTAGAAACACACCTAAACTCATTTTATGAGACGTTACTGAAAGAGAGCTTTTATCGACATCTGGTGTGGATCAGTCAAGATTCTGGGTCATTTCTGGTTAGAGATTCCAGAAATATAACGTGGAATAACCCAATATCAAGTAAGAGGGAGTTGGAGTTGGTTCAAGGAGTGCAAAAGAAACTATATATGGAATGGGAAATACCAGATAAGGGGGTTTCTTGGATGGCATTATGGCATTCTTCTTAGGAACTAATCCGTACAAAGTTGCTTTTTTTGGGGTCAAATGTAAAATCTTACTGAAGTTGGTATAATATGCAATCTAGTCCCTTGATAGTTAATCTCCCGCATTATTATTCAAAGACGTCCATGACCATAAAATATTATGATATTCATTTCCATTGTTTACAATTCTCCGATAAAGGTTTTATGACCTCTTTACATATTTCACCCCAGAATTCGTTCGTATTCCAGTCAGCTCCCTTTTTAGTCGACACCCCGTAGACGCAATATCGTATGGCATCCTCATACAGTAGTGGTGGGATATTATAGTCGTCGTCCAACCACTGAGCAGCGAGGGATAGACGAGAGAAGTAACCCCGAGATATATCGGCAGTTTTATCGGGAAATTGGTCTTCTAACGAGGTTTGGTGCCAAATTTCCAATAGTAAGATTCCAAGTTCCAGGAGGATAGACCTTGGCTCAGCATTATTTAACCCATCGGCTTCGTTACTGTCAATTTTCGCGTATACAAAGGCTCGGCTGAAGTCAACAAGAGGAGATATTCCATCGGCAGCTGGATGTAGTATGAAGTATATTGAATCCTTTGACCATGTTTGGCCAGACCACTGTGTTTGTGAGAATTGAAGCAAGCTCGAAGCAATCTTCGACGCAAGGAGCATGCTTGAGCGCAGAGGCAGCTTCATTCCGCGTGGATTATGTGATTCTGAAAGCACTTTTTTAAGCGTTATTTTCTGGCAATTGTTTTTTTGCATAATGGTCTTTTCGTTCGCTACTACAATGCTCATTCGGCTGCTCTCGTGTAAAACAAAGGCAACATGCTGTGCTTTATCGTGAGCCGTTACGATCTCAGCGCAAAAGTTATTCACCGGTGAAAACTTCGCGGTGCATCTTGTTTCAGTAGCTTCACTAGGGTTATGTCCGGCAATCTGTACTCGAGATGGTTTCGACGCCTGGGCGCTGTCAAAGCTGTCGTCTTGTATGCATTTGACGGACAACTCATGCCACCGCGCCTGAATTGGCGCAAGAAGCCTTGCAGCAAAAAGAAGCTGGAAAGCTAGCAATGCGTCGTTTTCTTTGCCCCACTGCTGCTTAGAAGTTAACAATTTAGTGGCCGCATCGATACGATCTTCGAGAAGGACGTGTGCATCGTGTTGATGTTCGCTGTGACACGTTCGGGTGCAAGAGGAAAGGGCGGAATACAGGTTTTTTGAGTATTTGTGAATTCGGCGAAAAGCTTTAGCAAGCTTGACATGATTAGATGATGGAAGCGAGCTGACTGGCTCGTGTCGATTCATTAGGATTGTTTGTGAAAATGTGTGCAGAGTGCTGGTGGCTGTATCGAGTTCGCCAATGCTCTGTTTTATCTCGCTGCTTTTCAGAGCAACTTTGAGACGAGGGAGAAAATCGGGCCTGTATTTCTTTGCAGCGAGATTTGCTTCTATAATCCCAGTGAGATCGTATGGATTATCCTGTAAGAAATGGCAAAGGTTGTTTAGTAGATGTCGCCAAGCGAACATTCATAAAGAGCTTTACAAACCTTGTGACTGGGAATGACGCCGTCTAGATGCCTGGCTACTTCTTCCAAAGTGGTCTGCATGTCTTGCAGCCTTCCAATCAACGCTTTGTAATTCTCGTCGCCCAAAAAGTCCAGCACCTGGGTCTGAATGTCTTTGTCTTGAAAGTACGTAAGAGGGTCCTCGTTGAGCAGCGACTCATCGTGATTACAGCCGCTTCGCGTAATAATGAGTCGAACTGTCTCTCGGACTGTCTGCTGCTGGAGTAGCAGAGCATTTGCCAGCTTGTTGACATACTGCCGCTTGCGAAAGGCCACCAGGCTTTTATCGCTCGCGAGAAAGCCGGCACCGGAAATGAGAATAGGAATTGTCCGAAGAACAATTCCGAAGACTTCAAATGTTGACATGTGGTATCTTTCTTATCCTAGCACTTGTAAACATCTCATCGTCTCATGGTCGAGTGCATCAGCTGTTTCGTCGACGAGGTTCGTGCGGGGATCAGTCAGATTAGGGACGATCTGATGGAGGTTTGACAGGGGGCTGTATAAATTCGCCCCTCCCAAGCTTGTAGGTAAGATACAATCCGTAAGGTTCCAAAATTGGAAATGATAAAGAGAGAAAAGTTTTCAAAGAGTCAATAGTCTACTACTCGCGTTTTTTAATTTACAATAAGAAGCGACCTTGGTTAAAAGCGCGGCGGCAGCATTCGTTTCTCTCTGTGCATTGCTGGCTTGAAAGTCTTTCCACGACCAGAGTCCAAGTATCAGGCTAATATTCGGCTTCCTACATGATGCGCATATAATCACGCTGATTAGTTTTGCAATTGGCTTGCTCTCCCCGCTTTCAGCTGCTAGAAATGGCGATGTTCAACGTTGCAATAGGAGTCTAACATTGTATTGTCCGAATTGTTACGCTTCAAAGGGTTTTACTGCATAAGTCAAGCAAATGTTATCGCATTTTTCAGCATCACTATCTACGGAAACAATTTCTCTATACTAATATTCAGAGGCTGCCATGCCAAAGAGTTCTTTCTCATGGAGTCACTCGCCGATGTTGGTCTCATAACCGTACAGCGTTTTAAGCTTCTTGAAGAGGTAAAACAGCTGAAAGTCACAAGCCAAGTACAAGAATGGCCAGCAAATCTATTTCGTGCCCAATTTGATCGATTTGAACTTTGGGCGGTCAACCTTGGCCTATTCGTTATGGGCCATGGATCGCTAGACTATAGAATCCGCGATTCTGAAAGCATGAGAGAGAGCATATATAAAATGATACAAAATCTAAATAGATCTCTCGATGATGGTAAGAGCTTACTCACAGGCCTTCTCATCAAGGCAATTTATTCAATTTGCATATGAATATGTTAGATCTGATCTCACATTCATCTCGCAGTCCTAGATTATGCCAATGGCGATACCGACCAGGAAGACGAGGATTCCGATACAGACTCCGAGCTTGAATCGGATATTGATCTGCTCCTTGGGAGCATTAAAGACCCGATTGATCGCTTATACAAGCTTGCTGTTTGGATCCGCAATCCTGCAACAAGGCTGGCGTCTTCCAAAGCTCGAAATTTCAAGCAGGTCGATGAACATTCTAATATAGACCTATTTGAGACTTATAAAACTCATGATTACGATTACGTTAGCTCTCTCTTCCTAGAGTATGAGAAGCATAGAGCTATACAAGAAAGTAAACCGGTCGAATGCAAAGATAAAGCTTCAGTTAGTGGCGATGGAGAAGTTGACAACAGTGACCATGTCTGGGAGCCTATCCGAAGCGTCTTGAGTCTTAACAAAGAAAAAGTATCTAAGGGCACAGAATCTTATCTTATCAAGCGTATAGCCCGGGCCAACGGACGCAGGCGACAGCAATTTGCTTATTGGAAAAGGCATAAAGACAAGCTTCGCGAACATGCGTCGAGCTTCGTTGAAGCTCCCACCCGCCAACTCACCGATGAAGGGCATTTAATTAACGGCCATATTACCGGCGAGACACAGACACCTTTATCAGTTACAACAGCTACGCAGCTACGAATTGCACAGGCTGCTGGACATGAAATTCTTGAAAAAGAGGGTGTGCTTAAGCTTGACGTCTCTGAATATGCTCCGTCTGCGTGGAATCCTAGCAAGGATACTGTCAGCTTTCCTCCGCCGCCCAAAATCTCTACATCTGACAACTTTTTCGAATGTCCATATTGTTTTACTATTTGCCCTATCTCTCTTCTATCAGAAAAAGCGTGGAGGTAAGACTCTCTTGAAACTATCACTACTACTGTTTCTCAACCGCTTTACCCCTAATTTATGCTAATTTCTGGCCATAAATAGGGCTCACATAATACGCGATCTGCGGCCTTATGTTTGTACTTTTGAAAGCTGCTTAAACTCTGAGCAGCTGTATGACACTCGTGACGACTGGATCCAGCATGAAATGTCTACACACCAGAGGATATTCCGCTGTTTCGAGCACGAAGAAATATTTGGTACATTGGCAGCATATGAAGAACATGTTCGAGATTATCACAAACAAGACGCTGTCTCTTCCAAATTTGCAACATCAACCATGAATAATGTCCATCGAAGCTGTCCTGTTTGTTCGGTAGCGCTGGGATCAATGCAAAAGCTACAAAGTCATATCGCTCTTCACTTGGAGCGGTTTGCCATGTTTTCCTTACCGCGACATACAAATAGTTCTGAGGAGAGCGAGACCGGTAGCAACGCATTTACCGCTCACTCGGAAACTGAGGTATCTTTCAATTCAAACCTGGACCTGGAATCGAATATCGCGGATAAACACCGCAGGGCTCTTGCTGATATCGACGCTGATTTTGGCGACCGCCTGAGAGACAGTCATAATATTTGTAGCACTTGCTCAAAGACCTTTAGCAACGCTCAAGATTTTAATGACCATTTGAACGAATGTTTGGGACCTTCGCTCCAGGAAGAGGGCATTGCGCGCACAAACTTGGAGGAGCCTCGCATCGACCGCCTCCGCCCTGGTGAACTGGAGCGCCGCGCGGAGGAGGAGCGCCTTGAACACGAAGCCCAGCTGCAGCGTCTAGCTGCGCGCATGAAGGATCGAAATACCGTCGGAGGCAGCCGCCGAAGCCGCATTGTCTATGAAGATGACGTTTATCGGTTCGGTGATTCTCCAGAGCAAATCCAGGATGGTACGCATCCGCAACCGGAATCTATGGTACCTTCAGTTCATTCCAAGCTCGAACTCACAGAGAGCACTCCTCCGGTTTCTGAGGCACTTCTGCCCATATATGGTCAACTCCAAACTCTCAAGAAATGTCTCCTCGAAGTCAGGAATAGTGGCGGCGTCTCTTCAGTGAGAGAGCTGTATCCTTACACCATGAAGGTATGGAGCATCGGAAACTACAATGTTGGAGCGGATAATTGTTTCACGAGCTAACTTTATTCTTTGAAACAGCTCAACTCTATCGATAACCTAAGGGTAGACGGCAAATTTGTTGTTCATGGCGATATCCCTGAAGGTCAAGACAGTGTCAGTGGGCTCCTTGCCGAGTGTTTCGACCTTAGCTACGATCTGAGAGTCGCAGCAGAAGGTGCAACAGCGGACACACCAAAGCATGCAGTTGGTCTCTCTTTCATTGACTGAAACGCTATGTCTAATTGATTAAAGCCACAGCCCGTGTCTGGTGATTCTGTCCCTAGCCGCTATCTTGATGCCACCCGTCATCATGAGATAGCTCAAACCGCAATTGCGAGCCGCCAGGAGTTGGCCGGCAGAGACAAGCAAGTAATAAACTATATGAATAGAGTAAAGGTAAGTTAATATTGCACATGCGCTTCTTTGAAAACTGTTGGCTAAAACATCATCTACACAGAGCTATTTTCAGGATAAGCCTGAGATTTATGAACGGTTTCTCGAGATCTTACAAGTTTATCAGAGTGAACGAAGCCAGGCACAAGATCTCATCTCTCAAGTGACTACTATCTTTAACTCGGCACCTGAGCTCTTGGAAGAGTTTAAGACGATCGTTTCGAAGCTTAACAGCAGTGTATCTAACTCAGAAGATAAACAGCGTCGTGGTCCCATTGAATTTAACAACGCGATTGAATATGTGAATAAAGTCAAGGTAAGGATCCATTCTCTGAGGTATTCACATATACACCGTTGACGGATGTACTATTCGCACAGATTCATTTCCATGATAAACCAGAGATTTATGAACAGTTTCTCAAGATTGTAAATACTTGGCAAAGAGAAAAATATCCAGTCAAGGAAATCTACGCCCAACTTGGCACACTCTTCAATTCTGCACCGGGACTCGTAGAGGAATTCAACATATCTCTTTTGGAACAAGGCACAGCTGCTGGATCCAGCTACACCTCTCAGCTACACGAACGTGCTTCCATGGGGGGTTCTCTTGAGCGAGTCCAGGATGGTACAGATCTGCAAGAGGAGCATCAAACCCCTCAATTTTCTGTTAACAATCATGACGACGATGAATTAGAAAACCGAGATGGATTCTCAACAGCTGAAATATCAGATTGGTTGGAAGTGGCTGAAGCCGCCATTGCATCTGAGGAACTCCCTCAAACGGCCTTGGAGGACTCTGTTACGCAGCCAAGGCCTCCTTTGGTACGCAAGAAGAGTGGCGAACTAGTCCAACAGGCTCTACGGTCTCACAATCGGCCCTCGAGCATCTCTAGTTCTCCTCAAATGGCAGAGATCGTTTCCTCTGATTCCCGACCAGAGCATTCCCATTTCCCCTCGGGCCTCCAGTCTTTTCCCGCTGGTGCAGGCTCGTCGCTAGTGGAAGACTTTGAAGGCGATGCTGGATCTAAATCTGGCCACATGGATAGTTCTATTGAGCGTATTGAGGATGGCACACATCAGGACAAAAATACAGAAGCCCAAAGGATAGGAAAAATACAGGCACTAAAACGATGGGAATCTCGCAAACAACAAACCAAGACAGACACCGAGAAGCGTCAATGGATCGGGGACCAGCCACACACTCCGGAGGAGAATCAGTGGTTGAAGAAACACTATGGAGGGGAATTCAAGTTTTTAATGACGTATGGATTGAAAATCTATAATGAAGAGGACCGAGCAGAAGGCCGAGCCATTATGCGTGCGCTGGCGAGGGATAATGACAGTAACAACGATAATGATGAAGACGATGATGAGACAGAATTGACAGACGAAGAAGAGGAGGAAGAGGAGGAGGAGGAGGAAGATTTAGAAGGCCACCTTGCTGATTACCACTTCAATGCAGAGGAATTGGACTGGATCGAGAAGCACTATGGAAATTCTGCCAACTTCATGTTCTCATATGGTCTCAAATTCTATGACGACCAAGATTGCGCAGCTGCTAGAAGGCTCGTTAAAGAATTCCTACGCGAGTAAACGGTGGTCGTCTCGGAAAATCCCAAATTCCACAAGTTCGGTGGCGATTTCGCAGAGTCCCGATGCTTTTCAAGTGTGAGAAACGGTCGTGACAATATCTTCCGCCTCATGATCGTGTACAAGGCCTCAGCCGTCTAGTGCATGGTCCAGACTCCTACCTCTATGGGTTGATAATAACAACCATCTTTTGATTCATAGATGCCTGTTATCAGCAGAGGATGAAACACGGCGTTCTAACGATAATTTGACCACTTACTAAGAAATCCCTTAAGGTACTCTTGCTCCAATACTGCAGCAAGTGAAGTAGGATCGGCGCCATTGTAGTAGATGGGCTAGGTGAATGCGTTCATGAAAAAAATTTGCGCATACTTAGTATTGGTAGTAAAGTTTTGCAAGTAAACACACAATTTTGCAAGAAAACACGCTTTCGCGGTTGCCTCCAATGCTTCGAGAGATGCGACAGATGCTGCGAGCTGCTAGTTTATTTGAAAGCTAAGTAGGTTGCGAGAATTAAGTGAGGTGAGTGCATTTAATATGAATCATTAGGTACAGCTTTAGGGATTCCTGAGAGAGCGAAGACTCTAGCCATTAAGCTCTCTAGCTTTTCATTATCCGCTCCTCCTACTGTAATACCAGCATGACTCAGTCCAATGGCCTCCTCGCGTACCCAGCTGCAGATAATGAGCGCTCCGTCCGCTATTTCAGCTTTAAATGCTCTTTCAAAGTCAGATCTTGAGCATGTGAAGTATTCGGTAATCATCGTGGCGTTCTTCAACCCGCGCTGCGTAAAGTGTCCAGCAAGCGGGCCCAGGGGATGCGTCCCAGTAACGCGGACGTTCAGATCAATTGTATAATGCCTGCCGTCTTCGCCTGTCACAATATCTGCGCCAGCAGGTCCATAATAGCCTCGTTGATGTAGATACTCAGAGATTTGATTCATGATTTCAGTGTACTTCCGCTTTAATGCCTCTTGCTCTGGGTAGGAAATCTGCCCTCCGATCCAGTAGCCTCTGCTATCGAACCGTTGCTGGCAGCAAGCGTTGAAAATCGCACGGCCTTTTTGTGTGACAAACATGGATAAGGCCACTACTTTACCAGGAATATAGTCTTGTAAGATAAAGGAGCTGGGGTATAGGTGATTGTTTGTTGCATTAATCTGCGGAAGCATTTCTTGAAGCTGCACGCCAAGAATCTTCTTAATTTGTTCTCGATGAGCCTCTGATGTCACGGCAAAGACGCCTTTTCCTGAGACTGACTGATTAAGCTTGACAAAAAAGGGGATCCGATATGTTTCGAGGGGCTCTAGCATTCGCCGCATCGCTTGCTGAAGCTGTTGAGGATCCTGGACATCATCCGGGGCAATTTCTGCATCAATGACTACTGTGGGTGGCGTTGGGAGCCCTGAAAAAGCTAGTCCTCGTTTTGACAAGAGCTCGTAATGAGTATCAGGATCTACCGCGTGTGGGATTTCTAATATGCTGTCTGTCGGCACCACTACTGCAATTCCAGTTTTGGGGTTCAAAACGATGTCGGCAGGGCTAGTAACAAAGGTTAAGTTGGGCATCTGGCCGTGGTGTATTTGTGAAAATGTTCTCTCGAGTTCCACTTGCTTTGGGCTCTCTTTCTTGTCTCCAAATGTTGAAATAGGTAAAATTATGTGAAGCTTGCCGGCGAAGAATCCATATCGTTGAGCTAGGCCTCTCACCACCATTTCCATAAGAGCATTGGGATCGGCTGTCGACTTCATCTCCGTTTCTAACCCGAAGTTGTAGACAAACTTGACGGGTAAGCTTTCGTCAACTTTAAATCCAAATGGATAGTAGAACAGATCTGGACGAGTGCTGCCATCATTGTCGACAGCATACAGATCATACATAGTATAATCGAGCGAAACTGGGGCCTGGACCAGCATATTCAGAGTAGGAAGTGCGCTGAATTAGTTACGAGAATAGATTTTACAATCGAGTTCACGCTCATGTTTCTACTTCCCTTTCTCTTTTTATATACCTGCTGCTCTTAGGGCTTATATAGGCTTACTGCTATGTTTATTAAGGCTTGGTGATGGTGGCGAGTAAATAAAGTTGGATTACAAAAACCACTGCCATTTCTTAAAACTTTACTGGAGATTATATTATTGTTGACCACTGCTTTAATTATTACCTATCCAAGCATACTTGACTTGACGAAAATTTTAATATAGCTTTAACCATAGTGATAATTAGCAGCAATTCAACAGCTAAACAGTGATTGCGTTATTAGGTATTGCATTCCTGAATTCCCTGCTTGAAAGTTAAAAACCGACTTAGTGATCACCTCTTACATTTATAAACTTAAAGTTCACTTGTTCTAGCTTCTGCATGCCAAATTCTGACTTGTAAGCATTACGTTGATTACTCCCAAAAGACTGGGGCCAGAGCACTGAGTAGTATTATTTTGACTTTAACTACCCAGATATAGCGCACTTGACATATGTATTGCATCTCTGCTGGTTAACGAGTATTATTAAAGCCTTTCGAATAGCAGTAGCAGTGTGGATTAAAAAATTAAATCCATTACACAAAGATGCATGTTCTGTTTTGGCAAGACTTCTGCACTGTTATCGTGGTAAATTGCCCCCCTCGCGATGCCAACCGTACTACCAAGACGATATAAGTCATAATGGTGGTTATGCCTTTTGATAGCAGCAGCTTTGAAGTTTATGAGATACATGGGACTCGGTATTTATGAGACCATCTTACCGGATGATCAACATTCTGAGCTAGACGCTTCAGATTGATAACTAGCTGTCGCAATATGCCATTATGCAAGAGGTATTCGCTCTATCGTCATATCTATCCACGAACCACAAATTCTTCAGATTACAAATACCTAATTTACATTCCAGGCTTATAATATACGAAATGTTAAAACTAAAACTATAAGTACACAATATCGCCAGCTAATAAGCATTAATCAACCGCTAAAAATGGCAAGTCATTGTAAAAATCAATCTTTTTGCCTCCGCGTCCTATAATTTCTTGAGCTTTCTCTCTTCGGAGTTTGGTAGCCTCAGCATTCGTTACTACAATAAACTCATGCTCTAATAGCTTCATGCCCAACGGGACACCACACTTTTTCGCCATTGGCTCAGAAGTAACTTGTTTGATATCGACGATTAAAGATTTCTTTACTCCGAAGACAGGGTCATGAGATTCGAATCGATCACCCCGTATTGTAAGAGCTCTGAAACAATTAGTAGTTGTTCACTTTAAAGTATGAAGTAAGTTCTGAGGGTATACGTGATGAGATGATCATAACCTGGCTTATCAAACATGAAGTGAACATGGGCTGGTCGGTATGGGTGGCGACCCATAGCCCTCAGAAAATCACCAACAGGGCCATCTGTTGGAACAGGATATGCAACAGGGACAATAGCCTTGAACCAGACTTGACCGTTTGCATCGGTTTGCAACACTGCACGGCCATGTGGGTTTTCTCGATTGCTGTATTGCACGTCGTAAAAACCCTTGGAGTCCGATTCCCAGACATCCACTTGCATATTTTCTACCGGCTTGCCGTGGAGATCTTTGACAGTACAGTGGACTAACATCGGGATACCATCGGGGTCAGTTCCAATGTCGTCTCCATTGGACATGTGATGTGCATCGTGGGTATGAAAGGGGCCGAGCACTGTCCCTTCCGTTGCACCGTCCGGCTTAGGATGATCAATAGAGTCAACGAGGAGCGAGAGGCCAATGACATCGGACAAAAGCACAAACTCCTGTACAAAGATTAGAAATGTTTGCTTTATAAGTTTAAAGTAAAAGTAATCAAGTGGCAAATAAACCTGTCGTGTTGGAGAGCATTTCTGACCGCACGCAGCCAAGAATTCTACTGAGTATTCCCATTCTGCCATACTCAATCTTGTCTCGCGGGCAAAGTCATGTAAATGTCGAACAATAGCCTCAGTAAGATATCGTAAGCGAGGATTTTTAGCTCCGCTATTGACAATATTCACATTCTCCGTGATGTTATCAGCAGTGAGGTCCTTCATAGGAGGAAAGGCGCATTGATCGGGATCCATGATTGTAATGGCGTTAATTTGATGAAAATATATGCACCAGATGATCCAGGTAGATGAAATGAACTTGATGAGAAGGGTATGAGATCTTAGGCACGTATAAAGCAATTCTATTTTTTTCTAAAGGTTTACTCCTTCTTATAGACACTCTGTGCTTATTACCCCGTATTTCCCCGTGTTCCCCAATGCGGGGATAATGAGACACCTCGCCACTTTTTTCTGTGTCAACCTCGCATTGCCCACTACTATTGCAATACTATACTATTCAATGATCCGAATGTTTACTGTAGCATATGAGTTGTGTAGTAATCTTGGGGCTCCGGCATTGGCGGGCCGCAGCAACCGATCCGCCTTGACCCGAACAATCCTACCTTGACTCGCCCAGCAGTGACGATTGACCTCTTACGGGGTAATGTATTCGAATTAAATGGAGACTTTACGTAGTCGTACCCATGTACGAGGCTTTATCTGTGAATATTGTTCGGTCTGAAGTGGTTGAAGTACATTCTAGTCGTTCGCTGTTGAACTATAGGACGGCGAGACTCGAAATGGTCTTTTAGCGTGTATTGACACGCTTATAGAAACTGTTATTTCATATATAACAAAATCTATGAAAGAGCCAAAGATTTACTCTTATATTTCGTACATAGTCGTAAATAAACAATGCGTTTCTATAGCAGTGAAAGATGATACAATGGTCGTAGAGCTCAGTCTTAAGGTTCATTTTCGATCTTGTATTCCTTACTCTATTAGATAGACATACCTAGTATAATACTCATGATTTAAGGTGCATAAAAGAACATGCGGAGATGCTGGCCAAAGTTAAGGAGTCGGTGAGTTGTTGGTAGTAGGTCGTGTGCTCGGAGAGCCTCTCCGCAATACCCGCATCGGCGCCGGCTGTCTATACTAGGAGCGCAGATGCGATTCAAGCCCTTCTGCGATTGCATTATATTATAGCAGGACATTGTTATAAAAACTGCAATGTATCATATATATATGTTATATCCGATGTTCTCAACGCTAAGCATCACTTTGAGTTAGCAAATTTCATGACGTTTACAATGTCTTCTTCAATGCGGCATTCTCTCAAATCTGGATTAAGCTCCAGTAGAGCCCAATCCAGGCTTTTACAAGCCCCATCATGGAGAAAACACATTTTTGGTAGCCAGCGAACATTTGCAACATCTGGCATGCGTCCCGCCATAAACAAGATCTGTGCTTCAGCTGCAGAAGCAATTGCGGACATGAAAAGCAACAGCACTGTGCTAGTAGGAGGCTTTGGGCTCTGTGGAGTTCCAAGTCAGTAGCATGCCATTACACCAATTGGTAACTATCACTAACTAGGGGATTCGATATAGATACCTTGATCAATGAAGTGCGTGCAAACAAATCGCGTATCAACGGTCTTACTGCAGTTTCAAATAATGCCGGAACCAACGGTTCCGGCCTCAGTCTGTTACTAGAAACTCGACAGATTAAGAAGATGGTTGCCAGTTATATTGGCGACAACAAAATATTTGGATCACAATATGGAAATGGAGAACTAGAAGTGGAATTGACTCCCTAAGGCACGATTGCGGAGAAATGCCGTGCTGGTGGTGCAGGTATTCCAGCATTCTATACTCCAGCTGCTATGGGTACTGTCGTGCAGACTGGAGAATTGCCAACAAAACACCATCCGGACGGCACACCTGCAGAGTTTTCACAGCCGAAAGATGTCAGAATCTTTAATGGAAAGCCTTATCTCCTTGAAGAAGCAATCAATGGAGATTATGCATTTATTAAGGCTTTCAAAGCAGACAGACTGGGCAATTGCCAGTTCCACCTATCCGCCGCAAATTTCAACGGCCCTATGGCACGCAACGCTAAGATGACAATAGTCGAGGCCGAGCATATTGTTGAAGTTGGAGAGCTGAAACCAAGCGATATTCACTTACCTGGGATATATGTCAAGCGCGTCATTCAGTCGCAAGTTCCCAAGACGATTGAGAATTACGTGAATTCGAAAGAATTGGACATCTCAGCAAATTCAGCCTCGCCGGCCCCCTCTGCCCCAGAGAGCAATAACAGAGAGAAAATTGCGCTTCGTGCGGCCAAAGAATTCAAGAATGGCATGTATGTCAATCTCGGAATCGGAATTCCGGTGTTGGCGACCACGTTTGTGCCTCCAGAAATCGAGGTACTGATTCACTCTGAGAATGGGATTCTCGGATTGGGACCATATCCGAAGAAAGGCGAGGAAAACCCCGATTTGATCAACGCTTCCAAGGAAACAACTACAATTATTCCGGGAGCCTGCACCTTTTCGAGTGATGAGAGTTTCGGCATGATTCGATCTGGTAGAATTGACCTTACTATTCTCGGTGCCATGCAAGTAAATGCAACCGGCGATCTTGCTAATTGTAAGTATTCTGATAAAATTACTTGGACAAATAAGTAATGCTTTGCATAGGGATGCTGCCAGGAAAAGTGAAAGGCTTTGGCGGAGCCTTAGATCTGGTTTCCAATCCTGAGAAAACCAAGGTTGTCGTGACAATGGAGCATACAGATCGAAAAGGAAACCCCAAAATTGTTCGCCAATGTACGTTCCCATTAACTGGTAGGCAATGTGTTTCGACCATCATTACAGAGCTGGTATGTATTTTTACTCGTTTCCCCTGTCACATTACAAGACTAAAGACCAGAGATCTAATGTTCAATTAGGGAGTATTTGACGTGGATTGGAAAGATGGATTGACACTGCGGGAGATTGCCAGCGGCGTCACAATTGATGAAATTAAAAGCAAAACTGAAGCCCCGTTCAGAGTTGCAGAAGATCTCAAGACCATGAATAGCTAGTGTGTATAGAGACAATGACTTATATAAACGCTCTTTAGCCACATAACTCTTTGAATTACTTAAATCAAAATATAGATATCAATGACAAAGATAACAGTTTGAAAATGTATAAAACAGAATTAATACGAGCAACATAAACGTGTTAAATGCCCACCCTTGTAACTCTTCTTCCATTTGGTATAAACAAAATTGGTAATTCAGTTGAACTCTGGATATCTTCGGCAAACGAGAGTTATCAAGTTTCCTAATGTGGCAATATAGTAAAAGTGACTGGACAATATTGTGACTCTAGAGCAGTTGCCTCCTGAACGGCTCGGGTGGGCGAATTGCGGATGTTGCGGCCCGTTAGAACCCGCGCAAAGGCTGACATGTTTGATATAGTTGTTTGCCGACTGCAGTCCGTATATAGTCTTCATCTCAGTATATTGCCGTGATTCGATTATATATCACTGCAAAAGTTTCGTTTTAAAGTACTATAGAGGCTGGTCGTTCTACGCAACGCATACATCTCAAACCACGTATTCTCTAATACCAGAATTATCCTTACTCTCATATTATCAGCTAGTCTACTCACCATGGCACATTTAAGAAGAGGCTTAAAGTCTATGCTCCAGAAAAGTCCAGATGACATTGTCTTCTTGTCTGCGTTAAGGACTCCTATAACACGCTCCTTCAAAGGAAAGCTTGCGAGCGCCCATGCCGAACAACTGCTTGCCACTGTAAGAATTGCATTCTAAATAGCCATTGACCCAGCAACAAAAAGATTACTGACTCCCCGATTGCAGCTTTTACAAGCTACGAGAAGTCAGCTACCCAGTCTAGATCCTTCCGAGGTGGCAGACGTAGCAGTGGGAACTGTTCTCTCAGAGCTAGGCGGGCAAAAGGCTGGTCGGGCGGCTCTTTTGCACGCTGGATATCCTGATTCAACAGCGCTTTATACTGTCAACAGAGCATGTTCGTCTGGCTTACAGGCGGTAACCAATATCGCAGACGCAATAGCGTCTGGTCGTATGAGCATCGGCATTGGCGGCGGAATGGAAAGCATGACGAGAAATTATGGCTCAAAAGCTATCCCAACTGTCGTCTGGGAACAACTACACGAGTCCTCTGTACAAGCAGCAAAAGACTGTCTGCTTCCTATGGGCATCACGAGCGAGAATATCGCACGGCGGTATGGCATTTCCCGTGCCGACCAAGACGCCTTTGCTCTGGCCAGTCACACCAAGGCTGCGAAAGCGCAAGCCGAAGGCCGATTCACAGATGAAATCGCACCGGTCGAGCTGCTTTCACATACAGGAGACACCATCACCGTAACTCAAGATGATGGAATCCGACCCAATGCTTCACCAGAGCAATTGAGGAAGTTGAAGCCGGCTTTTCTTCCGGACGGCGCATCCACTGCTGGGAACTCGTCTCAGATTTCGGACGGTGCATCTGTTGTCTTAATGGCTCGCCGTAGCACTGCTACTCGGCTCGGGCTTTCCGAACATATCTTGGGTAAATGGGTTCGATCAGCAGTGGCAGGTGTTGCGCCTGATGAAATGGGAGTTGGCCCTGCTGTTGTTATCCCCCAAATGCTCCAGTCAGCTGGGATCTCAGCCAATGAAGTTGATGTTTGGGAGATTAACGAAGCTTTTGCCAGTCAAGCCCTTTACTGTATTGACAAGCTGGGCATTGACATGGACAAAGTGAACCCCAATGGAGGAGCCATAGCGCTGGGCCATCCTCTTGGAGCTACTGGAGCGCGACAGTTGACAACGCTTCTGCACCACCTCAAGAGAACTGGGCAAACGGTTGGAGTTGTTTCAATGTGTATTGGAACAGGCATGGGGAAAAGTGCTCTGATTATCTCCGAGTAAAGGAGTCATTAGGTGCAGTGCACTACACATACAGTAGCCTTTCTAAGCAAATGTATAGATAGAATTGAAACAGTTTTATTAAATGAAATGTTAAACAATAATAGCTATGCCGCTCATTAGTATTCTCCAATATTAATGCTCTCTTGCGCATGTCTTCATGACCTAAAAAGGCTTTAGCAAACCAGAAAGTAGTTTCCAAGCTACATAGGTAAATAGAGTACGATTAGAAAAGACTTTGCTTACATCAATATCGGTAGAATAGGCTTCAGGTCATTATACGTATATCGGTTATATCGGAAAAGTATGTGAATGTACGTAATGAAGCATGTCGCAACTTCATGTAACAGCCGCCCGTTGCGAATTGCGCGGCTATTGCGGAGAGAGGGTTATTACGGCCATTGGGCGGGTATTGCGGAATTTGTGTACTATGCACGGCTATAGTAACATATTATAATCAGTGTCATCTGGTATGGCCGTCTTTTTATGGAATTGAAGTCAACTTGGTCTATTTGAAAATAAATCTCAACGAATCATGACAAGCCCTGTTGCTCTCATTACTGCCGGCAGCGCTGGTCTCGGAGCCGCCACTGCAAAGGCTTTTGCAGCTATGGGTCTGCGTGTTGCCATAAACTACTCGTCTAATGAATCTCGAGCCAATAATCTCATCTCCGAGTTAGAAAACACTTCAATGACAGGTTCCGGTCAATGGGCTACTGGGAAAATTGGGACTGGTAACGACAAAAGATTTGTTGCTATTCGAGCTGACGTCTCCTCTCGCACCGAAATTGATAAACTGGTATCAACAACAATCCAAGAACTAGGCCGATTGGATATTGTGTTTTCGAATCATGGGTGGACGAAGTTGACAAATTTCTCAAATCTGGCAGAGAACGTGAATGAGGAAGATTGGGATAGATGTTGGAACATGAACGTCAAAAGTCATTTGTGGCTATTCAACTCTGCAAAGGGCCATCTGGAACAGAGTTCTATGAAAGGAGGTGGCTGCTTTATCACCACCAGCTCTGTCGCTGGAGTTGGTGTCATGGGCAGCAGCCTGGTATGTTTACAATCCTGGCTATTTCTCTGGATCTTCTAGAATTTCAGCCCGACGAGTGTTCCATTTTCGCAAAACATGTGCTCTCCAAACTGACATGCAAGTAGGCATATGCTGTCACTAAATCAGCTCAAATCCGCTTGGCTAAATGCCTCGCCTCTTTTTCTGGCTCCAGCAACATCCGCGTAAACTCTGTCTCACCAGGAATGATGATGACAGAATGGTCGTCATCATTTCCCGAAAGCAAGCGCAACGCCGCTGTCAAAAAGACCAAGCTGGGTCGGTTGACTGAAGTGGAAGTAAGTGTATCAACCAAAAGTATACCGATACTCATTTGCTTACAAATGATTTCAGGATGTTGCAGAGCAGGTGTGTTCATTTGTGAAAAACTCAAGTGTCACAGGAGCCAATGCTATAATTGACTGCGGGTCTATTCTCTAGACCGCATGGACACATATATACATAGATTTACTAACTTCCACAACTGGATTCGAAACAATGATTCTTAAACAGATAGAAAATGTTTCTCACGCACCCTAGACGCACCCTAGAGAGGGCAATTGTACTCCTAGGATTTTCCTTTTCCTAAACAAGCATACCCGTCCAGATGATTACTCGTGCTTCCGTGGCATACTGAAAGTCATTCAACTTCGTATACTACGATTAAAAGTCAATTTTGCTCAACATCACGACTCGATGAATATCTCACCTTGGACAAGACGGCTGCCTGACCGATGCCCATGTGTGTCCCAATCCACGCCAAACAGTCCCGTGCGTAAATGTTCATCTTTGCTTCGGTCATAGGAAGCGTTGCTAGAACGAATAAAGCGTGCATCGACAGCAAACCTCCGATTGGTTGGCCCGGGACAATGGGAGACCCGCTGATGGCATTCTCAACAAACCTCGGCAAATCTGCTGTTAAAATATATGGAATAGAAGATACAATCCCCTCTTTCTGCTTTGATATATCCTTTTGTATTGATTCTTCGAATGTTTGGTCACTCAAATAGCCATTGATTCGATAGTGACATCTTAATATGATATTCAGCATCAACAGAGCAGCTTTCCGATAGTTGTTCCATAGCGAAGCAACATATACTATAATATGTTAGTAAGTATATATTTACTTGAAACGTGACTCACAATCGTAGTAACTCAGAATGGTTGTTGGCCAGTAACCAACGTGGGGCCTTTGGCACCAATGTCAGCAACAAAACATATTAATTTGTTATTTCCAGATAACGTGATGAGAATGGCACAATGGAAGTCGAGTGTTATTGTTTACTTAATAGACACTTACACTGTCTCTTCACTTTTAGGTGTAATAAGCCCTATTGGTTTTGGTATCCATTCTCGAGGTACGGTGTCTGGCCACGTATCGTACGCCTCCCTCAATTGTTCAGCCTCAAACTTGAGTTGGCAAAATTGGTCAACGGTGGTTTTGGCTTCGGTTTCCAGCAAAGCTTTTGCTTTCCGCACCAAAGACACCGTTCGTGCATAAAAGGAATCTATGATTGAACTTGACTGATTGAACAGCGGTGTGCACAAAACACTAAACTTTTGTGATACTTTGTTGACGACTGCGGAGGAATGTAGGAGGGATGACGGAGGCTCATAAATCTTCATTTCCAGATCCTCGAGAGGTGTCGGATTAGCGACTCGGAAAAGTGCGCCGTCACATAGCAAATCAAAAGGCGAAAATTTGCTAACAAGAATGGCTGATATCCCTTGGGCATGAGCTGCATGGGCAGCAAGAGACGTACCAGTACTAGTAATGATCTGTAATTGTCAGCTCACCACTCCTATCATGAAACGTCAAAGCGTACTTCGTATAATCCCAGTAACATTGCAGTAAATAGTGAATCTACTGTAATGAATACCGCTTGATTTGAAATGCTCAAGCGGAAGGATCGTAACAATGAAGAGTACAGGGTTTCCGCTCTGTGTTTATGCATGGAGTTTCCGAATTTACTCCCTAGATTTGCCAAAGCAATAATTGTACATGCCTGTACAAGTTCGGAGTTTGGATCGGCTTTAGAAATCATGGCCCGAAGCCCATGTAGATATCCACGAGATAGATTCCTATCTGATGAGAGAACGCAGTAGTCGTCGAAGAACATTAGACGAGCTTTTCGTTCAATATCGGGCCAATCCAGTGTCCCAAGGCTATCGGAGATTATTACTTGGTGCCATACTTCAGAAGGCGCCCGACGTAATACTTGAAAGTCCTCTTTTCCAATATAGTTGATAAACTGTCGCTCTTTGGTGGACTCGTATCCAGGACACTTGCGACGTGCTCGGCCGCATCTGAGACAAGACTGTCGGAAGAATGAGTTAGTATCAAGTAATCCTGGTGTGACTACTCCCATTGTTCTTCGACAACAATAACTGAGGAACACATACAGGACGACTTTTGTCACACTAAAGATATATCAGCACGCTGAAAACAACATTCTGGAATGACGTTTGCTTACCTTTTTGCGCTTCTCCCTGCATGCATGGCAGGCTCCAGATGGTCCATAGTTCACCATGCTGCCATATCATGAACTAGCTGTTGTCTCTGGAAGCAAAAGATTGAGAAGAAGATGTCATGCTAAAGCAAAGGAGGCGGAACGAGTTAATATACCGTAAAGAGTTAGGTTTTGCGCGAGCCCGCTAAATGGATAGCCTGCGGGGGGCATTAACAAGATCCAAGACAAATAAGCATCTGGGTCTAGGGGTGAATATTCCATAAGAGGCTAGGCTTTGCGCGAGTGCGCTAAATAGACAGGGAGGCTCCTTTTCAATGACTGGGGATGCAAGCATCGACCACTCAGATGTCGAGATGCTGCAGACGATTCTGTTCATATTCTGTCAATAAGAAGTACTTTCAGAAATCCGTTGTTTATATCGTGGTACCGTGATGGAGATAGCTAATAAGTCCGGGAGTAAGCCCGCCTCTTTGGACGGGACTATGTGTATAAAAAGCATTTCATAGACTGTCTAGTGTCCTCTATCATGATCAATATTTTCACTCATCTTCTTCAGTTACCAATCTTGTGAATCAATCTTCAATCAAAATCTTTCAGATAACTTACAAGTATATCATGGCTATTTCTCCCTCTTCGAAGATCGTCCTAGTCACGGGTGCCAATCAAGGTATCGGTTTCGAGATAGCAAAATCGCTGTCGTCAAAGCCAGGATACCATGTGCTTCTGGGTAGTCGTGACCCTCAACGTGGTATCGATGCCGCCAAACAACTTCAAGAGAAGTGTTTAAACATCGAGCCCATTACCATAGAGTAAGTTACCATGCGATACTAAAGAAATAATCACTTTGAGGATGGATAGACTATGTTGAGTCAAGTAAACAATGCTAAGACTTGTTACTCAGTATCACCTCTGAGAAGTCCATTACCGAGGCTGTCCAACAAGTTACATCGAACTTTGGCCGTCTTGACGTCTTAGTCAATAACGCTGGTGTATGCCTCGCCGACGAAAGGACTTCTGCCCCTTCACTTCGCAATTTCCAAGACACGTTTGCAGTCAACACCTTTGGCACCATGCTCGTAACCGAGGCCTTTATCCCCCTTCTAACGGCATCTTCTGCGCCTCGAGTTGTCTTTGTATCCTCTACCATAGGCTCACTCACCCGTCAGTGGGATCACCCAGTCGGTTTGCCAATCTATCGCAGCAGCAAAGCAGCGCTCAATATGATCATGCTTCATTATGCTTTCAAGTACAAAGACGCTGGATGGAAGATTAATGCGGCTTGTCCTGGATTTTGTGCTACAAAAATAAACGGCTATGCTGGCACCGATACTGCGGAAAACGGAGCTTTGAACGCAGTAAGACTGGCGACATTGGGAGATGACGGCGAAACAGGAACGTTTTCGAATAAGGAGGGAATTATTGCTTGGTAGTTGGGAATACCAAGAGCCAGAACCAATTGAGAAATGGGAGCCAGATCACAGGATATGCACTACGGCCACAGAAAAGGGCCTTGATTGACTCTCTAATCTACTATACTGTTGCCTGTAGCCTTTCGATAATTGTACTATAGACTACAGTAGTATAACTAGGCTGCCAAATGACCTTGACTGCTCTCCTTCTGAGCTTCTATAATCCGCAGTTTCAGTCTATAGATTTAGCTTAGCCAGCTGATTCAAAATCAGTGGCTGCAATTTCCCTTCTTCGTCTCTAGACACAGTAACAACAAAGCACTCGGTATAGTTGACGCCATGACTCTCGCCCGTTGCCTACATACGTTTCAGTCAGTGATTTGCTAAGTGAGGCCGCCATTCATTTATACCTTGATGAAACCCGTACTTAAGACAATCAGGACGTTATCTCTGAGCTGGGTGGAAAAAGAAGAGTTTTCAAATGTCCCTATTCCGCGCAGATCCTGTACTCATGTTAGCATAATAACATGACCAACAAATTCACTAGACTTGGCCAAAACGTATGGAGATCTTGCTTAAGATTGCCTTAGGCCCACTGAAACTATCAGAATCCCCAGAGAAGGTGGAATTCTCATTCTAGGGGAGAGTTGAGTTAGCAGTTTGTGCGAGTTTTCGTTAAACGCAAGACTGACATATCTTACACTAAGCGAAGAACCATTCTTCTTATTAAAACCAAGGTTTGTAGCTGTCGAGGAATTCCTCTATTCACGTTCTGGAAAAAAAAGGGCATCAATATCAGATAGGCTAATCTCAGTTAGTGGCATGCAATTTGTACCCACTGGCAAGAGCATGAATTTGATCGGGAGCTATGATAAGTAATAAATTAGTTTTAATTGAGTGCAGCAACAGTTATGAGTATCTGAGCTCGACTTACAAGCCATGTTGGATAAATATGTGAGGGAATTGATCTCCAATAGTAAGAACAGTGGCTTGGTATCCTCAGAAGGCGAATGGAAGAATATGGCGTGACTGTCAAATTCAGCCTATCGTGCTAAGAGGGATGAAGAGCGTATAAAATAGAGATGACTGTAACAATAAGAGACTCACGACATGGATCTCGATACTAAGCTATTATGCGATACGATAGCATGGTTAGGCGTAGACTGCGTAGCAAGATGTTATTGGCTTCATAAGAAGACGTGCATCTACTTTAGTATATCATGCGTTTGCTTGAACCCCTTGCATCGCCGACGTCAGCATAGCTTAGTAATATCTCCTTGTATATTACTCTCTCTCTAGAGTAATACCGCATGTAGACTGTGAGAGTTCGTTTTAGGCGAAGTGTACTACGGTAGCATTCTAATCCTGTTGTGATGCTGCTATCCATCTTCGAAGTGTACATGATACTCCCAAGGTGGGCTTCGAAGGAGATACTGAGTCCTAAGGTTGTAGTGAATGTCATGTTGTATGAATCGGATATGCCTACATCTTCTCTAACATTCCAATCTCGAATCGCTTCACTTTTGCCTCCTAAATGACAATATGACTTTGAGCTGCATTTTCCATTCTTCCAGAAGCCATCAACCTCTTTCAATACCTTATTTGGACAACTATAGGCAAAATAAATTCCTAATATACAAAGTGGCCACCTATAAGTTGGACATCTTTAGCCTATAAATCAGAAATATTATATCATCGCATCACCAAATAAGAGAGCCTTGCTTCTTGAGATGCACACGCATCTCCCAGGAGTTTAGAGTAGGGTATGTATAGCGCCTATGTTCCATACGACTTGATGAACTCGACTACCCTAGGCATGCAAGTATAGCGGGATAACTAGAAAAACACATTATAAGTTTATGATAGATTCATTTCCTTGATACTTGTAAGCATCGCCCAGCAAAACAGCAGCTGATTCTCAAATGGCCCTTTTGCGCGAAAGCAAAGACCAACACCGAGAGTTCGGCGAATCCGCCACGAAAGAATTTTTCAAAACACTAGTTTCCCGCGCCAACTTTTGCCACCCATTGGCACTTGTATATAAACGCCCAAACCCACTCCAAAATCGGCCAGCGCAAACTATACATTCGCAAGGGAAAGAGGCAGTAGCAGGGGCAAATGGCTTGTTCGGACCGCCACCGTAGCAATGGTTCATAAGTTTACTTTTAGTGGTTGGAGGTCACAGGCCCCCGTGGTGGAGTGGTTACCACTTAACTCTTATAGATCCAGCATTGTATCTTGGAGATATGTTAAGGTCGCCAGTTCGATCCTGGCCGGGGGCATCACTTTTTGCGGATTGAACCATCGCTAAAATACCTTTTTAGCAGTGTGCATGCATTCTTTTTATCTTTTCCACCTTTGTCAAATTTTTTCTGCATCCATCAATCTTTCAGTCCACCGCATCAGGAAAAAGGACTGACCGGACTGGGCTTGGTTGGATGCACTTGAATTTGCCGAGTAAATTTAGCAGTACCTAAACGCACGCAGCATATGTATGTGCATCGCTGGCAATGTTGAGCTGATTCATTTATGGACGGCGCGCCTATATATACGTGTATTCTATATACATACCTGCGTTAAATTTTTCGGGTCCGCTGTTAACATTTGGCTGATATCGAACTTCGATACATGTAGACTGTCTCACCAGTAGTGCTGTACCCTGGCAACAGCAGGCGTTGGGCTATTCATACAATCGAATGCATCAATGCCTTTCTTCTTTAGAAGCTATCGGACAAGAAAAATTATTCGCAGGTTAGAGCTTTCTTATTCTTTGAATGATTAAATGTATTCATCTGTGAAAGCATAATATTTGATAGGACAGGCAGCCTTGCTTCAAGACACGGCTGTAAGGATTCGCATAGCCGCCCACCATGTTCTTTTTATAGTATCAGTAGCCGGGGATAGGTTACAGGCGGCTATGCTTGCCTGTACGTCCAACGGCAATCTTTTCCTTTGATACGATACTACAATGAATAAGGCTGTGTGCGTGTAACTCTGATGATGAGGCGGAAACCAGGTTTACTAGACGCTGAATGCCAACTATTCGCTCGCTGTATCAGTTACATGAGGCGCCGCAATCAGTATCCTATTAATTTGAAGAATGTAGGCCGACTCTTATTTCTTTCCCAGTCGCCAATCCTCCAGCTTCACGCAGGTTCTAAATTCCCTGTCTCTATCAATCTTTTTTCTTTCTGCCTCTTTCGCTTCACGCTCAATACAAATAACCATATGAGAGTGTAATATGCCGTCTTCCGAGGACACTCCTCTGCAACAGACAGGAGATGTCGCCACTGTCAAGGAACACAAAAAAGGGAACAGTGCCAAAGCATACATATCTATAGTTCTGCTAGCCGCAGTGCCCTCCATTATCCTCTCTGCAGCAACTGCGCTTCTTGTTGTCTTCACATTCCGCAACCGCGTAGTTCTTAGCGATGGCTCAGGCGAACTACAGACACCCCATGTATCGGGCAATTCATCCCTAGCATCGAAGACTGTTAGAGAATTCATCAAGACAGGGGGTTCAGATGCTTACTATATCCAATTTAATCCGTCTACTCTGACTACGATTGCCTCTATTACTGGAAAATTTGTCCCATACCTATCGAGCGCCATCATGGCGCTGGCGGCACTTTTCGCTGCAGACTTTGTTCAGAGAACATCGCAGAAGGAGCAGAACGACAAGCTATTAACTCCAAATCAACTGACGCTACTGATTGGACTCTTCTCTGGCCGATTGGAGGAGTTATGGAAAGCTGCTCGTGCGCGGAAGCATATTGGGGGTAAATTCGTGGCCCCAATTTCTCATACACTTACTATCCTCATTATTGTCACGGTCTTGGGGTAAGTGTCATATCCTGCAATTCATTCAAGTGAGAATCAAAAAGTTCATTCGAGCCCGTGAATAGTCGCTAATGTCCGCAGTGTTCTTATTCCAGCGGTGGATACTTGGTTCGGCATTGTTGTTAAGCCAAGCGAGCAAACACAACTAAACTTCACCACCCCTTCGAACCACTCGTTTGGTCGAGGATTCTTACAGGGAAACGATTGTATTTATTCCGGCTACCACTACCCATGCAAGGCTTTAGAAGGATATGGGACAGACGGCAACTTTACACCGTATCTTCCCACCGACATGGAGACTTTCAAGATCCTAAACAACATCTCCACCGAAAATACCATCTCTGCCTTTTCCTCAAACTCATCGCAGTCCCTCTTCTATCTTTCAGATGCAGCAAGCTTGTCGTCAAAGCTGGACTTTAAAGCCAGTGCCTTTGCCATATCTACTCAGTGCGACATAATGACTATTCAATGCCAACAGGACGATCGGAATATTTTCGATTGTACAAAGGAACTCTCCAATCGGGTCACCGAAGTGACCAAAGTCGGTATCGAATTCTACGATGACTCAAGCCTGATACATAACATTTCCTACCCCAATTATTCTTTCCTAAACCCGCTGCATTTTACCATTTACCTCACAGTAGGAAAACAGTTTGGGCCGGCGGAACCTGGATTATTGAGTGGCACGTTGAAATTTGGCTGCTCCAGCACTATATTCGATGCCACCTATGCGTTGGTAGACGGATCTGTAGCCCAATTCAACGTTACTCCTACGAACGGCTCTATCGGCGGTGTCATGTCGGCTCCTTTCATCAACGATAACGCCAACATCTCTCAACAGGTCATAATCTCTTCCATGGCTAGACTCAGCACCAATTACTCGGACGTTGTCCCTCTCACGGCGGCTGCTTTTTCTCAAAGTGCGCTGGCCCTATCCTATATTGGAATGGAGAGTCGAGCAAATATCGTCGAACAGTCTCGGTCAACGATGATTCTAACACGCGTCCCAATCGTACCCTTGTATACCCTGATCGCGCTCAATGCGTTGTACGTCCTATGTACAGTACTACTGGCTATGGCAGCCATGATTTGGGCGCATCCAAGGGAGTCGACGGCGGTAAAATCACAGCTTACCATGGAAGGATTTATGACGGCATTTTTCAAAGGAGAGATTATCGGGGCTCAAGCACAAGACTCGGAAAGTTCCGATGGGTCATCAGGCCGTACAGAGGTTGCTAAAGAAGGAGTGCCAAGAATTGCTATTTTGAAGACGGACCAAGGAGAATGGTCCTATGCCACGGTGACGACCAACAGCGAAAGAGTAGTAGTAAATTTTATAGAATCAAGTAGAAATACTCATTATACAGAATTGGAGTGAGAACTCAGGAAATATCCTATGAGGCCTCAGCGTGATTCCTGACGGAGCGCGAGTTACCCTGCAAACTATTTGTACATTGCATATTTGGTCCTTTGTTACTATTCGTCTAGAACTGGAAGGATCAGAGAAGAATGCGTGAAAGTAAAGACGTATGAAAGTGATGACTGAGAAAGAAAAATCGTGAATAATATTACGAATCAGGGCCAATAGAGTCGTGGAGCTACTGAGATGAAGCGTTAACTGGACCCAGTTTCCGACATCGTCCGCTTCACGACCGCTCCACGACCGCTCCACGCTTGACAAGACGGAATCACGAGGTAGGTCAAACTAAAATTAAGCTCAAAAATCTCTGATGTTCCCCGTGATAGGAATATACGAGTCTAACCACCAATTATGCAATTGGTCTTCGACATGCTCTCGTGTCCAGGCGCGATGAACTAGATAAGCCATGGCCGTAAGCGGCATCTCCGCAATTCTAACTCCGGGTCGTGAATTTGTCTGGTGCCGGAGTTGAGATCCGGCACCAGAAACGATGGTTAGTGCCGGCAATCGTTTGACTTGATGGTGGCCTGATAGTCGCTGAGATCGGTATGACTCTTTTGATGAGAAATACACTTGGTAGCTAATTGAGATGTCTGGCATACTTAATCTGTTATGAGGGACTCATCATCCAGGAGACATGAGCCTTACACCAGCGGCCTGAGAATAACAGCCAATTTCTCTGTAATATTGTATTGTAGCCATTGGAAGTCTGTGACGCATAATCGGTAAGATGAAGTGGTTAAAGGCACCGCCGTTTTACGTATGGGCCAGTCTGGCGGCATCAAGCGTATCCATACTCTTCGGGTAGGTAAATACCATTGTAGTGATGTCGGGAGATCACTGACAATCTTGGATACAGCCTAGATACGGGCAATATTGGCCCTGTGACAACGATGCCTGCCTTCCGCAAGACCTTTGGCGACTTTTCACCAACCGTACATGGAGTTGTCGTTTCATCTGTCCTCATCTCCGGGGCCTTTACAGCCCTCATCGCCGGCATCCTTGGCCATCGATTCGGACAGGTTCGCATTTTCGCCATAGGATCTTTTATCTACGGCGTTGGGGCAGCCATTCAGTCTTCCGCTACTTCGCTGGGTGCTTTCGTCGTTGGGCGTCTTATCCAGGGCATTGGCGAGGGCTTGTTTGTGAGCAATGTATGGGTGCAGGTTTCAGAAATGTCCCCGACCAGAGTCAGGGGCACGTTGACAGCACTTCCGCAGTTCACAATTGTCCTGGGTCTGGTTTGTGGCTTCTTCATCTGCTATGGCACTTCACGCCTGGGCGAATCGACGACGCTCAGCTGGCGACTTCCGCTGGCTATCTCATCAGCCCTCGGCTTTCTGCTATCGGGAACATACTGGTTCATCCCAGCTTCTCCCCGCTGGTTGCTGGCCAGAGGTCGATTGACCGAAGCGCGCGAGGTTCTCATTGGACTTGGCTTTGACGAGGTTGAGCGTGAAAAGTTGCTGGAGGAATCCATGACCCAAGTACAAGCTCAGAACCCCAATGACGTAGCAATCTGGCAAGAGTTCAAGCAGACCTTTGCCGGATTCAGGGAGGCCTTCTCAGCCCCCTTCCGTGCTCGAACCATTTTTGGCTGCTTCATCATGGGCATGCAGCAGCTGGCAGGAATTGACGGTGTCTTCTACTATGCACCAGTTCTCTTCGAAAAGGCCGGTCTTAGTGGCGAACAGGCGTCTTTCTTGGCTTCTGGCGTCTCTGCACTGGCTATTCTCGGAATCACAATCCCGGCCACCTTCCTCGCAGACAAATGGGGGCGACGAACTTCTAGCCTTCTGGGCGGCATCCTGATCACTACGCTTATGCTGCTGATGGGATCACTGTATGCTGCTGACAAAGTCCATGCGGATAGAGGAGCTGGCAAGTGGGTGGTGATTGTGTCCATCTACCTGTTCGCCATCGTGTTCAACGGAACTTGGGCAATTGGCTTCCGAATCTTTTTGATTGAGAGCTTGCCTAGAAAGACGAGAAGCAGCGCATCCAGTCTTGCTCAGAGTGCCAATTGGGTATGTAAACTGAAGAATCTCTATGATTTTGAAGGATAAAAGGCTAACAGGTGCAGTTCTCAAATTATGTTGTCGCGCTCATCACGCCGGTGCTCATTTCAAAGACGACATACGGAGCCTACTACCTTTTTGCGTTCTCTTCACTCTTCACCACAATCATTGTGGCATTGCGTATGTTTGAAACGAGAGGACACAGCTTAGAAGAGATCGAGGAGCGATATACGCAGAGCAGAAGCATATCATCCGGCGTGTCGATCCCAATGCTGAGGATAAGACGAGTTCAAGCTACGCAGTAATCGAGATGGGTGGTGACTGGGCTGCATTCCACCCATTGAAAGTCAAATTTGATAGTTAGCGAGCAAAACATGTCATTTATAGATAGAAGAACCAGTAATTGAGAAAATACACAAATATCAACTTAGAAAACGCAATGCAAGCTGTGAAATGACAACTTGAATTCCTTTGTAGAATGAGATGGATGATGCCTGAGAGCTGTCATGTGATGCAGCACGTGCAAAGTTTCCTCTACCTGTAGTTACGCCATCCTCAACGCACAAACTTCGGTACTGAGGACCTGGCGCGCAAGGCTCCACCCGCTGCTGTCTGGGCATTTTAGACGTGGAGCTGCTTTTTTCCGAACATCTCAACGCCAACCATCATCGCAACTCTCAAGCTTCCCACGAAGCATCAGAGCAGCGACGACGAGGCTGAGGAGCACCGGCTTTGTCAAAACAACATACAATCAATTTTTTGAATAAAAGAGGAGCTACTACTCGTAGCATCTCATCTTCAACATGGCGTCCAACAAGCTTGGCAAGATGGTCAGTCCCTCGTCCTCTCTCCCAGCCATCTCTTGGAGCCTTACATGTTGACATGGTTAGACTAACGAGACGTGAATATAGGCCGGATACGTACGCAGATGCTTCCCCTCCTCGATTGCCCATCGAACCTTGACGTGAACCAGGAACTGACGACTTCTCTCAGATCAACTACCGGATGCGTGTGACGCTGCAGGACTCGCGACAGCTGGTTGGCCAGATGCTCGCCTACGACCGACACATGAACCTCGTTCTCGCCGACACCGAGGAATTCCGCCGCATCAAGCGCAAGCAGAACAAGGCGGCGGCCCCCGGCGGCTCATCGGCCGGCCAGACTGTGGTCCAGGAGGAGAAGCGAACGCTAGGCCTGGTGATTGTTCGTGGCGCTCACATCATCTCTCTGACCGTCGAGTCACCGCCCCCTGCCGATCCTAGCGCTCGACTTGGTAAAACCACCACTGGCGGCATTGCCTCGACTCTTCAGGCCGGCCCTGGTGTTGCTCGACCTGCCGGACGTGGTGCTGCTGCCCCGATTTCTCTCGCCGGTCCGGCTGCTGGTGTTGGTGGAGCTGCTCCCCCTCCAGGATTCCCTTCTTTCCCTGGTGCTCCTGGTGCTCCTGGCGCTCCTGGATTCCCTGGACGAGGTGCTCGTAAGTCAAACTGTTGTCGATAATTCATTCCAAGCTGTATTGGTACTAATTGCTGTGACCTTAGCTCCTCCCGGTTTCCCTGGCCAGTTCCCTCCTCCTGCTGGGTTCCCCGGTGCTCCTGGCTTCCCTGGCGCTCCAGGCTTCCCTCCCGGAGGCCCTCCTCCTCCTGGATTTAACCCCCCTCCTCGACGATAAAGAAGCTGAAAAAGCTGGCTCTAATATCTGCGATACCCACGCAAAAGCAAATCTGGTCCAATATGATATCACGGGATATAAAAGGGAGGGGAGAAAGATATCTGCGGCTTTTAGAGAAATGGGAGATTTGGAATATTTTTCGCTCGGAAACCACTGTTATGATCAAGGGTGGCGTTTGGTGATGCTCAAAATGACATCGGGCTTGTAATCTAGCATCGGCCAGGTACATTAAGCTATGAATCGGAATTTTTTCTTCGGCACATGATGTTTGTTAGTCTGATTTGCCATGGTTGGTGTATGTTAACATTTTTCTGCTAAAATTCTAGCTCTCGTTGGATATATATTTAGCCTTTGATTCAGAAAGGATCACGGCATGGCCTTCTGCAAGTTACAGAGCATTGAGAACTGCCATACAATGCCGAAAACCCGGTCTCTATAAGATATAATTCCCATCTGCATGGAAACCAACTTACTTGCGAAGAACTAAGTGATTTAATCGTATAAGGATATAAATACGTTGATTTTATAGATATTCACTGATATATATATCATCCAAGACTAGTATACATTTGTCGAGTACATCTCTCCGTCATCTCGTCGTCTCAATCCTCAAGCCTCATCTATAAACTTCATTGCCACAGAAATTGCGCAAATATTTTTGTTTCCCAGAATCTCTTACAACTCCTTCTCACCCAGCGCTGGCCCCCCCTTGGCAAACCCATTAATGACAATCCGGCTCACCAAATCGCTCTGGTGCTGCTCAATCATCTCCCGCAGCACACTCCTCTCCATCACCACCTTGCCCGTCTCGAGCAAATCCTTGACATCCACATCCTCCAGATCAAGCGCTCGTCCCTCCCACGGCACCTGCTCCATGGCCTCGTATAGCCTGTCTCTCCTATCACCAGTGACAAACAGTGTGCGGCCGTCCTCACGACCAAGGCCCAGCGTGTTGAGCATGCCAGACATGTACTTCTTCAAATACGCCTCCCTCAGCCCGTCCTTCATGTACTTATCCGCTACCAATTCGAAATCCTCTGGCATCGACAGCTCCATGCCGTCCTCGCAAATGATCAGCTCACCCCGTCTGTATCGGTAGCTCAGCGCCGTGCGCCACGCCTTGTCGTAGACTTTACGGTTCAACCGGGTTCCGAAATCGCGAGGGTGAGGACCATGCGATTTACCACCACCGCGGATCAGCGGGCTCTGTCTGCTGCCCTGGCGAGCTCGACCTGTTCCCTTCTGCGGCCTCATCTTGCGGTGCGAGCCGTGGACGTCCCAGCGGGTTTTGGAGGATGCGGTGCCCTGGCGGGTGTTGTCGCCTTCGTAGACGACGGCGAGGTGGAGGAGGTCTCGGCGGAGGGGGAGGTAGAGATGCTGGACGGACCATTGCTCGAGGGACTGTGGCTCGAGGGATGGGAAGCTGTGGATGGTGACGGGGACGGTTGAGACTGATGGAGGGGTTAGCTGGAGCTTTGGGTTTGAGTGTCTCGTGAGATGGCCATACTTGGGTTCCAGGACTGGATTAGAGACTGCGCATTAGAAGCTGATTTCGTGATATCTTTTGCCGGCGCCTCGGTAGCCATTGACCGTGCAAACTGTCTGCTGAAGCCTGTTGTCGTCGCCAGCTTTTTCCACAAGTCAGCCAATTACCATCCCATCGCAAAAAACTCAACGCAGAAAAAGACATACCTTGGGCGCAGATATCCTCAGCGCACCCAGCGCCTCGCTGAGACACCCAATTCCCTTTCCAGCCATATTTGAAGACGAAATATCCCCCAACTGTTTGGCTCTTCAAACCGTGCTGATGCTGCTCTTCGGTAGCGAAAGCGAAAATCAATCGATTCAATGGTGGTGCAAGCAAAAGCGCAGCGGCGTTTTCCGCCTCCGGCCGCCGAAAATTTTAGCGGGGCTAAATCGCAACTTTGCACCACCACCAAACCCTCAGTTCCCAAGATATCGAGATATTGTATTACATACAGAACTTGTTATTTCGTATAACAGCAACACACACAGCGTCGACCATGTCGCGGTGCCAGGCTGTTGCGAGGCCATTGGCACGGCAATTGCGCTCACAATGCGCAATCAGGCCCTTTACGACGGGTGCTGCCCGCGCCGCCGCCGCTGCTGCTGAAGAGGCTTCAGCAGCAAAGCCCAGCCCTCTTGATCTCGATCCCAACAGCGTCCTGCCGGAATTCGAAAGCGACCTGATCAAGGCCGGCAAAATGCCCATCGGTTCCCGGAGACGAAGGGTTGCCATGCGCACCACCGCCAGCCTTCCCTTTGAACAGCTGCCGTACCAGGCCTTTCAGGAAGCACGAGCCATTCTTGCGGCGGACAGACAGGAGAAGGTAGCCAAGATCCAGGAGGAGCTGGAGAAGATTTCGCTGCTGGAGAAGAAGGATGCATCACTGGTGAAGGGTGGACAGGCAATGAAGGATACGAAGCTGGCTAGTTTGAGGCGATATGTTGAGCAGCTCAAGATTCAGGCGGACATCAACGATCCCCTGGTCAAGAAGCGCTTTGAAGATGGACTAGGTAATTCAAATCCACTATCTTCATGAAAGTAGGAAATGCCACTAACTGTATACTTCAGGAGACATGGACAAGCCCATCTACCGGCACTACGCCGAGCGCAAATGGCGCTCCTACGACTACCGCCTCATCACCCAGCGCATCAAGCAATTCAACATCGTCCCCGACGTCCTCCCCAAGCTCGACCCCGTCGCCGACGTCCAGCTCTACTTCCGCCAATCCAAGATCCCCCCCGGCGAGATTGTCGACTCCCTTGTCAGCGAGAACCCGCCGCGGCTGCGCGTCCAAGTCTTCGATAAAGGTCCCCGGCTCGTCTCTCTCGTCGTGCTCGACTCGGACGTGCCCGACGTCGAAAAGGACGCCTTCTCCAAGCGCTGCCACTTCCTCGCGGCAAACATCTCGATCAGCCCCAACGATACTTCTCTGCCCCTGAGCAAGATCCGCGCTGATGATCAGCTCGCCGTGCCCTGGTTACCGCCTACTTCGCAAAAGGGCAGTCCTTACCATCGCCTGGGCATCTACCTCCTCGAGCAAAAGCCCGACACCAAGCTCGACGTTGCAAAACTCAAGGAGCTCTACGCTTCCCGCGACGGCTTCTCCCTCAAGTCCTTCCGCGACAAGTTCACCCTCACCCCCGTGGGCTTCAATATGTTCCGCAGCGTCTGGGACGAAAACACGGCCGGCGTCATGGCCCGCCACGGCGTAGCCGGCGCAGATGTCGAATTCAGGCCGACGCGCGTGCACAGCTTGAAGCCGCCTGTCAAGCCGCGCGGTTGGGAAGCCAAGAGACAGGGTCCTGCGTATAGACATTTGTGGAAGTACACGAAGCGTATCAAGGGATTGTCTAATGCCCGGGGATGGACCAAGAGGAGGTGAAATTGGGTGATGGAGAGGGATTGAGTGGAAATGGGAGAAAAGAGCAAAATAGAAGTCATGACATCTGTACGATATTCTTGTTATGTGTATAAAAATGCGGTGGTTGTAGATGGGTTATATGTACCTACTTGCAAGAGGGAAAAAAAAAAAACATGAACAATATTACATCTCGTCAATGAAATTTACCGTGTTCCATGTGGATAAAGAAAAAGACTGAGTGCGGATGTATCCACGAGTACAAAACTCGAGACTGAAACTTGCATTATGGCAGTTTGAAAAAAAAAAAAATTAGCATAAAGGTAGATGTTGAATCTGCCTTTCTTTCAAGATACTACTAGTATGTGTTGAATGTTACTACCTTAGTACCTAGGTATATCCATCAATGGGCTCTTGTTTGTACTGTTAGAGTCAAAGCTGTTTGTACTTTTCAGAGTAAACACCAAGACACAAGACACAAGTGTTTGTTTCTTTATTGTTTCTCTTTCCTTTCATTCACTATTTATATATACAAACCCGCAAAACCTAGAAATGTCAACCCTCATATATTGAAATCCTTTTCATCGCAAGTAAATACATGTGTAAGCGCCTAGCACATTAGCTTCCATTCCTCCTTGATTATATTTTGTACCAGGGCGCCAACACCCTTTCCATTACTCCTATTCCTCATAATAATAATAAAATAAAAAATAAAAAATAAAAGGGCACCAAAAGAAGCAAGCGATAAACCGTGACGTGTTGACATCCTTCGTTGGAAATGCCATCTCGTCCAATTCGTTCCGCCACAGAAATTCACGCTGAACTAGCTGCTGGCCGCAAATATCTCCTATCCCATCTCCTGATTTTCTTGTCTTGTTGCATCATGTCTCATCTTTTCATTTCCCATCATAGAAGGTCACCGGTTAGCAGCTCGTCAGGCATATAATCGAGATTAATATTCCCTTCGGACCTGGGCAGCGGTGGCCCCTGCTGAGACTGGTGAGACTCTGCCGGTGAGGGCAGTGTGCTGGGTCCAGATGTGGCTGCATAAAGTATCATGGTCAGCACAAGGTTTTGGGCATTGCGAGTATCCGCCCCCATATCGTAGGTTAAGCTCACCATTCCCAACCATGGATGGACGCCGCTCCTGAGGCGGCTCCATGCATCTCTCAACATACTTGAACGCTTCCTTTTCGATCCAGAAGTTGATGTTGGGGTCTTGGCACTTAGCATGGGCCATGAGCTCATTCTTGATGCCCGTGACTTCGCCGAGAAGCTTAAAATACTCGACGCGTAGTTCAGTGTGGCGCATCTCCAGGGCGGACTTTGTCTCCTCAAGCTCAACCACCCATTCCTTCTTCTTCTGGCGGCACTTGGATGCGGCAATGCGATTGCGCTCCAGGTTCTTGGTGCGCTGGGCTACATCTTCCTTTTTTGCCGTTGAGGCTCTCCGCGCGGGCTTTCGTTTCGGCGGCGAGGACTGTCGTTGGCGCTGCTGCTGCGGACGCTGCTGCGGAGATTCTTGAGGCTCCAGCTTGACGGTGATGGTCGTCTTTTGCTTCTTGGCGCGAGGTTGAGCTGTTGAGCCCGAAGCATCCGTGTTCTGAGAAGAGGCCTTTCTTGTCCTTGTTATCATGGGAGAGGTATTGGTGGGTGGTGGGGGAGCTGGTGCTGCTGCTGGTGTTGTTGTTGTTGTTGTTGTTGATGAGGACGACGCCGATGCCAAAGCTGAGCTTGAGGTTGCCTTGCTCGGTTTGCTGTTGTTGCTTTTAGCATTGTCGTTGTTGTTAGCATTGTTGTCGCTGTTGTTGTGACTGTTGGGGCCGTGGCCGCTGTTTTTGGCGGCGACAGTGTTAGTGACCGTCTCATGAGGGGCGATGGTTACTGCGTCGAGACTGCCAATGCTGTCTCTGGCTTCGACAAAGTACTCGTGGCAGCTCGGCGGCGAGGATCCTGACAATTGCTCTGGCGACGGGAATGAAGAGTTTGGCGAGGAAGTGTATGGCGTCGCCGTCAATCCGGGATCGACGAGATTGTCGATGGGATCGTCCTTGTAGACGTCGAAGCCAAACGGAAACAACGGACCTGGGAGGTTGTTGTGGATGCCCAGGCCGAACTCACCAAAGAGAGGACTGTCGCACATAATAATGGCCGGCTCGTTTCTTTCTTTTCCTATCTTGTGTTGTTGCTTATTTTGGGGTTTTAGTCCAAATATTTCCTGTGTGTTTTTTTTTTTTTTTGTTTGTATTCTTTCTGGTGGCAGCTGCAGTGAGAAGTTAAGAGAGCAGCAGGCGTTGATCAATTGGCGTCTGTGTCGATCCAGAGACAGCCGGGGCGTTGACAGCTGCTGGTGAGGGGGGCACTGGAGCTCTCCAGAAGCCGTAGCGGGGCCGTAGCACGGGAATTCCAGCAACAGGGGGGGTTGATCGATGATCTAGAGAGGGGAAGCTCAGCAGCTGGCGTGTCGCAGGATGGCCGAAAGAGCTGGGGTGGAGCTTATCCGGCACAGAAGACCCAGCCAGCTCAGCCGGTCGGGTTGGACGCAACGAGGCCGTGGATTCAGACAGTGAAGACGACGACGATTTCGGCCTGGCGGTGATGTTTGGGCGAAGAGCGAGATGAGACCGGCAGCAGCGTCGACTGTTCCAATTCTGTTGCTACTGAAAGGTTTTGAAAAGGTGGGAAGACGGATCCGGTGGCAGAAGTGCGCGGGCGAGCAGTAAAAAGCATCGAGACCGGCACGGTGGGATTCACAGCGAGCTTTGGCTTGGCCTTGGGTGCCAAACGCATCGAGTGTACCGCCAAGTACAGCTAGGCCTAACCCGAGGTAGTGCACGGGTTGGTATGTGGCAAGCAGTAGCGGGAGCGGCACGAGTAGCAGCAGTAGCAGCAGTAGCAGCTGAACCAACAGTAGCAATAACAGTAGCAGGAACAGTATTGAAAACTAATAGTAGCAGCAGTGGCTATGGTAGTAGGTAGTAATCATAAGTAGTAAAAGTAATGATGCTAATAGTCGTAAAAATAGTCATAATAATAGTGGTCGTAATGATATAAGCAGTGCAAGCAGCACGCTATCCTGTGTCTAAGTATTGTCAGACCAGGCCGTGTTCTTTGTTGATTCAACGCGTTGGCACAAACAACGAGCTCGAGATGGACTTACCTAGATACGGCGACAGGTCAAAGGTCCGACTCCAAGCGAAGAAGAAAAGTGAAAAAGAAGAAGCAGACGAGCTGCTATTCGGCTCAAGCCTTAGGTAGTCGGGTGGTATTATTAACAGTGGTTCCAGCGACATAACCACTCTCCAAGCTGCTCCAATCATGATCACTGCACCGTGTCTGGAATAGCTACCTGCCCCAGGCGGGATATGGAATGGCTGCACCTGTCCCAGTCAAGATACGGAATAGCATCAATTATTCGTTGCATTGGCATTGGCAAGGGTTTATATAATTACAACGAATCAAAACACGTCTTCATAGCTGTGGAGAGCAAAAGCCACAAAGGTATAAGAGACCGAGATATGGAGATGGCTTACAACCGTTGACCAGAAGCAAGAGTTGAGGCGCCTCATAGCCTTTGCACCATGGCTACGTTTCTATGGATACGGCCGAAGGGAAAAAGATTGAATTTTCCTCATAAGACGAGGCGCAATGATGCAAAAGATAAACATTCTGTTGTGCTGGAAAGATACAGGTTCACGGCATCAGAGCCTCTCATCAAACAGGGATCAAGGTGTAAATAGGTATTAAGGTGTAAATAGGCATTAAGGTGTAAATAGGCATTAAGGTGTAAAAAGGCATTAAGGTGTGAAAGGGCACCAAGGTGTGAAATGGCATCAAGGTGTAAATTGGCATTAAGATGTAAATTGGCATCAAGGTTCAAATAGACATCAGCGTGCAAAGAATACTCTACCTGGCATAGCCTTCTAAGCACTGCTTGCTCGTGCTTGTAATACTACTAGATGCCGTGCTGTGAATCTGTCGGTAACCGTTGTATGTGCCAAGCATCCAATCTGTACCTCTTACATTACACCTCGCACCGCATGCTTACTCAAGCACGCCAGCGTTTTATATATGAAGCAGCACCGCATTCCGGACCGTGTCAAATAGACAAGCAGTGAGTTTCAACAGGAGCAGTAGCTGTAACGTAGAATTAAGATTCATGCGCTCGTGGCCGTATTGAAAGAGTGTCGCTACCAAGTCAAGCGAGGCATCCATATTGCCCAATTAAGAAGCAAACGCCTTTGTGGCAAAATCACCTGTTAAGAACCTGCCTAGTAGATATCAACACTTCGACTTCTTCTAATCGATAGTCCCGATTTTTTCCTTTGTCTTTTTCCTGTCTGATCTGACTCACACATTTTCAACGACACATTCTCAGCGTTGAACCTTATTCTACCTTGCTGGCCTCTGTGGCGATCCCTCCCCTTCTTGAGCCTTGAATTTAGTGCGATCGCGATCCGAGCTCCGATCCAATTTTCCCTAGACAGGCAACAGGGTACCAAAATCTGGCCCCCACAGGTACCGTCCTAGTACAGCACCGATAGCAGTATCGAATCGCCTTGATCCAATCAATAGCCTCAATACCTGCTGCCTGGTTGCAATGCGCAGTGCATGCGTGCAGCTGCAGCTGCAGCTGCACGCCCTAAGCTCGAGCGCCCAGTTCTCCCCTCATCCTCATCCCACTGCAGGTTGCAGTGCGTCTTATAGAACCTCGCCGGTACAGAGAATGGACTTGGCCTGTACCCGGCCTGTACTTGGAGGCCGCCCCAGCTGGCTTGAACTGTCCATAGCAATGAAGCTCCCTAGGGCCGTCTTAGCGCTCATACGCCTAGAGAGCTGCTGAGATCGTTTGCAGAGCAGCAGGAGGTCGATGGACGGCCGCGAATCAAGCCACAGCAGCTACGCCACCATTGCCCCTCAGCCGTGATGATCCAGCTAGAAACAGCCATCTTCGCAGATTTCCCTCTCCTCTGTCCTCCATTCACCATCTCCCAGCCATCCAGCCATCACTCTGCGCTCTCCACCTGCTTAGTTCCCAACAACTTAGAGCTTAGTCTCTCGATCCACTGCCAAAGTTTCACTCTAACTTAAATGAGTCTCGGCCGTTCGCCTATATTTCTCCCGAAGCTGCTTGGCTGACTTGGCTGAGCAGATGCTTTCTAGACGGTTGCGCCTCCGCGCAGCTACCCAGTCTTCTTGCGTGTATATCCAACAGAGACCGAGCTTTGGGCAGCGACAAAATTATAGTTGAGCCGAATAAGACGTGACTGGGCTGCACCGGCTGCATCAGACCGCACCAGACTGCATCGCAAAAGGTAAAGTGCATGATAAAAAGGCCGTTTGCTTAAGGCCCAAACCTGCAGCTGCAGCTCGGTCTAAAAGAAATAGTGCTTTCTACTGGAGCAACAGACGAACAGCCCAGGCAAATACAGGGTCCTCCCATCAACCACACCAGTAGCTTTCCAGCGAGATACAGACCCGTCTGTCAGGCAAAAATTCAATATCCGGGCATCTCTCCCGCTCCTCCGGGCAGACAAGACCCCTGGTCAGAGCAAAGTACGCGAAGCGGTGGCGCCCTGTGCTGGCCTGGCCATGCTTCAGACACGCAACTCGCATGCCTGTGCCTCCGATTTGCCAAGCTTCCCGTCGCCATTGGTCATTGGCGTAACTTCCCACGTACCACAAAGGCTAAGCGGTGCTCCAGATCACTTCCAACTCGAGACCCCTGGCCTGGCTATGCTTCGACATTGCTTTTCACAAAGCAGGTTTTTAGCCTTTTGGCGTCTGAGGAGAGAGAACCTCAGACTGCTACAAGCTTTGAAGCGATTAGATTAACATGAAGGTTTACCCTCTCCTATGCCGTGGGCGCCGGCCCCTCCCTCTCATCCCCATTCCTGGGAATTCCTCCGACAGCTAGACCTCCTACATTGAAGTTTAACAAGCGGGCGTTCCTGGTGATGTGGATGGGATGGAGCTGAATAACGAAAGCGGAGCTACAGTACGTTTCCCGGCTACTTGATAGTGGACCATGTCTAGACCATTTATCCGAAAGTAGCCTCGCTCACTCACTCACTCATCACATGCACTCAAGAAGAGAGAACGAAGCCAAGCAGACTGAGTGAACGACGCAAAAGCTTCTTTTCTCAATTTGTCACGAGGAGAAAAGAAGAAAGAGCTGCACATTGTGGCAACTCTAATTGCCGTCAATTGGCTGATCTGATAGCATGGAAACAAGTTGATTTGATGCCACTGAAACATGGGCTCACAATGGCAAATGCCGCCCTCAATCAATCAGCCCATCATACCACCTTCTTGTCCCGATATCCAATTCCCACTATGCTGCGACAGAAGACTTTGCTTTTCCATCAGCCCTTTCTGGGCTAATGCAGCTCTATTTTCGCTTTTGCCGTGCAATCAACATTATCCTCATAGGGGCAACGCGCTGGCAGGCAACTAAGTGCACCTTGTCTTGAAGCTAAGCCTGTGATACCAGTCCAGTGTATTGCCTGCTCGGATAGCCTTCTCTGATGCCAGCCACTGAAAGCAAGTAGTTTTGCAATTCCGCCAAGGCGCTGGCAAAGCCATCAATGTTAAAAACATAGGAACAATTGTTGAGATTCCTCGTAAAGGAAAATTCTCAAGAGCTTCGTGAGCCGAGCACTCCGAAGTTCCTGAAAAAAGAGACAGCTCATGCCCATGGCGCCCAGGCTTAAGTAGAGCCGAGGCTGATACGAAGTACAGCAGCAAAAATCTCTCTGCTGTAAGCCAAGCCAGGTCTCACTTACAAGACAAAAAGAAGAAGCGAGCTTTACAAAGTGCACAAAGTATAGTAGAAGTCTATTACCACTAGTATTAGGGGGGATCCCATGCCAACGCCGATTTCGCTCTCTTCTAAACGGTCCTCTCTCCCACATCCCTTTGGTGCATTCCGTTCTACACAAGACAAGCTTCTGTGGCTTCACCAAGAGGCATCCTATCAGAACGTCCTTCTCTCTCACCTCTCTTCGGCTCTCCGAGGAAATATGCGAGGGCAACAAAAGAGGGAAGACGAGAGGAGGGAATGCTTCCGGCTCCAGTGCCTGGCGTAGGTCGGCGCCAATGCTACCTAAACGTTATCAAAGGAGGGCACCAATCATGGAGGAGCACGACGAAACGTCCCGTCGGGCGAGATTATGGGTGTGTCCCACCTTTTGGAGGAATGGGAAAGCTTTCCAGGCTGGCACAGTAAGGCGAGTTTTTTTTTTTTCCTTCCCGTTGGATAGGTAGGGTAGGTTGGATTCGAAATGGAGACCGATGGAGCCCAGGCCAGTCATGAACGAACAGGTGTGTGTGCATATATTGTGTGTTTGACGTGCGGTGAATAAACAAGGAAAACACACGCATCCGAGATATCATGCCAGTCGGCATCGAGTTTTCAAAGGCTGGATCGCTCGGATATAGACGAGCGAGAGCAAGTACCGGTATGTAGCCGGCAGTAGTTTCCAGCAATCCATGTCCCTGCTAGCACGCTTTTACAAGTTGACACATAATATCCAGCTGTAAGAGAGAAGAAGGGCTCGCTGTCAAGTCAAGTTTTACCCGGCACAGTGACGGACATGGTCCATCCATCCATCCAACCCATCCCAGCCTGGGCCGTGATCTACAACACCATGTTTGGGAACCGAGCCGCCGGTGACGAATCCCGGCCATCGACAAGCCATCAAAAGCCCATGGCGAGGCGATGCAACTCGCGGCTTGGGGTTGTCCAATTGGCAAGCTGCGGTTCGTCTCGGCCAACTCGGTGGGCAATGGCCAGAGGATGAGATTTGCTTACCGGGTGAGAGCTGAAGTCTTTTGCCACTCCCACTTCCCAGCTTGCAAGCTCAAGCTTTATGAAGGTAAAGGTGCTGCGGCGTCAAGATTACTAGTGGGAGAGTTAGAATCGTAAGAGTGCTAGTACCTGGTAGTGCTCATAGTGCTGTAGGCTACTTGCTACAGGCGGGTAGCGCTGCTGTCTTGGGGGGGCGACACGTTCTGTAGCTTATCCGCACGTGATAATCGAGGCCTTTATCGAGTGTTGTCGAGCCTAAATGCTGTGTCACCTGATCTCGCGACACCTCAGCGCGACGACGAGGCTCGTGTAACCGCGTTGAGGGGTTCGTGATTGAAGCTGAGCTGAGCTGAGAATCCCACATACCACAACAGAACAAAAAAAAACAGACAAACACTGCTGCTTCTTCTTGTTGCTAGTGTATTCGATTTCAAAGATCTAGTTACAACACTGCTGCAACAGCAATACTTCTTTTCTCTTCTCTACAAGCACACAAACACAAACACAGACACAAACACAGCATCTCCAACTACTTCAAAAACATCACCATCACCATCATCAACCATGGCCGAGCAAATGTCCACCCCCCGCATCACCGCCGCCTACCTCGACAATTTTGTCGGCCGCACCGTCACCATTGTCGGCAAAGTCACGCAGCTGCGCGGCGACCAAGCCACCATTGACGCCGACGGAATCGTCACCATTCTCCTCAACCGCGTAAGTTTCTTTTCTCTTTACGAATAATAATCAACATTATCATCACTGACAGTTTTTTTTTTTTTTTCAGGACTCTCACCTCGCCAACGGCAATGCCGCCCAAATCATTGGCAAAGTCAACCCAGACCTCTCCATCAAGGCCCTCAGCACGCGCGACGTCGGCTCTGGAGTCGGTGCGTCTATCCCTATTCCACCAAGAATGGAAAAGACATTTCCATCCATTACTTGTTGCTAACTCAAACACCAGATATGACCCTCTGCTCCGCCGTCGCCGAACTCACCCACCGCTACAAGGAAATCTTCATCTCCGAAAACTGACGCGCTCAGCCAGGCCAAGGCGTTTCGCCGCTCCGCAACCACGAGCCCCAGCACCAACCGCACATCGCCATGGTCTGGCCATCACCACCAAATATAGTAAATCCGTCGTCTTCGCCTGCACCGCATCGTCGTTTGTCTATTGGTCGTCTGCATCGCACTGCGTCTCCGTCTCCGCCTCCTGTTCATCGTTCTTTCAACCGCAACTCTGATTCTTCATCTGCGTCTTCTTCCAGCCAGCGAGACTGGCACATCAGCGCCAGCAGCAGTGCCTGGATCTCGTCCCTTACGATTCTCCTGCCCCTTCTCCTCCTTCTCCTCCGTTCCAACAGCAACAGTATGAACTTTCTCAACAGTCTTCTTCTTTTTCTTCTTCTTCAATGCCTTCAATCGCCTACAACCGCATGCCAGGCTCTTTCCACTCCGACCCCGAATCCAACCTCCCATCCTCCGAAGAAGAAGACATCTTCCGTCTCGCCCATGGTGCCTCACCATTCACCAGCCCATATGACTCTCCATTCGAACCACGAGAAGAGCTTCAAATCCAACCCTTCTCCGTCGTCCCTTCCGCTCAACCTCGCTCCAGCTTTCTCTCGTCTTCTTCTTCTTCTTCTTCGCCTCCATTCGCGAACATGTCGACTTACTCTACTCAAGCCGCAAGTTATTCTCTCCCCTCACCACCAACCTCCCAGCTTGAGCGGCCCGAATCGCCTTTTTCCATCGCCGACTCTCAGCCTACGCTCCGTCAGGGTGATTCTCGGGTCGTTTCTCCCCCTTTGAGTCCCATACCGAGGCCCCAAAACAGAGTCAGTGGTGGTAGTGGCAGTAGCAAATATGCTCGAAATTCAGAGGATGTTGATGCCCGGGCGCTCAACGCTGTTGTGGATGGCATTGGGAGAATGCAAGTCAATATGAATCTGGATCAAGCTGGGAGATGGAGGATTGCGCGGCGGCCTGGTGCTCCTTGGTAGTACAAAAGAGCACCAGCGCCGCGAGATGACCTCAAGAGAGAATTCACGATATTTGAATAGGATAGATTGAGATTAAATGGTCATGAACCGTTGGAAGCGGAATGTAGAGATATGAAATATTTACTATCAAGAAAAAGAATGAAATACATAATGACCCTTTGTATCCTAAAGTGATCAATTGCATAATAAACATTAATCAAACCTCAAATGACCATGGTTGAATCATAAGACTGATCAATCCAATCCTTGCATCAATCAGCCAAAATATCAATCAAGCAAGCAATCGGCCAAACCAGTAACCCAAACAAACAAGTATTCAACTAAGCAACCAGTCAGCCAAACACTAACCAACCAATGAATCAAACAAGCAACTTACTTACAAAAATGCATCTGTTGAAGAACGCTCATTCTTAGTTAACGTGCTCGACTGTTGAAACGCCAAAGACGAAGATGAAGACGATGACGGCGATGACGAAGATGCTTCCTCGTCCTCCATCCGCAGCAACTCTTGCACAGTCATCCACAACTCCACCATCCCAAGCCTAAGCTTCAGCGTTTCTTCGTCGTCTCTGGGACTCGCCACGCCATCCATGCTCTGTAATAAAAGCCCATCGCCAGTGGCTGTAGTCTTAGCACCACCTGATGGCGAACCACCAGATGGCGACCCGCCTCTTATATGTATCCAGGGATACAAACTATGAAATATCCTCTCTCGGTCCCCAGAGGGCTGGGCCCCTCTCTCAATAGCCTCCAGGGCCTTCTTAAACCGAACGCTATGAATCAGATAGGAACCTTCCGCATCGCTCTCTTCTTTGACTGCCGACCCGTTATCTCCGCTTTGAGTGGAAGGTTCAGTTAAGAGAGAGCCGTAAAGGTGTCTGACCCGCGTCGTAAATCTTTGAAACAATCTTGCCTTTTTCTCCGCAGCCAAGGCTCTTTCTTTCCACCTATTCAAATCCCCGTTTGCATCTTGCAGTTGTTGACGCAATGCCGGTAAATCGTATTCTTTCAACTGCTGTATCTCCGCCTCGAGCAGTATCGCCCCAGCAGACTCCTTCTCATCCCACATCATAGAGCCATTCTCTGCCTTGGTACTAGAACCGTCTGGACGTGAAACCAGTTCGCTCTCCGTCACGGCTGAGTGATCCACGCAACCATGTTGTGTAAAATCTGACACCAACCATGATGTTACTTCATCCCCAGTCGTATTAGTTTGCGTGCCCTTCTCACACGCATCTGTAAATGCACCTCGCTGTTTGCTGCTGTTGCTGCCCGATAAGTGCTCTGTATCGTCCATCTGAGGAGCTGTTGACCATGTATTTGAACGTGAGCTCCACTTTGCTTCTGCCACATCCTCGATATCGGGATGGCTTTGCAAAATCTTATCCGGACGTAAAGCCTTTTGAGGCCTATTCTGTAAATAAAAGGACGCTGGTTCTACCTGATCATGTCTTTCCACCTAAGCACCATCATCATTTGGTACCGCACCTGTCCAAGTCTTTCCAGCTAATGAAGAGGAATCGTATTGGCCCTCAAACATTGCTGCTAAGGCTCGGACAGATCTCCTTTTTATAGGAGTTTTACCCCCGAAATGCTATTTGCTGGAATTACCCCTAAAGGTTGACTTCGATGCTGTAGATTCAATGTTCTTCTGTTCAAATACAATGGGAACTCTGTTTCTGGCGAAATCTACCAGATACCGAGGCTGTAGGTCAGTAGTTGACAAGTGGTCGTCACCGGCCGTTTCAGCATTTGGAAAACGGGGCGGAAGAGGGCGGTATGGTCGTCGCATAGTGGCGTGACGCTCCAACGGCAGAAGTGATGAATCATCAAAAGAGCTTCTGGGCTGTTGCATGCCGCAGTCAAACAGCTCTGAGGCGTGAGTCAGAAGCGAATCCTTAATCCCCTTCCCCTTTTTGCGTAGCCTGGCTGGCAAAGGAGGTCTAATAATCTCGCGATCTGGCTCTTCAACAGGCCTATCGCGTACGATTACCAAGGATCTATCCGCAAGAGGTCTTTGGCTGTTTTCCATTTTCGTCGATTCAGTTTCATCCGTCGGTGCCATTTCAGAGACCCCAAAATGAACGGTGTACCTGGAAGATCCTCGCGCAGGGATAGCATCCATGGACATACTCTGAGTCAAGCCATCGGAAGCATTCTCAGCCGGTAGAACAGTAGCCTCTGAAGAGCTGCGAGAACTCGTACGAGAGGTTCTACCCGTTGGTCGTCGGATGGCGCCTGAGCGAGTCAATCGGCTGGAATTTGACGTAGTCTCCAGGCCACTCCTGACAGCTCGCTGCCCATTGGCCGTGGCCGTTGTTGTAAGGAACAGAGTCTCCTGACTCGATTCTCCAGATTCTGCCTCAGAAGAAACATCCGAGTCCACAAGAAGATTGCCTATGTCTGGATCTGAACTCAACGGAGGCATCTTGCTATACTCGAGATGTAAGATCGCCACACCATCGCGAGCATTTTTATTCAAGCCTTTCAATTCATAGACCACGTCTCGCCAATGTGTAATAAGCATCTCAGCAACATCAGCTGCAACCATGGCACGCTTCACAATTGCCTCTCTAATTTTGGTCTCTCTAACTTTGGCGTCGTCGGCTGCATTCTTCGTTTTCCGACGAAGCAGCTTTGAAGACCATGAAAAGGGAAGTGGTCCAGGAATTAGCTGGCCCGGTTTCAGCGGAGGATCATTAGTGAGCAGCGGGCCAATACAAACTCCAAGACCTTTGTAATCCACGAACTGGTGATCAGGATGAAGAGGCCGACCATCAACACTCTCTTCTGGCGACAGTTCTGTAATTCGCCCAATCATATGCAGCAAGCCAAAGACGGCACAAATTACATGTCGGAGGCACTTTGACTTGATGGATTCAATGGCGAGTGCTATGAGTCGTGCACGAATCTTGGCGTGGTGTGCACTCGGAAGGTCAGACGGCCCATCCAGCTGCTCATGGATTGCAACAAAAGCATTAAACAAGGTTTGAGATGCCAAGACACCTCCTGGCAGGCGGCTTAGGAAGCGTTTGAACGTAGAAGCCACATCGTGGATTGTGTGTGCAATATGAACCGGCAAGGTATCTTGGCGGACTGTCCCGAGTACAGCCACTTCTTCGGCAGGAAGAGAGTCGTAGTATCGCGAGAATTCTTCAATGACCCTTTCAGAGCCGGAAACTCGAAAGATGCCCCGGGTATTGGCATTCTCAGCAATGAATTGTGCACAAGCACGCAAGCACGTTGGTATGACCAAGGGGAAAGGGGCGTAATCTGGAGGCAGACGCAGCACGCTTTTGCTAGTCAGCCGTTCCATCTTTGCAAGATCAATCGGCGTGTATACATCAGGCTTGTAGCGACGGAAATATGTCAAGTCTGAGACACTCCGTCTGTTCAAACCTCGTGATGATAAATCCGGCCTACTTGGTCCTGAAAAGATTCGATGGAGCAACCCAGGCTGCTGAGGTTCTGGGGTTTCCAAATTCTGTAATACCAAAAACATCAGAAAATGTTGTCCAGCTAAGAAATCGGTCCATTACTTACATTGAGGGTAGTGCCACCGACGACAAGTAATTGTACTCCATTCTAAATAGCTGTCAGCCACAATTCTAGTTGATCCTTTTCAACATATTGCTATACCTGCTCCGCCAGACTGTTGTATTCTTCCATAAACGCCGCCTGAACCTCGTCTTGGTCGTCTTCTTCCAAGAAGTCTGGCGTTTCAGTGGCCGGTGTCCAGGTGCGGCTGCTGGGCCATGGCTCTATTTCAAGCAACACTTGGACGCCTGGGTCGAGAGGCATCGCGCGTGCTTGGCTGGCAGGCGCCGGCTGCTCTAGAATCTGGCGAAAGGAGGCTCGGTTCATCATCTCTCGCCGCGATGAGTAGTAGCGGCGTGGAGGTTGATGTGCCGATGGTGGGAATTGGGGTTCCATGGCGGCAGACGGAGAGAGTCACGACAAAGCCCCTGATAAGGTAACCAACTGGTGAGTGATGAATAGGCTGAAGATGGTTGTCTGAACGCAGCCAAATTGGATAGGATAACTTGATGCTTCAGTCAAAGCAGCTTCGTCAGTCTAGAAGATACATATTCTTGGGTTGTCAACCTGTAGGTTGAAGAATCCGTTCAAGATCAAGGGCTTGAAAGCAGGGGCTCGCAGATTCCTCAGATGTTATTTCGCGCATCCAAAGTAAGGAAGGAAGATCCGAGTTTTGTTCCAGGAATCGAAAGCAGGATTTTATATTCCAACAGCCACAACGCATCCTTCCAAGTTTCTGAGCAGTGGACGCTGCAATCGCTTAGGGAAAACTCGTGCTCCACCACCGCGGTACAGCTGCTTAAGCATAAATCAGCTTCCAAAAATATCTCGGTTACTGATACTCGAGCCATCGCACGTGAAGCGGCTGAAGTTACTTTGCAGGCACGAAGCAAAGCAATACGAGAGAGCTATATTAAGAGTCAGAGATGAAGGAATACTCAAGCCTCTCTCAAAACAAAGCGAGAAAAGATAATGCAACACGGGAAGCATATGATGAAGGTATCTCAACTTGAAAACTTTCTCATTCTACAAAGTTCATAGTTATAGATTCAACTCAATTTCTAGCCAAAAAGGCGCCAGCCATTTTGCGGCGGATAGTGAAAGCAGTGACCCAGAGTAACCAAAAAGAAACTTACCTTGCAGCATTCTATCAGCAGATAAAGAATTAAAAAGGGGGTGAAATATATGTAGCAGAATCTTAGCAGCTCTCCTGGCATGCTTCTCCTCATCATCAAACAACCAGTACGCCACACCAGATGCATCCATTAAACCTCCGTATAGCCAACCCAAGTCCCCAGTATAAAGCCTCCTCTCGTTGCATCATAAATAGAAAAGAGGGGCTCATGACTTTGCGACGTCTTCCTCGTCGTGTAGCAGTACGTACTTGAGGATATCGGAAAGTGAAATAACGCCCTTGAGCTTGTTTTCGTCATCTACGACGATTAACCTGTGCACGCGGCTCTTTCGAATGGTGTCGAAGATGGAATCCAGCCTATCGTCCTCGCTGCAGGTGAAGATGCCCGGGTTATCTTCCGGCCTTTTACACAGCGCCTCGCCCACAGTCCCATTCAGGTCGTCGTAAGCGCCCCCTTTAATGCATGGAATGACGTCGACCGCCTCGAAGGCGTTGAGGACTCTATTTTCTGAGTCGACGATGGGTACGCAGCTGATGTTCCTGTTGACCATGAGGTCGATAACCTCGAGAACTGTAGTTGCCATGCGCGCCACGGCGAGGTCTGTGTACGTCCCTAGATGGAGTTCGCGGACCGTCTTCTTGAGTAGAATGGTGTTGTGCTCGTTGTTGACGGCGATGAACTTGAGGATTCGATACTGGGTAATGACCGAGATGACGGTCTCTCTGCCAGTCTCGTCATCGACATCGACCAGGGGGATTCTTCGCGCGCGGGTCTTGAGCATGCGTCGAAGGGCCTCATAGAGCGGTTTCGAAGGATGGACAGAGACAGACTCAATGGGGGTGGCTCCAATTGCCTTTTCAATGTCTAGCGTCATAGTCAGTCTCTTGAGCGCCGATATATAGAGTAAGTAGTTTATTCACCTCGTAAGCTGCTCAGGCGGAATTGGTCCAGCTTGTTCATTTCATCGGGGAACTGGCAGTGGTACTGAATCACGTTGATATAGTCGGTCGCGGTCAAGATTCCGGCGAACCGCGAGGCGTGCGAGTCCCATAGAGGGGCAGACACAATGGCTAGAGGAGAGTCAGCATCGTGACACCCAACGGCCAGCCCAATGCCGGTGCCCAGCCTAGCGCGGGGAAAGGCGCGGGGCATGGCAGAGCTGGCCAGTGATGCGGAAATTTCTGCAGCGGCTTACAGTTTTGAATCAGAATGTTGAGGCTCTTCTTGATGAGCAGGTCGGTGTCGAGCACAATGAGGCGGAAGGACAGCGGGAGCACATCGTAGCTGGTGCGCTTGCGGAGGAAGTCTCGGATTGAATTCTGCAAGAAGGCAGGGCGCCGGGTCAGCAGGTGATTGGAAGCTATTAAGCAAAGCAATTGAAGATTTGAGTATGAACAGTGTGTTGGAGGGACGGCTTGAATGAATTTGGGCGCGGGGGAAAAAGGCTCGGCACGATTAGGAAACACAGCATTGCCGGCAAGTAGGCTGCCGCTGGTGCTGCTGAAGGAAGAAGACGGAGAAATGCAATTATGGCAGTAGAAATAGCAGCAGATTTACGCACCAGGCCTTGTCGCTGCTCCTTGTCCAGAGGACTCTGCGATTGCGGCTTGGGGTCTGGCGCATCGGCCATGATGCCGCCAGCGTGGGAGTTGGAGGGGAAGCGCAGATACGACGACGGGGCGACAAAGGGCGGCGGCGGTAGGGCGATGCTGGTCGGGCGTTGCTGCCTGCCGAGCGTTGAAGATGTCGCCGGCGAAGATGCAGAAGCAGAGGAAGATGCGGTTTCAGCCTCGTCGCAGCCGGTGTCGGGTCTGTTGCGGGATGCAGATCCAGGCGACGGTGATCCGAGGCCAGATGCAGGTGTAGATCCAGATTCAGGCTCCGGTCCGGGTTCGGGTCTGGAGACGGCAGCTTTGGCTGCGTCTGGTGCAGTTGCCGGAGCTGACGTAGACGGCGGTGATGATGCTGGTGATGCTGACGCTGATGTTGTTCGATTCGTCACCGCCGCAGCAAATCGGCTGTTGCTGTGATTGTTGCTGTTGTTGTTGTTGTTGTTGCTGTCGTTGCCTGGTCCGAACGACGCCGCAGATTCAGCTGTCGCTGGAGCTCTGCCGCTGACTCTCCCACTATCGCTATCAGCAGCAGCAGCAGCACCCGGTGCGGGGATTGTTGCTACTGGCTGCTGCAGCTGAGCGCTAACGGCCTCTGCATTTCCCTCCATTCCAGCGTCTCACAGGCCCTGGAGAGGCGCCCCAGAAACCAGAAACGGCCTGATTTGGGAAGGGCGGATGTCAGCGGGTTCTTTTCTTCTCTGCTGCAGTTCGTCAGCAAGCTGCAGAAGGCGACGCGAGAAAAACATCTACGTGCAGTCAAGGCTTATGCCTCTTGGTGTTTTGGTGTTTTGGTGTTTTTAAGGAACACCGGAACATTTAATTGTCATGTTAGATGCGAAACTGGACGAAAAGGGCAGCCCTCTGGTAGATCTCTAGAACTTTTTTTTGATTACCCGTACATATACCTACCACATTGTGAGGCGGCGGCTGCGGCTATTTCATTCCGCGCAAATAAAATCGGCCACAGCGCTAAAAACTTGTAGGAGCGAGCTGTTTAATCCGAGACAAAGAAGTGGCGTGGTCTTGGACGCGGTATTTTGTTCCGTGCCAATTGAAATGCCTTGGCCGAATTGAGAAAACGGAAGATGCCGTTTTTTCTTTCGATTTTATGTTTTACTTGTTTGTGTGTTTTACTCTATTGTTCAACGTCTTTTGGTTATAGCTTTACGGCCATTGGTCAGGTCAAGCTTTGTTAATGGCAGTAGATAGACTCCAATCTTTGTAATTGCAACAACAGCGTCAGACAAGCAGAGTCAAACATCTTACATTGGTCAGGGTTCAGTGTTGCCCTCATATTCTGCCCGGCTATGGTGAGATTAATTGCCCTAATTGATGCCAAGAAAGCCACCCGATATCGTTGTAGGCTCATGTTTCTATCACTTATTCGCAACTGATATCCGACAGTCCTACGCCCGTGGAGAGTCATCATTGAACCATTCTCGTCTGCTGACGTCACCCTGCCGGATACGTCGCTGGACCCCAGACCCATGATACTTTCATCTTCTCTCTTTTCTTTTCTTTTTCCTTTTTGTTTCTGTTAAGTGCCTCTTTTTACTTCTGGTAGTAATAGTACTCGTATTTCTGCAGGGCCCGATGTGAGGGAACCTCGTCCCGTGGCTGCATGCTGACTGATCTGCTGCAGAGCACACCATCCCACTCCCGCCGCAGCGATAAGATAGTAGGATTACAGGTATGTGCATACATGATGCAGAATGAGATGCTTTAGTTTCTTTTGGGGTACCGCAATCGTTGATTATGTCGCATGAAGTCATTTTGGGGCTTATCGCAACTTTTGTGGGAGAGTCTCCAGGGTCTCCAGGGTAGCCAGATATGGATGGATTCAAGCTCAAGTACCTATTAGTACGCAACATCCACCTAAAAATAGCTGGGCCGCCGCATTCAGCAGTCTCGTTGTTTCTGGCTGCCAACGACTTCGTATTGCGTGGCTACATTGTTGAGCCATGAATAGGAAGTAGAGGGCCAACCAGAGCGTCCACGTACCTACATCCATAAGACTCAATCACATGGTGCGGCCAAGGTTTGAGAGCCAAGCCCACCCTCATCTGGCGATGGTGCATCTCCGCCTTTTTGGCTCGCGAACATCTTTTTAACCGACATGTGAGCACATGTATGCACTTCAACGGCGAGACTATCGGTGAGCCTGTCAGTATATACGCACGTCTGTACGCGTGTCGTGCCGGGAATGGAAAAGAAAAAAAAAAAAAAAAAAAAAAATAAAATTCTGACAAATTGCAATGACTGGCCTGGACAATCGCCTTGCCTCGCCCCATCCGCCATTATCGTCGTAGCCGCCTTTATCACAAAAAACCAACGGCACCAATGGGCTCCATGACAGCTGGACTCGCAGGCCCCGGCCCAGCTGGTTACGCTACATTGAACTTTGTAAACGGACTGACTTGTACATGCATACCGTACTGGACTTGTGCCACTACAGTACATACTCATACATACAGCAGACTACATACGTGGTTTGCGGAGCCTCCCCCTCCAATTGATGCGGTGCTCTGCTGGCTAGCTGCTCATCAGGCCCCCCAAGCGCTGCGAATGAGACGGCACCAGGCGAGACCCTTGCTGTGCATAGCAACTGTGCTTTGAATGGCATGGCGTGAACACGTAGGATCCCGCGAGCACTTGTTCATGCCGCCGAGCAGAGATTTTAGATTTTAGCAGAGCCAATTATGTACCTAAATAGTATATGGGCCATTGGATGGACCAATGGATGGACCAATGGACGGAAATGACGAGTTGAGATGCTGAGGCAAGAAGGAGTAAAGAGGAGCCTAGAGGAGAGAAGAGGAGAGGAGAGGAGAGGAGAGGGCATTTGCTGTTCTGTCGTGCATATGCAGCATATCTTGTACAACAATAGGCTGCATGCATGTGGTTTGTTTCATCGACATCATGCCGCTCACCAATAGTCAGTACCCTAAGAACAGTCCATCACCAACCAGCCAGCCAACCGATGGATGCCTGATGACTCGTCCAGAGCCCCCCAATCTGGGAACCTGATGCGACGTTATCGACAGTATCCCACGCTCAGCCTGTTGGACGGCAGATCCAAGCTCTGCTGCTGCCCACGACCCCATCTCGGTATGCTCCATCCAGGCATTATAAACGTAACCGTCCCCGTCGTGTATATGTACGAAGTCAGGCGCGTCCTCTTACCGCACGGTGGGCCAGCCATTATCGCCAGAGCCCGCCTCTGTGAGCCCTTGGCTAGTGCCTTAGTGCTGCCAGCAGTCTCCGTACTATCCCCAAAGGCGCCCAAGCAAGAGGCATGGGGGATGAAGATGAATTGGGGGGATGCGCAGTAGCTTGTACTCGAACATATGCAGATATTGAATGGGTGATCAAAGTAAACAGTACCTGCTGCTCTCTCCATCACAGGCTAGGGTCTCATTTTTTCTGACGATTTTCAGTCGCCCCCTGCAACCCAAAAAGCGCCTAACAAGTCGTTATGCAGCAGCAGTCCCTTTCCAGCCCTTGCCTTTTTTTTCCTTTTCAATTCTTTCCTCCTTGAATCGGATCTTAAAGGGCATCGTCGCTGCATCGTCACCGCATCGCTTCTCTTCTCCGATTCTTCTTGCCATTTCGCTGCCCCTCCTTGTCCTGCTTCTTATCTTCAATCTTTTTGCTGTGCCGCGAACATCAGCTGCTCGTACACGCGCCTCTTCCAGCATTGAACCGGACGCTTATACCGGACAATTACTGGGCCTATCGACCTTGATCGACTCACTGCTGCTGCTACAAGTACACTCACAGGCCCTAATACCCGCCAGGCTCTAGTTCCAGTGGCCCAGCCAGCCCAAGCAGAAAAGCAGCTGCTCCGAGGACCCGCCCTTTCGTCACGCTCCCGTTGCCGTGGCCCATCCTGGTGCTGGCACTCGCCGCAAAGTACCCTAGCGCATCCACTCGCCGCAGAGGTACTTGTGCTCCGTTTATTAGGTGCCGTAGCGCTGCCCATTTAGAGGTGACGCTAGCGGTAGCAGCTCCATCACCACCGCCTAATAAGCACAGCAGCGGCATCAACAAAGAACCTCCCAAAACACCAAATCAATTTCCGCCCATCTTTGCTCTTCTCTCTTCCCACCACTTTCTGCGCCTGCCCGCTCTACAGTCGACCAGAAGCCCCAGCCGCTGCCGCCATGGGTATTTGCCATTCGTCGTGCTGCGGAGGTGAGTCTCGGCGCCGGACCTGCTGCTCGCCGACTTTTGCTAACTGGCCGATTCCTTGTTTCCAGGGCGAGCCCGCGATGGCCTCTACGAGCCCGCTCTCGCCGACAGCGAGCGAGAGGCGGTCGCCGATCTGCTCCAGTATCTCGAAAACGTGCGTTTATCCAAGTCTTTGATGATGATGATGATGATGATACTGCTGCTGTCCGATGCTGCTGGCCATCATTCCTCCGTCTTTGTTGTGTTTCGAAGCTGACCCTGTCTACCCCCGAGTTGCAGCGCGGCGAGACCGACTTCTTCTCTGGCGAACCACTCCGAGCCCTGAGCACGCTCGTCTTTTCCGAAAACATTGATCTACAGCGCAGCGCCAGCTTGACCTTTGCCGAAATCACAGAACGAGGTATGCCGTGTCGCCGGACAGCTTTCGCAGCGGTTTCCGGAGCTGCCACGCAAGGGCGGTGACGCAGGTGCTAACTCCATACCACGCAGATGTCCGTGAAGTCGACCGAGATACTCTCGAGCCCATCCTGTTTCTGCTACAGAGCCCCGATATCGAAGTACAGAGAGCGGCCAGTGCAGCACTTGGCAACCTCGCTGTCAACAGTAAGAGAGCTCTTCTGCATACATGTTGGACAGAATTCTAACCGCCGCGTGTCGCGCATGCACAGCCGAAAACAAAGTTCTCATTGTCCAGCTTGGCGGCTTGACTCCTCTCATCCGACAGATGCTGTCGCCAAATGTCGAAGTCCAGTGCAACGCCGTGGGATGCATCACAAACCTCGCTACACACGAAGAGAACAAGGCCAAGATTGCCCGGTCAGGGGCTTTAGGTCCCTTGACCAGACTGGCCAAGTCCAAAGACATGCGAGTCCAGAGGAATGCCACCGGCGCTCTTCTAAACATGACACACTCTGGTGCGTACTTTTTGGGTTTTCCGTTGAATAACTTCATTGTGCCTTGAAAATATTTTTGTTGGTGCCGAGGGCATGAGCTCAAGCTAACCGAGTCTACCTTGATATTTAGACGAGAACCGGCAACAACTTGTCAATGCCGGCGCCATCCCCGTCCTTGTCCAGCTTCTGTCCTCTCCAGATGTCGACGTCCAATACTATTGTACGACCGCTCTGAGTAACATCGCCGTTGATTCCAACAACAGGCGGAAACTGGCTTCTTCAGAGGCAAAGCTCGTCCAGTCCCTCGTAAATCTCATGGACTCGTCGTCCCCCAAGGTGCAATGCCAGGCCGCTTTGGCTCTCCGCAATTTGGCATCCGACGAAAAGTACCAGCTGGATATTGTACGAGCCAATGGACTGCACCCACTGCTACGCCTCCTCCAGTCATCATACCTCCCTCTCATCCTCTCCGCCGTCGCCTGCATTCGCAACATCTCCATCCACCCCATGAACGAGTCTCCTATCATCGAGGCCAACTTCTTGAAACCCCTAGTTGATCTCCTGGGCTCCACCGACAACGAAGAGATCCAGTGCCACGCCATCTCAACGCTACGAAATCTGGCTGCCAGCTCAGATCGCAACAAGGCGCTGGTGTTGGAAGCCGGAGCTGTGCAGAAGTGCAAGCAACTGGTGTTGGATGTTCCCGTTACCGTCCAATCAGAAATGACGGCCGCCATTGCCGTCCTTGCCCTGAGCGATGACCTCAAGTCTCACCTGTTGAACCTCGGAGTATGCGACGTCTTGATCCCTCTTACCCACTCCGAGAGCATCGAAGTACAGGGCAATAGCGCTGCTGCTCTGGGTAACCTGTCTTCTAAAGGTGAGCGCGCACAACCGTTCCTACTCAACCTTCACCCCTTAGTCTCCTCAAGCTAACAGTGACCATTAGTTGGCGACTACTCCATTTTCGTCCAGAACTGGAACGAGCCCAACGGTGGCGTTCATGGATACCTGTGCCGATTCCTGCAATCTGGCGACGCCACTTTCCAGCACATTGCTGTCTGGACGCTGCTGCAGCTGTTCGAATCCGAAGACAAGACGCTGATTGGCCAAATCGGAAAGGCCGACGACATTATCGAAAACATTCGAGGCATTGCCAATCGCCAAGTCGAAGCGGACCCCGAGGCGGAAGAGGAGGACGAAGGAGAAGTTATCAATCTGGCGCAGCGATGCCTTGAGCTTCTTGGCCAGAGCAGCCAATCAAAGGCACACATCGAAGGCTAAACGACATTGCCTCGTTTTGCTTAACCGAATCCCCGAGAACGATGGTATTTGACTATAACTGTTGCTTTAAACCCCGTAAACTAGATTACGAGGAGGATCAGCGTGGCATGGCGAGGGCGATGGTGTTTCAGGCGTCTCATGCTTTTTTTGACCCAGACTAAGCCATGAGGCTCTCTGCCTTGACATCCGAGCTTCGAAATTCTCCTGGGGAGGAGCCTTTGCGGTTTCAACCCTCCTCACGTTTTGCTTCCGCGTTTTTTTTTTTTTTTTGACATGATTTTTTTTCGTTTTGGTACTTTCACCTCCCCACTTAGCGAAGAATTCCCCGAGGGCGTGTGCTATTTCAAAAAAGAGTCCGATTTAACGAAGACGACTACGATGTCGTTTACATCATCCGAAGGAGAAAGAGTGATTCTCGGGGGCACGCAAGACAAAGTGTCATGCTCCCAAGATGACGGATGTTTGGCTTTTTCTCTACTTTTTTCATTTCATCTTTTTCATTTTTTTCTTTTCCTTTTGTACAAAACATATTACGCAGCCAAGAACTGCGACTGGTTCAGCATGCACGTTGGAATGAAAGTAGAGACAACAGACACAATGACGAGGGTGGACTTGAGAGATGTTGGGGTTTGAGCAAAGCAGATGTACTTAGACAAAGGATATTTTTACATGCTTGACACCCGAATGCTCCCCTGTTTTGCCTCCGTTTGTCTATCTAGATGCTGGTGACTGGATTTTTTTTTTAAATGATGCTATGCGTTACTTGGTACAAACATGCCTTGCCCCTCCTTATGTGTGTATGTTTTTGATAGGAATCTAGCGTGGATAGTTGTTGGATATCTTTAAATGACGAATTGTAGGAGCTGAGATTTTTGTGTCATGAGTCTATCTTGAGGAGGCCGTCGCTGGCCCATTGGCGGTCTTTCCAGGGCAAGATTTTGCCGATAATCTTTCCCTGGATTAAAGCTAGTGGCAGAGGACCGAACTGTCGTGAGTCTCGGGAGGCTGGAAGATTGTCTCCTACGATCCAGCAATGGCCCTCGGGAACCTGCGATTCATAAGTCTCTGACCACATAGTCCTACTTGGGCTATTCGTACCTGAATCATCTGCTCCTCGCCCCTCTCCCCGGGTGTCCCCAGCGAGACGTAGTCGCCCGGCAGGCCAATGACGCGCTTGACGCCGTTTTGACTGGCAAAGATAGGGATCTTGTAGAGGACGAGGTCGCCGACCTTGATGCGGCGGCCGAGACGGGCGGTCATGTCGGCGGCGATCCAGTCGCCGTCAACGGTGAAGGTGGGCAGCATGGAGGGGCCCTGGGCGGGGGAGACTTGGATGAGGTGGGAGAGGGTGAGGTGGGCGAGGCAAGTGATTTTGAGGGTGGAGATGGCGAAGCGGAGGGGGTGGCCGATGAGGTGGGAGATCATTTTGAAGGTGATGGTGATGGTGATGGTGATGGTGGTTTTTATGGTGGTGAGAGAGGGTGATGTGGAGGGGGCATTGTTTTATGAGGAGGAGGTGGAATGAGGTGAGAAAAGGATCTGGAAGATTATTGTATGGGATGGACTGAAATGAGGTGTTTTTATGATGAAATGGTGGAGTTGTATGCGAAGTTGAAGCTGAGATGATATGAGGCCATTCACAAGCACGAGAGCAGTTTAGGTATGTACTTACTGGACCCTTTTGCAGTGAGCGCCTCTAATTGGCCTGTTCATTGTTGAGTGCTCCAGGGGTCCAGTAAGCTATGACGCTATTTTTTCCGGGCGGCTCTCTTCTAACGGCTACCTGCAGACACTATCGTCTTTCTTCCCCTCCATTGCTGGTACATCTGCTCTAAAACATTACAGCTTTGAGTTGGGGGGATTAAGGTTCTTTTATTCTGCGGTCTATCCTCAATTGGCACGCCTCGTGGACAATGGCTACTTCTCGCTGCATCTGCGACTCTGCGAGACTCGTCGCCTCTAGAATATCCTGCAGAGCTTCTCGCCAGAGCTTGCTGCCGCACGTGTCCGCGATATCGTCCTCGTCCTCATCCTCATCCTCATCCTCATCCTCATCCTCATCCTCGTTCTTGCCATTCCGACCCGTCCAGCGCCAATTGAGATTCTACGCCGGTGCTTCGCGGCCCTACCGAGGCGGAAACAGAGGCCCGACCAGCGCTTCTTCCGAAATCACAGACGACAAGGACCGCGGCTATGACCGGCGCTTCACCACGCAAAAGGACATTGAGCGCTCCGGCCGCGACCGCCCGCCGTGGGACCACGAAATCACCGATCCGCAGATCATGGTGATTGACAATGGCAGCGCCGAAGGGCCCCTTGCGACGCGCTACGTCCTGACCAAGCTCGAGGAGGGCGAGTCGCTGCGCATGATGACGCCGTACGTGCCCGCCAACGCGGAGAACAACACCCCCGCGAAATATGCGGTCTGCAAGATTGTCAACAAGCGCGACGAGTACGAGCGGCTGAAGCAGCTGAAGGAGAAGAAGAAGGTTGCCGTGGCGGGCAAGGCAAAGACCAAGGAGATGGAGCTGACGTGGGCGATTGGCGGGCACGACTTGTCGACCAAGTTGAGGCAGATGGGCGGCTTTTTGGGTAAGGGGATGAAGGTGGAGTTGATGATTGGGAAGAAGAAGGGCGGGAGGGCGGTGGAAGCAGAGGAGGCGAAGGAGGTGTTGAAGAAGGTGAGGGAGGAGATTGAGGCGGCGGGGGCGAGGGAGACGAAGAAGATGGAGGGGACGGTTGGGGGGACGGTGAGGTTGTATTTGGAGGGGGTGAAGAGGTGATGGACATTTACAGAGCATTGTATGATGGAGATAAGAGATGGTGATATTGGTGTATTGTTTGGGGTATTCTGTGTATAATAGAAACATATATATGTATATGTATGAGTGTGTACAAGTATAGAACCCTTATAGCCTTTGAAATCTGATAGCAGAATCCATCTCAAGCGGCATTCTCAACACATAAAAACAAGTCTTTAATGAGCCGTATATTCATCGTCCCAATATGATCAAGCCAGATCCTCCTTTTGTTAAGATGCCAACAACGCCCAATTCCCACGAAGAAAAGAAGAAAAAAGAAAAGTCCATTCATTAGTCGCCATGATCTTTGTCGCCAATCGTAAAAACGCATCATAGAATCTCGTCATCGTCGTCATCAAGCATCGGTGCAGCCACCGTTGGCTGAACAGGCGCAGCAGCAGTAGCAGTAGCAGCAGAAGCCTTTACTGCATTCTCGCCATCCATCTCCTCGTCCGTCTCCCACTCCCTCTCCTCCTTGTCCTCCTCATCCCCATCCTGCATCAGCACCGCAAAGGCATTCTCCTTGCTCTTCTGCGCGTCCTTGTTGATGTCGTCCCACTTCTTGGCCCGCGACTGCACGACGCGCGCCTTGCTGAAGCTCTTCTCTAGCTTCTTGCTCGTTCGCTCGACGACGGCCTCGGCCATCTCGAGGCCCTTTTCCTGCCGGCGGCGGCCCTTTGCTGAGACGGCGCGGCCGCGGCGGACTTTCTTGGTGACGCCAGCATTGTGGCGCGCAGCGAGGACAGAGGGCCTGGGGAGGGCTGCGGAAGATGAAGAATCTGGGAGGGTGGCGTTCTTGAGAGACTTGTCGGTGTTGATGGAGGGGGATGTTGCGCGGCGAGCGGCGCGGGAGCGCCTTGAGGGGGCTGAGAATTTTGTTAGCTTTTTTGCTTCTATGTCATAACTGATTTCTTTGACAAACCTGTTTTCTGAGTTTTGGCCATTACGAAAAGGAGGAATGTAGGGAGGATGGGTAGTTGATTTGGTGGTTTGGAGATTTGGTGGTGTAACTTTTTTTACTTTGCGATTGAAATTTCCCATGCTGGCGGGCAATCGATAACGGATAAGGCCCCGCTAGACGGGCGGCAAGTGGGGAACTTTTGAGAAGTGACATGCCTTAAGGTACGTACTTTCTAAGGGTCTCGACATTATGAACTCCAACATTCTGTTGGCGGAGGATCAACGGCTTCTTTCGAAATCAAGACATATTACGTAGATTACCGCTTGCCTGTGAAGATCATGTGAAGAAGTAGGTGCCTAACATGCAATACTTCACTGTAATGTAGGTTCTAGGTAGGAATGCAGTGTAGAACTAGGGGAGGCTAAAGAGTACAAGTAGTAAAGCGAAGGAACCGTTTGATGTAGCTCGATTGTGGCATTTTCACACTCAAGGATAGTTTTGGAGCTGCAGCTCTAAAAGTATTGATTATATCTCTATATAATACACGAAAGTGCATAGTAGATGGCGTCTTTTGGCCAACTTTGCCTGGGCTTAATACTCTAGTGAATAACTGTGTATTAGCGGATATTGCTTTCAGCTCATGCGAGGTTCATGTCAGCTTATTACATGTACTCAGATAGAGCGTTTCAACGACACTTTCTGCCCGATCCGAATCAATCCTGTCCTTGCATATCGGATAAGCCTTGAACTTTTAATGAGGAGTGTCCTAGCGGAATTGAAAGTCCCATTCGTCCAAAACCCGATGCTATTGATGTAGATCTAAACATTCTACTTGCTCTAACTCTATGTGGCTAAATTTTGCCACGTATTCTAGGTAGGGCGACTACACCGAGGTGGCACTGCAGCATGCGGTCTTTGGTTGACTTGGCTACGACCGCGCAAGTAAATAGGGGTGCATCATCTCTGATGTTCGAGGCTGCACTTCAGATTGGACTTCACTTAGATTAGACTGATGTCATACTGCCTACCAGGCCTGTTTGCTCCTTTATAAATAGGAGTAGTAAGTATACCGCCATACCTGGAGGCAAAGCTGCCTTTTCTCTTATACTTTAACCCAAACTGATTATCGTATTCACCAAGAGCAATTTGCATTACAACATATCCTCTCCCTCTCCAGCACAAAGACAAAAAAATGGCTGATCTTTTTACTGGGAGGTATATACTGTCAAAGAGCGAAAACTATGACGAGTTCCTCTCAGAGCTAGGTAGCGATTTTTATAATAGCATGCTTTCATTGGACTTATACTTACTTCATAGCAGGTCTTGGGGTCATTAAACGCAAATTGCTGCAGTCTACCTCACCAGTAGTTGACATCAAGAAGGACGGGGATGAGTGGCATATAAGGATAAAACCGCATTGAAAAATATTGAATACAAGTTCCGGATAGGCGAGGCATTTGATAGTATCAACTTCAATGATACGAAAGTCAGAAACATAATAACGGAGGAAGGAAACAAGTGGGCTCAGGTGCAAACAGCGGTGGATAGCAATCAGGTTGTCACTATTGTTCGCGAGTTTGGAGAGTATCAGCTTAAGGAGACTTTGACTGTCGGAAATGTAACTGCTGTTAGGATTTTTGATCGCCTCTAGATGTGTGATCATAACTAGGTCTTTCAAATATATCGCTTATACGTCATCCTTGTCATTACATCGCCCAGGAAAAAAATCTTTTGTTTGAAGGCCACATGCAGCTCTTAATATGCCTGCAAACTGTCTATTGCGAGTGTTTGTGTGAGATGAGAAGGGTAGCGCGCTAACGGAGCTGAAAACCTAGAATATCGGTTTGTATCAAGTCTATAACTAATCATACATATTCTTATGCTCTACTCCGTACTCCTACCCATGCTTTTGGTAAATGTCCTCCTGCGCCATGGTATGATAGAGTCGAGTGTTTTGTCACCTTATCCAACGCCAAGAAAAGCAAACTACTTCTTTCTTACACCCATTACTTATACATTGTCATCTCCCCCAGTCCACCATGAAAAGGATGCATCTGGCTGTATGGCTCCCATATTCCAGTATGTCTGCAAATTGTCCATTGCCATCAAGTTGAGAGCATCACCACCGCAAGATACATCTTGAAGATTTGGCTCTGGAATAGACGGTGTTTCTGGGCTTGAAGATGTCTGATTAAACGGTGGTTGGACCCGCTTATCATAATTGTTGTTATTATTTCCCATAGGTAGCCCCAAGACTTCGCAGGCAATGGCTTGAACTTCGTGCAGGTTGCTTCCAGCCTGGGACCACACATTGGCCATTGCCTTGTGGCATCCGATACTCATGCGGATCTGGTCTCGCGCCACAGCGAGTTTCTGTCCTCGGAGAGTGTATCGACAGGCGGCGAGAAGAGAGAGCGTTCCTGTAGTGAGCATGCAGACGACAAATGGCGTGTGACTGCATGGTTTTGTGGGCAAGGCGAGAAGACCAATTTGCGCCTCGGCTGCGCGGATGCATTTGATGGTATGGATGTTTCTGAACTCATTGTTGGGATCGGCGTGAGATCCTGCTGCTGGGGGCGCGGAGCAGCTCGAGATGCATTCTAGGGGATCGAATGCACAGTTTGAAAATGGCCTGTGGAGTCCTACGGTTGCTCTGCAGCAGTATCACAATGTCAGCATCAGACTGTTGGATGGACAGGCAGCATATACTAACGCATGGAGAGCCATCATTGCTTGGAATAACAGCTCATCAAGCCGGCCATCTGCGGAGAAGATGTCTCTCTTTGACTCTGGCAAAAGGAGAAGCCACCCATCGAGAATGGAATCCACAGATTCCAACACTCTGGGCGAAGAGTCCACAGCATCAGATGGGTTCTTTTCCGGCGAGAAAGCTCTGAACATGGCATCAGCCATGCCGCGGACGCCTCCGACCAGATAGGCAAAGGACGAAAAGACTGTGTCTTCCGGAAGAAATTCTCGCGTGTCGAATTCTTGCCACGTCCTTGGAGGAGGAATAGTCTGGAGTGCAATAGTTAGCATTTGAATCCATGTATAAACAAGACGATAATTTCATGTCTTTACCCCACGCTCGTATTCTTCTTCTTCACAGGGCAAGTCTGTGGTTGCCTCGATTTGATAAGATGGGAAGTTGGCGTTTCGCTTGATGGCAGAATAATACGCGTCGACGATATAAATTTGCCACCAGGTCCGTCGCCATGATTCTTCTAGAACAGAGTCGCCGTTACTATAGTCTATTGCAAATTCGCGGTGGTGCATGCCTAGGTCGAGCGCGAGTTGTCTAGCTATGTCCATATGTATTCGTGATTTGGGGGGGTTGCCGCGCCAGTACAGACAAATGGAATAGATAAGATGGCACTGGACCATGAAGGGATTCATCGACATCGTTGGCGTGTGGGAAAGTGTCGAGGATACCAATTCTTCTAGCTGAGAGCACTTTGGCCGCAGTGAAGTGTGATGGCTGCTTAGATAGATGCTGCCGACGAAGCGCATCAGGTATACCAGCGGTTTCAGCTCAATTTGCCGAGTCGAATGCTGTAGATACTGCTCGAAGAATCTCCTGGGAAGCACACAGGGGTGATAGCGGTGGAAGCAGTTGTAGTAGGCATCGATGAAGGCGTCTTTGGTGATGTCGATGGATTGCAAGTCTGATGTGGGAAGGACGACGCTCGAGGACGACCAGGAATCATCTGGAGGAGTGAAGAGGCTTGGGTCCAATGGCTGATTTCCCATCAAGCTATCCCCAAGTACATCCAAAGAAGCCTGTGAATCATCCCTGCTTGTCAAAACATCAGGCGTGCTGCTGGTCCCGTCAACGCTGCCGGCTGGAGAGAGATGGCCGCCGTTTTTGGCCGCCGTCAGCGCGGCAATTTGGCTGCGACGAGCTGCCAGCGCTGCTCTATCAAGGCCTCCTCGCCTCGACTTGGTGTAGCTGCACTCCTTGTTCTCCTCACAGCAGCGATTGCACCGCGGCTTCTTTGCATCGCAGCGAACATGGCGGCTCCGGCAGGGCAGACAGGCCAGCGATACACGGGATCCGGAGCCTCCTTTGGGGGAGCCAGTCTTGCCTGACGGCCGCTGTGAGGCCTCTTCATCTGGTGCTCTCTCCTTGTCTCGTGGCATGGTCAATTACGGGCTGGGTTGGTGGTGGAGTGTGATTTGATTTGCTGGCGGCAATTTGATGCCGTCCAAGGCACTGGATCGAGGGGCTGGCAAACAAAAAAACGGGCGGATATCCACGATAATGCGGGCAGACACCCACTTAGCAGAGAGAAGGCCGTGTGTTTGCCGGTCCTACAAGCTGTCAAAGGTACAATACGGATATGAAGAGGGTAGTTAGCGACTTTGCGGACTCGGGGTCCAGCACGTTGTATACCGTTTTGGAACCGCCGGGTATCCGATCCGGGTATCCGCCGCCGCCGGTTACCCGCGAGCGATTCAAGCTTATATCAACCTTTATTTCTTCTCTCTCCGCCGGAGATGCGCGATTGAGACTGGTTTTCAAAAGGCGGAAGGATTCAAAGCGGGTGGAGTGGCCAAAGAAGAATTTGTGCTGAAATGGAAGATGGTTGGTGGAAATTGGAATCGGAAGCTCTCGCTATAACGTTTCAGCGCAGTGGCTATCTGCGTGGAATTGAGGTGGTTTATACGCGTACCGTGCGCAACTGATATCATACACTGAGTCACAGATCGGAAAAAACAGGATGTAGAGCCATCAGATTTCCTGAAAGTTTTAATTAGCGCGCTGAGAATAAGATGCTCTATTCATAGCTACAACTACACATCAGAAGGCCTTTGGCTCTAATATTGTTGTTGCCGACTTGAACAAGAAGCGAGTCTTGGCCGAGTGAGTTGAGAAGACTTGCCGTAGCTAACAATATGCCCCGCAACCTAGAAAGCTACTGGAAAGAAACATGTATTCATAGAATTACAGTAGGACAGTATTCTAGCTGTTGACTTCATCATATGATTCATAATTAGCCTTTTACTTAATGACTTCGTATTGTGAAACTCCCGCTTAATAATCAGTTTGTAACTGCTTTTTACAACTTACGGCGACGCCCTTTAATTCCTGTACTCCATATTTTGCTTGTCGGCTACCGCCGTTATCAAAGCGACAACCGCTTCAGCCGGCTTATTGACGTCAGCACCCATGTTGCACGAACAGCGATTCAGGGTGCTCGGGGACCGGTTCCCGACGCTACAAAGTTTGCTATATTGCCTTATGACTAAGACTGGACGGGCCGCTCATAAGAACCTTACTCTTAATACTCTTATTCATAGCATTTCCAAGGAGAGAAACACCAAGACACTCGTATAGCCATATAATCACATACTTCTGCAAGATTGAACGTTTGGACAATTTCTGATTCTGAAGCCAGCGATTTCGCGCCATGGGTCCTTTTTGTACACTGATACAGCGGTTATCAGCTAGTTTTGCCATCTGGGTTTCGGGCCCGTAGGATTGACAACTATAGCCACCCGCTCGGGTATCCGTTTAGCCTGGGAGACTACAGACGCCGAAACGGCAAAGGGATTGCAATCGCGCAATTCTTCGTTTATCGAAAGGTCTCGGGATGTGTTGAAATCAAGCTTCTTTCATCTTTCCTGCTGGGCCGCGGTAGGATAAAATTTTTGTATAAGAAAAGGCTGGCTGGAGCTCTTTTTCGACTACGACCTCACGCAATAAGATCAACAATATCGACTCATCAACTTGAATATAGCTTCTCAGCTCATTCGTTTAATATACTCAACAACGCAATTGTTTTTTAAATCATTAACAATGGCTCAAAGAATTGTCATTGTTGGCTCTGGTTTCTCCGGCCTATACAGTGCGTTATCTGCCAGGGGGCTCATCGAACAAAACAAGGACCGCGTTGGCAATGGCATTGAGGTTGTCATGGTTGCTCCTGAACCTAAGCTCGTTGTCAAGCCACGTCTCTACGAGGCCGACGCTGCGGGCATGTACGCGCCTCTGGAAGAACTTTTGCATACTACGGGCGTCCGTTTCACTCGAGGAGTCGTTGATGTGATCCGGACCAAGGATAAGCAAGTGGAAGTGGTCAGCCCTACGGGTGAACGCTCGAATCTTTCATACGATAGACTGGTTCTGGCTGCTGGTAGTCAACTAGTGAAGCCAACCGTCCCCGGTCTGAGGGAGCACGCGTTTACTATTGATAACATCGCCGATGCGGCCGACTTGGAGGCTCATCTTAAGCGCTTAGCATCTCTCCCTTCGAGCCCAGAGCGCAATACAGTTGTTGTGTGCGGCGGCGGATTTACTGGTATCGAGCTTGCGACGGAGCTGCCTCGGCGCCTACGGTCTATCCTTGGCATGATGGAGAAGGTTAGGGTCGTTGTTATTGAAAAGGCAGATGTAATTGGACCTGATTTGGGAGAGAATCCTCGGCCGGTCATCACTCAGGCTCTTGACGATCTCCAAGTTGAAACCAGGCTTGGCACCGCTGTTGGCTCGATTGATGCCAACGGTGTTGTCACCTCTTCCGGAGAACGCATCGATGCCCTTACCGTTGTTTGGACTGCTGGAGTGGAGGCCACGCCGTTGACGAAGCAGATTCCTGGCGAGACGGATAATCGAGGACGGTTGATTGTCGACCGTGACCTTCGTGTTCCATCAACCCCCGACGTGTTTGCCACTGGTGATGCGGCTTGCGCCCAGACCGACGATGAGGGCAACGTTACGCTGATGTCGTGCCAGCATGCTATGCCTCTTGGCCGCTCGAGCGGCTACAATGCTGCTGCTGACCTTCTCAAGATTCCCAACCAGCCGTACCTCAAGCCCTGGTATGCAACGTGTCTCGATCTTGGTGGCTGGGGAGCCGTCCTATGCGATGGATGGGATCGAAAGGTTACCAAGTCGGCTGGACCGGCAAAGGAAATCAAGACTTGGGTTAATGGATGCCTCATCTATCCTCCCAAGGCAAACGCAAAGGAGGCTTTCGAGGCGGCCGACCCTGTGCTCAACCAGGTTGTGTTGCTGTCATAAGCTGTTTGAACGTTCTTGTTGATTGCCTATGATCGTTTGTCTGCGCAGAGGGCAGACATTAGAATTAACAAGAATATAGAGCGTGACTTGAAATAAGTAGAAATAAGATAGAACAAGAAAGACTAGAGCTAAACCAATGGATTCGATTGACACATACCACTTGCATCTTTATTGGCCCCCGCGGCGTTTATAGGAACTCGAGGACCGAGAAATCAGTAATTCTATATATAGAAAGTGATATATTCCAGTCTTCAATCATAGCCGCGCGGCAGAAGTAGAATATGCCATACCGGCTATAGTCAACGAGTATAGCTGCTAGAGCAAGCCCCGCCGGCACCAAATCCAGCTTACAAAAGGTGACAATTACCTTGTAGGCCAGATTTGATTTCTAATATTTCTGAGTGTGATCGGAAATATAAGAGCATCTGGGGTATCCACCTGGTTCTATTCGTTGTCTTAAATCCGCTGTGGTGTAGCCCTTTCTTTTTTGGTAGTAATCGAATGGAATGATTCAAGGCTATTTTCCGTTTTTGGACAATGTCCTTGAAACTATAGGTGCGCTGTTTCGATATGACAACGGTGATTATGTAGGTATCATTGTGGTGTAAGCCAGGAGCTCTGATAATATGCCGTCAAGATACCTAAAGCGGATATAAAAGTGGATTTTTTCGGGGTTATGCGGTAAATTCGATGATTGATCTGGCCGCAATACTCCGCGGGGATCTGCCGCAGGCGTAAAGCCACAGGAATGTCCACCATGTTCTTGTTGGCATGATGCTTTTTACTTACCATTGAAGAAGCCCATGTAAAATTAGAGAAGAATTGAATTTGTCATCAGTTGAACTTGGTCAGGTTGAATTGGTCTGTGGATCCGATAAACAGTGCATGTATATAAGGCCCTGGCCATCTTTGGCATGGACGATAACAAAGGATCCAAGCATACTTCGAGTAAAAAAGAAAAGAAAGAAAAAAATAAGGTCAGGGAAAACATCGATTGAAATCGACAACATGACTGCTACAGATCCGCTTCAAGGCCTTCCTGATGACTACGTCGTCACTTCTCAAGCCTTCACCAAACAAGTCTACCGAGACGTATATCCCGCTATCGACCCATCAAATCCCGCCCTATCACAGAAAGGAAAAGTTGTAATCATCACGGGTGCAAGCAAGGGCATAGGAAGAAAGGTATATTATCACACTGTGATTACCAGAAGATCTTACTTACATTGTGTTTAAGGGATTTGCTCGTTCTTTCGCTATCGCTGGAGCTAAAGGAATTGTGCTTGTTGCCCGTAGCCTCAACCAGCTGCAAGAGGCAGCTGAGGAGTTGAGAAAGGAATTTCCAAAAACTCAATTCTTGCCTCTTGCCTGTGACGTTCGAAGTGAGACGTCTGTCAAGGCGGTGTTTGAGCAGATCCGAGCTACTTTTGGAACTGCTGATGTGCTGGTGAATAATGCAGGCGCCAGTGATGACGGCAAGCCGCTACGCTCTGCCTCATCAGCCGCCGTTTGGGAGCCTTTTGTAAGAACACAAGAGACTTCATGTTGGTTACGAATGCTAACGCTTTTCTAGGAAATCAACTTGAAGGGTTCCCTCATCATGGTCCACGAATTCCTCAACCTTGTTGGTACCTCTAACGAGGCTACTATTATCAACGTCTCCTCTGCAATGGGTTTCATCGTCATGCCCGGAAAGAGTAGTTATTGCCTATCGAAGCTTGCCATGACGCAGCTGTCTCAATTCATTGCCATTGAGAATCCCAATGTGCGAGCCGTCAGTATTCATCCGGGAACCATCATGACGGATATAACACCTGGTTGGCTGGCCCGGTTTTCTAGGGATACGCCGGCACTGGCTGCTGGCTGCGCGCTTTGGCTGACGACCAAGGAAGCTGCCTTTTTGAATGGACGATATGTCAGTGCCAATTGGTCTGTTGAGGAGCTTGCACAGCGTTCGGCGGAGATTGTTGAGGGGAAGAAGCTGTTGGTACAGCATACTGGAGAGCTTGCGTATTAGTACATGTAGCTTGCGAATCATTGGCGAATAGACCGCTGTTATGGCCATTTTATGTTTTACATGCATTTATGAATAATTCATCCATTATGATCAGTGAGTAAAGCACTCCAATTATACTCAAGCGGTAAAATGTACATGAAGGAGGGTGTATGCTGGCATACGGTTGTCTTATTGAGAGGCTACTAATTGCAGTGCTCACCGCATGCATATGATCCGGACCTAAGTACCTATGTGTGAATGAACGTAATGTACGCATGAATTAGTCATTAGCAAGTATTTCCTCGGAATTCTCAGCGCCCTAGATCTCAGACGCACCAGGTTGTCATTCCTCTTATTTACGTGCAGGTAGCATCCGAACTGGAAATGTGTGAGCTCCAGACAGGGATTGGGGCGCTCGCAGCCAATCACGGCGCTCAGAGTGAGACACAGCGTATAGAGCAGCAGGAAATGAGTTTCAATAAACGGCTGTCTCCCGTGTCTCCTATCCGAGTGGCTTTTTCTTTTTCCTTTTATTTTTTTATGTCGTTTTGGTATAATTGAGGCGTCTTTCTCGCGGTTGTCATCATTGGGACAAGATCGATAAATACCTCGGATGGGGCGCGGGGCCTTCAAAGGAGATCCCCAATTATCCTGCCCAAGAGCAACGCAGAACCGGCACCAACATAACCATGAAGAACCTCTTTACCGTCGTCGTTGCAGGCTCTCAGTATTTGCTGCATCCTCAGAAATTGGTACGATGAGACGCGTCAATTGCAACCTGCGAGAGCTCTATCTATAATTCTAGGCAAACCCGTTTCATGCTAACGTTGGGCAACGCTGTTAGGGCACGATTGAGCAAACAATCAACCCCGATGCACTCATTCCAGTTACTCTCCTCACGACAAGCGAGATCAATGGCGACGTTGACGGCATTCTGGATCTATTTGCAGCGGTAGATGATGTTTTCCAGTCTGATTTTGGCGGCATTCTGGTAGAAAAGCCAGACAAGGATAACACCATCGGCCTCATTCAGAATATCGGTCCCCGGAGTAGCAGGACTGTGGTCAGGTTGCAGCAAATTGAAGCTGAAGAGAAAGCCGGGGATGATGCAGGTAGCTTTGGAGATCTGCCCTCTGGTCCTTATTTTCTTCATGGGCCCAACCTTTACCAGGCATGGAGACTCTATGACGACGTCTTGGATGCATTTACCTTTGGTGTGATTCCTAATAGTATAAATAATACTGAAGACGGGTACGTTTCTTTACTTTGTGCTCATCCTATAGGCTGCTTGATCTAATTCGAGGATCCAGATATGAAGCGCTGTCGTCCCTCTCAGACAATGGATCATTCAAGTCCATTGCTGTACCATCTCGCCTCTACCACTCGGCGCCCTCTATTCGCAAACCCTTGTCTGGAGTCCGAATATCCATCACCGATGCTGCGTCACTCAAAGGTATTCGCACAACCTTGTCGAGCCGGGCCTGGACTGAGCTGCACGATACGGAAGCCACCGAGACAGCAAAATTTGTCGAAAGCCTAATTGACATGGGTGCTATCATTGTAGGCAAAACAAAAACTTCACAGCTGGATTCTGGCCGAGAATGGGTCGATGTCGAAGCTCCATGGAATCCGAGGGGTGATGGATACCAACACTCGGGTGGAAGCGCGGCCGGTGCTGGAGCCAGCGTGAGCGGTTACGGCTGGATGGAGTATGCTATAGCACAAGATGGTAAGCTAGATTCAGACTATTCTCATTTTGAGATTGGAGAATAGGTAGTTTACTAACCGTCTAGGCTTCGATGGAATCCGTGAGCAAGCGCGTGTCCATGGTGTATACTCGATTCGACCCTCAGCCGGTGCTATATCTCTGGACGGATGGCGGGTTGACTCCCAGTAAGCCAAACAAAGAATAAGTCGAGGGGTTAGGTTGATGGATCTTTTATTAACGTTTACATATAGGAATTATGCTGCGCCTGGCTTCTCAAGTCGCAGCCTGAAAGACTTACTCAAAGTTGTTCAAGCAGCATCAAACATGACAGATCAAAACGTCGCATTTCCTCAACGCATCATCTACCCTTCGGATTTTGCTTCCATATTTGAGGACAGCCAGGCTCTTACAGACAAATTTGTCGCTACGTTGGAGCATTTCCTTGGCATTCAAGCTGACAAAGTGAGCCTATCGGAGATTTGGGATTCCAAGCCGCCAAGTGAGGCCAATGGACAGAGCCTAGAAGAATATATGAAGCAGGTGAGTATATCTGTGCCAGGCATCTCCTACAATAATACCTGGCATTACTAAATATGACTCAGGCTCCCTTCAGCTCCTATTGTGCCGACTTTTATCACCAGTATCAAGATTTTCGCCGAAGCTACAAAGAGAAATTCGGGCATGCGCCTTATGTCGAAGCAACTCCCCGATTCAGATGGTATGTTCTCCACGGGGTCAGATTAGATAATTGCCCTGTAGCCCAGTAGTTTGTCTGATAAGCCAGGCAGTAAGCCAAGATGCATATGCTGAATTGGGGCTAACCATTGACTAGGAATGTCGGCGAAAACGAGTCCGCAGAAGACGCCAAAGGCCACCGCGAGCGAATCGAGATCTTTAAAACGTGGTTCGGCGAGAACGTCATGCCGACCCTCCAAGACTCCGATAGCATCATGATCCTCCCTTTCGGGCCTCATCATACAGTGCATTACCGCGACGACTTACCACAGTGTGTTGACAATTATCCAAATTGCATGAAGGATTCCAGTGCATGCAGCTAATGTAGTGCAGAACACCGAGCAGAATCGATGGCATTGGGCCTGGTGCGCTTGCTCCTCTTCTGGGACTGCCGCATCTTATCGTGCCCTGTGAGCTTCCTCTTCCCTCTTTGCTGACGCAGTTCCTGCTCACCCCCTTCACGTCTTCATCTCCCTTTTCATCCCCCTTTACATGTTTGCCGAAGAATCTAACCAACAATGACAACAGTCGCACAGACGACGTATCAATCGCGAGTAACCGCTAGGATAGAGAGCCGTCCCTTTAGTGGCTCCATTATGGGCCCTTCCGGAAGCGATATCATGCTCATTCAGCTGGTCAAGGCGGCGTTTGAGCATGCAAAATGGCGGTCACAGGTTGATACCGGGCGCCTGGCTTTTCCAGAAGGCTCTAATGCGGCATGAAGCGATAGTTAAAAGGATCGAGTCGAGTCGTGTCCTGGTGTCGTGGGCTACAGCGCCGGTGGCGTTATGCTAGCTTGCAGACTACTACTCTTAGAACACGATGCTGGGATAACTAGATCGGAAGAGGGCTTCTTTGAGGCGCTCAGCTGCCCTCGATTGATGCAACAGGGGCTTCGGATGTCTTGCCTCATCGTCGCGTTTCCTAGCATGCGGGGACAATGAGGCTGCCGCGTTACTGTATTCGATCCAAGGCCGGGCGCCACAATTAGTGGTTAAATGCGCGTCTCTCCACCCTTGTGTGCCACTTGTTGTGCGTCTCTCAGGCCTATCAGGCGTGGTATAAGCAGCATCGCGTTTTTCCCCCGATTCGGCTCCCTACAGGAACCGACAGGAAGCCCGCAAAGACGTGCGGAGAAGCAGACAATAGGGCTACGGGCAACGAGGCATCCGAAACTCGGGGGCCATGGCGTTGGCTTTGTGCCACCGTTACGCAAGACTAACTGGCCTTTCCTTTTTAGACGTCGATAACGACGATCGGCCGCACCCGACTAAGAGCTGCGGAAACTGGGGCTCGAGCCGCGGGCGGCTCCCAGACCCTGTCAGAAGAGCGTGGTTGCATTGCATTGCATGAGAGAGCGCAAGGATGGACCCAAGCAGCACACAGGCCTTCGGACGCTCTCCGGGGTCGAGTCCGATGACCCTGTTTCTTTCTTTCGGCGTATTGGAGGTGTATGAATGGGTTGGAGTTGGGTGGGAGAAGAGGGAGAGGAAGCTAGAATGATGTGCTGGAATTCGGACTTGTAATTCTCTCACGATGAAGGCGAGGTCGACCACGATAAATTGCAGGCATTGGCCGGCTGCCATGCGGCGGTTTAGCCAGATGCTGTCTCTTGCGTCTGTTAGTGCTCGTTGCGCGGAGAGTCTCACAGCGCATCTTCCGGCGTCTAATTCACGCACCATTGGTTTGGTGTTGGATGACTGATTGATTCAAGTATATATATATATACGACGTTCATTCACGAGTGCGCAGTGGTGTATACATCTTCTCACTTTTTCATACACAACTACCATCGCTGCTATTATCATTATTATTTATACAAAGAGCGATTGAGGCGTATATCGGCATCAACAACCTCAACTGTAGCTATGGCGGTCGGATCTGCGAGGGACAAGTTCCCCAACGACTTACTTCTGGTACAATTCTTACGATCAGCCAAGAGATGCGCCGGCCAAGGGCCTTACATCTACGACCACTTCGGCTTTGAGAAGACCCTTGAGGAGCTCATAGCAGATATCTTGCGAATGCGCGACCTTATGCGCCAGCAATTACCGGCGTCTGCATTCAGCGAACGAGGCATCTTTAAAGAGGAGACGCCGTATGTTGCGGTGCTGACAAGGAGCGGCTATGAGTTTATCGTTGCCTTTTTTGCGACTCGAGTGCTGGGAGGAGCGGCGATTCCATTTGGTGCGTGTAATGCGCATAGCATACTATGTTAATCCAACTAACTCGATGACATCTAGGCTCTGGCATTCTCCCCGAAGAAGCGCGATATTTTGTTGACAGCGCAAAGTCACTCTGCATCCTAGCTGGCAAAGATTGCTACGAAAAGGCTGAGCGAATTGCGGCCCTCTCCAGCACCTCGACGGATTTCAAGCCTGTAGCCATTCCCGTCTCATGCAACGCCGAGCCTGTAGGCGCAATCGACATCACCATTGATGAGACGCTCAACATGGACCCTCGTGGCCCTGGTCTGGTCATTTTCACATCTGGCACTACTGGACCACCAAAGGGCGCTGTTCTTCCGCGAATCTGCATGGTGTTCCAGCCAGATGCGCCTCCGAATTGCCAGACTGTATGCTTTCGACCGCCTCATTGGCTTGGTGGCGCGATCAGCCTGGTTGAGCCCATGCTCACCGGCAAGAAACTTCACATCCTCAAGGAGCGAGCCGGAGTAGGACGCATTTGGGAAGTTTTGCGCAACCACCACATCACTGGAACGGGATTTACTCCGGGCATCTTGCGTGAGATGAAGGAATGGCTGGAGGCACAGAGCGAGGATGAGCAGGAGGAGTATATCAAAGCGTTTAGGAATATCAGCGTCATCCATTGTGCCGGCGCCATGGTCTCGCCGTCTGTGTTGAAGTTTTGGAAGGACAGAACTGGATTGCCGTTTAATAATGTTTATGGATCGACAGAGGTTGGCGGTTTGGCTACATTCAAGTGTCTTGACGGCACAGAGCGATCGGTACGTTTTTTTCAAACCCTTTACTTTCCAATTTCACATTTACATGTACGAAAAAATGCTAATATTGCAATATTTAGGATGCAATTGGTGTCGCATTTCCTGGTATCAAAGTCAAGCTGACAGATGGCGATCACGGAGAAATCTGTGTCAAGAGCCCATTCATGCTTACGCAGTAAGTCTAGAAAATAGCAGTGCGATTGTAAATTGGGAATTAAACTAATAAAACTTATCAAAAGCTATATTGGAGACGAAGCAAAAACAAAAGCCGCTTTCGATGACGAAGGGTATTTCAAGACAGGAGATTTTGCGGAACTAAAGGATGGCGAATACATCTTCTCTGGCCGCGCTAATGCCGACTGTGCGTCTTTACTGACAATATCCTCCTCCCGTCTTCAGATTTATGACGTCTCGTTGCCTAAGATGCTGATTAGTATTCTCTAGATATTCTGTTTCGACACTACCGGATACCAAGCGTCCAAGTCGAGGTTGCACTTACAGCTCTTCCCTACGTTACCGAAGCCTGCGTTTTGGGCGTGCCAGATAATGAAGCCAAGGAAATTTGCGCCGCTGTCGTCCGTTTGACTCCAGAGCAAGAGCAGCTGCAGAGCAGGCATTCCGAGCAGACGATTGATCTCGCACGCCTCCGAAAAGACATGAACGAGGCACTGCCGAAATTCATGCTCCCTGTGTTGGTGAAAATTCTTGGTCCTGGGGAAGAGATGCCGCAGACGGTTTCGCAAAAACCTATCAAGAGTCAGATTATCAAAAAATATTTTGGAGTCGACAGGTCGTGGTCTGCTGAGAACTCTATTCATGGGGTGGAGTATTGGGGAAGCATGCCTACGCCAGTAGAGGCGGACACGAAGCTGTGGGATTGGCTTGGCTTACAAAGGGCTGATTTTAAGAATGAGGCTTGAGGGTATTCGAACAAAAGAGAAGGAGGAATCGGGAATCGTATGTCATCCAGCCACATAGGCGAATTAAGGCTGTGATGCAGAGGTGGATGGTTCATGTGTCGAATTGTTGGTATATGGGATTGGTTCTGTTTCAAAGGCGTATTGGCGGTATACTATAGCTGAATGATTAATTAGTTTCTCTGATAGGCAGATAATGCTTTCGAATGATGATACGATGACACAATAGAATGGGTCGCATACTTTATCAAGGAGACAGGATATTCTGAATGGTTTTCTTCTCTTATAGGCGATGGTTCTTGTCGCTCCTTCGCTTGGCTTTCTGTTCCCAATCCCATGTTTCATGACGTTGGGGGGTTTCCAAGTATCTGTTCAAGGAGTAGCTTTGGTCCCTTTTCTTAGAGCTGTATATTATTACCAACAACGTTCTTTTCTTCTCATCTTGCTATAATATCTAGCTTACCTGGATGACGATTCTCCGTGTTGTCTACCACTGGAGTTGCTGCCACTAGACGGCTTCTTGTAGCCTTTGCTTGGGTAACCTTTCTTATCCATGGTTGCTACTGTTGCGTGACTGCTGTATAGAAAGCAAAAGTGCAAACTGTAATGGTGTTTTCAAGCCATTCCACGAAAATGCTTTTATAGCTGCTAGCCAGAATGATCACCATTGCCAGAGGATGGATTCTCTCGCCCTGCCTGCTAGCTAGGTAGGTGAGGCCTCTCCATTAGAACAGACATACCCCTGGAAGATGTTTCACTTGACCTCCACCAGGTGACGCTTTTTTGTAGAAAATTTACTAAATCTACGCAATTTATGCCAATAATGTAGCAAATCTACAAAAGAATCTGAAGAGAAAAGAAAGGCTTGGCGAGGCACTGCCTTTGGCAGCATCTCGCTGCGGGGCTGCTTATGTTTGTTCGTCTGTAAGACAGAGCTGCGCTTATGCTTCTTTGCTCCCAATCTGCAATAAAATTTGTTGACCACAGCCCAAATAGTATTTCCAGGGCAAGAGACGATAATCATTTTCCCACTGCTGATGAGGATAATGTTTGTTGATAACCAGTGGTTGAAGATTAGAAAGAGCTGGTAGAAGTGATTGGGCACAACCAACCTATGTAAGCTGACTTATACATGAGCCGCCGATCTACTCCAATTTTTCCATGCAGTTAGTTACTGGTGGCCGCATGTGAAGCGGTTTATTGCGAAGCCATCATAATAAAAGAAATTGGCCAGGAAAGAAAAAAAAAAACTACGAGGCTTTCAGGTACAGAGCGGCAGAACAGTTGCCGGATCCCCACACACATTTTTTTCAGTCGGTGCCTGATCTTTAATTTCTGGTAGCGTGGGAGCCTACTCTATTTCAAGGCTGACCATCAGGTATCTCACAAGGCGTAACAGGCGATGTGCTCGAGGGGACTCGGTTTCTTCTCGCCTTAGATTACAATTTGGCATTTGGACTTAATCTGCCTGCTATTGTGGCTCGTTCCTGGTGCCTTAAATTTTTCCAACTACGTGTCGCCGATGGGTGTTCCTGCTGTCTAAAATGTTGGCTGTGTTTCGACTCTGTACGATGAACTAAAATGATTAGAGTTATACTTGATGGTGCGGGCACCGGATATAAAATGGGCGGCCACATGGCTTCGAATGGTAACATGCAACACATTTAAACCTGGTCACAAATGATATGCAGATCGATCTTTAGTCTTTAACAGCGATGCCAAGCCATAATTTATCGTCGGCTAATATGATGGGAAAAGATGAAATTATGCGAGTAAGCTTCTTCAAATAATCCCTAGTTGATGTTCAATAGATTTCACTCAAGCAGCATAAGTGCCACTTCTAGAGGAATATATCTCACCGATGCCATGCTTCATCCACGCATTTCGTCCCTACGATTAGAGATCCAGAGGCGGTCAAAGTTCAACTTTTGCAACTACTCATGAATTGAATCTAGACTCTTACGCTAAACTATTCAGTCGCGGTAGCTCATTTGCGCGACGACGGTGCTTTAGGATCCTTCACAACCATTGATGTATATGTCCAGTCTTTATTGCGGAAGGGAAGAAATAGATGAGTGCCCTCATTCTGAGTCATAAAGTCGTTCCTATAATGAAATGGCGATCGAATGATATAGATATCGCCACTCTTACTGTCCCACTCGTATCCCCAGTTCCAACTTCTCCGGTTGGCTTTGATGAAGTCCAAAACATCCTCTTGCTTCTCAGCTCTCGCGACCCAATCGGAATCACTGACCTTCCAGTGATGCATGGTTACTACTGGGGTCCCGTGATCGTCGTCCAAGTTGAGAACTGCAATGTTGGTGCTCAGCTGAGTGCTAGTTCCTTGGACCAGTGACATGACAGTGTGATTAATAGCCTTATTATCCTTTGGGTCGAACAATCCAAACCCAAAACGAGTGATGGGATCTTGTCTTTTACCGCTTTGTTCTCTTTTTGCTTCATAAAACTTCAAAAACTTTCCACTAGGATCGAACCAAACGAATGAGCCCGCAGAAGGAAGCCCATGGCTGGGGAGCCCCGAGCCGCCCTCATTATTACCCGTGGGAACCAACCCAGGTAACTTGATATAGCGGTAAAGATTAATAATTTGAGGCTCAGCGAACTGAAAAGAAAACATTTCTTCCACCTGCCATGATCCTTGCGGAGGCGAGGGGCTGTTGATAATGTTGGTGACCCTGATTATGCCAACTCCGGCAGATGGCTTGAAGTATTTAGTAATCTTCAGCACATGTCCTTCCATATAGGCTCGGTACATGAGAATCTCATTACCATCATTTGAGACGGCGCGTCGACAAATGCGATCTCTCGGGTAAAGCACCTTGGTAATGGACTTGCCAGGGTCTTCATGAAAGTTGTCATGCCCTGATTTGCCAGCAAGAAGCAGTCCTATAATGCCAATTGCCCATCCCACTGAGCTCAAAGATGGTGGCGCAGCGCAAGCGGCAACTCCCAGGAGAGAGACGAAGAGACCTGCAGCCGCCATGCCCTTGTTGTACGTATCATTTGCTGCACCACTCTCTTGGATAGTAACAGTAACAAGTGACGGCGCAATGCCTTTATCATTGTCAGCGGTATCGTTCCACACTCTTGTGTGGCGAGCTTCAGCAGATCGGCGCACGATGTTGTGCATGGAGTTGTTGTATTTCCCGATGGAAGGATAGCTCTGCGTCGTTTGCCATTCTGCTGGCGCATTGGAATTTTCGTTAGAATTGGCATTAGCCGTAGACTCGGACTGCGTATTAGACTGATTACTTGACTGGGGACGAATTTGCAGTAGCAGTTCTGGCGGAGAACGACGCGGACGTCTCACCATCCCATGGAAATGGTGCTGGCGGCTGTTCAAGCTAAAGCAAAGATTTTCGTCATGGTCGGGAATGGTGTCCTTGTCTTTGCTTTGGCAAGTTTGAACTTTCAGAGGTATCTCGGTCATGGCCACCTCTGCACCCCATTCAATCAAGACACTGACTGGCTTCTGGGATCCCTTTTCATCTTTCTCGCATAGAACTAGAGCAATAAGATTCTCGCGGCCCTTGTTCTGAACGATGACGGGGCCACCAAAGATGTTTGCCTCAGATTGAGGAGAGTGAGTCTTGAACGGGTCGCCCAGAGCCAAGGTCAGGTTTATGTGCAGAATTTGGCCGCCATGAGTAGGCTGGAAGCTGAGAGACACAGTTTTGTGATCTCCAGTGAAGTCTAGTTCCAAGTTGGATGCGGCCGACTTGAACTTGGTATTCTTCTCGTCGCCCTTCTCCAGAATCGCTTCGAAATTTCCAAAATTGGGTGGTTCCCTGCTCGCAGCTTTTGAATTGGTCGATGCGGTCGTGGCTTTGCGCCATAAGACAATGCATGGTGCTCCAGCTTCAGCCTTTGTTGGCAGAATGGCCGTGACCGATTCAACTCCATCGGGGTTGGCTTTTGGCTGTCCTTGATAAACAAGCATGGTGGCGAGGAGGTGCTTCTCCGCAAATCAAGTCTAGTTTATAAGAGGGACCTTAATATTTTCATAGAATGGCCTTGATCCTTATGTGCTAAACCTGATACAAATTTTGCAATGAAGAGTTTCTTGAATCTATGAAAGAGAGTGCGGCTTACTTTTATAAGAGATGAATTCTTCCAGCTTCAGCTTCGTCCCTCTGCCGCAGCTAGCCACAAATTCTCACGGGCGCATTCTCAGCTGCCTTCATGAGCATCATCACAGCTGAGACGCGACAGTTATAGCTAGATCAAATTTCCTTAGTGTTATCGTGGAACATAATTTTTTTTTCTTCTTTTTCTTTTTATAATTGATGATAATGCTACCGTGGTGGCCGATGAGCTAGCCTTCGCTCTAATCCTAGGACTGTCTATACAGACACTGACCCCATTGGTAGCTACAGAGGGGCACAATATGCGGATGGCAAGTATAATGACATATGAGGTTAGTCACAGTTAACACAATCTCAGCTGAATAACGGGTTTGGCGATGTGGCATCTTTACAGCGTCGATAGAAGCTGGACGTAGGAATTGTTGTAAACTTCAGCTTCGGGCGACCATGACCAAATAGATCCCAATACGGGCTAAACGCATCGGCTTGTGGTTTGTATTGGTGAATCTGAGTCTTTATAGACCCAATAGGAATGGCTTTCAGTGCAAAAGCTCACTTGAGTACAATTACTCTTCCGTGTACACTCAATTCATTAACGTCTTGTATCTCAGGTTGCTTGTGAAGACCAATAAGAAGAACACGTCAAATATGAAAAGAAGAAGAAAAAAATGTAATGAAATGATACTATTATTGTATAGCTGAAAATATATTAATTGAGATACATGCGCTGTCTTTACCACAAATCTGAACTTCTTCTCTGGAAGTCTAGTGAGCCTCTTCAGTAAGATTTCGATTCGGAGGATTCTTCCAAGAAATCGACCCGGCGCGGTAATGCGGTTCAGGCAGCCAGTCGAGAACAAGTGAATTGCTCAGTATTGGCACCACCAGAAGTCTGCTCATGATTATCTCAAGGTTTAGCGCAGGCATGATATAGCGATCCCATATCATTGCAGTGCGCGAGTGCCAGGCGCATATGCGCGTTGTTTTGGCAGAGAGATCGCCGAATTTCCTCATGGATTTCGTTCTCTCGCTTTGATATTTGGAGAAGACCGCTTCGATAGCCTCGTTATCATGGAGACTTCCTCCCTTGCTTTGAAGACTTCGAATGCCATTTGCAATCGCAGCCAAATCTTGCACGCCACTATTAAATCCCAATCCAGCGTTTGGAGTCACTTTGTGTGCCGCGTCTCCAACGAGAACGATGCGTTTCCACCACCATTTGTCAAGAATTCCCTCTTCAAGATCAGTTGCACCCGAGGCACCTCGCTCCTTGTACAAGTCTCGAAGATGGAGCTCTTTCGTGATACGATGATCCGCATGGCGAGCAGCGATTTCATCGGCATCTTCCTGTGTGTATGATTTGCGCTCAGATGTGGGCTTATCTAGCTTCTCGTAGAGGAAAAACCACATGATGTCGTCACCGGTAAATACTTGGGTGGAACTTCCGAATCTATGACACTCGTAAACGGTGCCAGGCTTAGCATCGCCAATACGCGGACAGTTTCCAAACAGGAGTCGGTATGTTGTACTGAAGTCCTCATTCTTCCCAAAGGGTTCGTTTTCAGAAAAGCTCTTACGAGCCAGTTCTTTTGTACATTCTCGCACTGCGCTGTGCGATCCATCTGCACCGATAATGAATGAGCCTTCAATCTCATGTCCATCTTCACAGCGGACGCTAACGCTTTCTTCTTTGATATCAAGAGCGACAACTTTCCTATTGACCAAAATCTGCTGCTTAGAGCGTTCCGGCAAAGAGTCGTACAAAGTTTTAAGAATACCGTGCCGCCAGAACATAGATGTTCTGTAACCATATCTGATTAGGGTCAGTGAGTGTCATCTAACGGACTGGAATAGGTATAACACATTTTTTCGTTTACGGCGAATATAGAACCTGAGTGAATGATGTTTCCTTCTTGCGTGAATGATATCTTATCAAACATTGGATTTACTTGAGGTTCAAATACATCCCATAGCCCTAGTTGATCAAGAATTCGCAGTGAAGGTGCCCACAAGCCGATACATGCTCCAATGTCTGGGGTCACGCTATGATACTGTTCGAGGAGTACAAAATCCAGACCAAGCTTGTTGAAGATGTGGGCAGCCGTTAACCCAATTGGGCCGCCACCAACGATAATGACAGGAAGCGTCTTGGATGACATATTAGAGATATTATAGGTGTACAAGAAGGTAGAGCAAAAAGCAAAAAATGAAATTTGGTGCTGATATGCAAATGATTTCGGATAAATGGCTGGACTAACTCTGGGAGAACGGCCTCGCGGTCGTCTTTAAGAAGTTTTTCATGTCACTGGTTTCAAGGCACAGGTATGCTTGAATCAAGCTAGCCACCTACGTAAATTCATGCAGCAAGATAGAATATGGTGTAATGTGAAGCTAGCTAACTAGACTACATGTATCTGGAAATAGGACGCGAAGGAAGAGAGTAGATTGCGAAGGAAGAAGCGAAGGAATAAACTAGGGAATAGACAAATATAGATAGTATAAATAAACTATATATGCAGAGAAGCGGAGTTTTATTTGGTTACTGACTCCAACTTCTGTAAATCTTAGATATCACCATAACCGCTGGTAGCAATATGGTTCTCGATCCGGTATGATTAGCTTGGTTGTCTGGAGTACAAAGATCTAGATAACATCTGAAAATTCCATTCTCAAGACACCCATACTCTACGACGAATATCTACTTGGTACTAACACTTCCCTAATTCTGTTGATGCAAGATCTGTTAGCTCCAGCTCTTTCCTTGATTTGCGGAGACGCACATCATTAGCTGAAATGCTACCTCATCTCGCTTCAAGGATTCCACCTATGACATACAGCCATGTGTTGGAGTGGCCTGGTACCGGAAATACGGCTCGGATGGTGGGCCAGTAGGATCTCCAGATCGATGGAGGCCGAGATGGCCATGGCTAGTCATGTCTGTCATCTGGAGAAATGATTGTATGTCACGCTATCGTGTAAGCTCATCCTTCAAAACTCAATTGTTCATTGCAAATCACAATTCTACCATCATAGGCGTCCGCTTTAAATCATTGCCTTGATTACACGTCTGTATGGATACTGCGTAGTCAGCTGCAATGTCATGATCCTTCCTTGGAAAAAGATTAACGATATGTAAATTAAACAAACATCCATCGTCTTCGCGCCAATGCATGAGTTCCCGTCACATGCTAGTTTTGCTTACGTGCCAACCACGTGTTGAAGCTAAACGACGATGTAAAATCCTACAGCAGAAATGTGGGGTTGTGTCTCTGCCCAAGTGTGGTCTCCTTCATCTATTCGATCCATTGTTAACGCCATTGCGGTGGACTAGAACACCAGCATTATATAATTCGGCTGGCTGCTGTTTAGCCTTTGGACTACATATGCGAATTGTGCAATGAATGGTTCTTGTTAAAGCTTGGGTCGCTATGCTCACAGTCTTCTTGCCCATCTGTCCATACACGTATCTTGAGAACTACATGTACTTAATTTCCGGGAGCTACAGCCTCAGCTTCGAGTGTTTTTGATTCTTAAGCAGGACTAACTTGATGTTTGTCTTCATTGTCGGGGCTGCTCATCAGCTAAAACACCCGGAGAAAGAGATGCTGCTTCAACTCAGATACTGATTAAGACAACATTGACTGCTCTTTCTCAACTATGGGTCTTATAGATGTAAAAGCGTTTATTCTTGCAACTGTACATGCTCAATCATCGCATACTCGCTACCATTTTGAGGCCTCCGTTAATAGCGGTATGGACAGTGGGGCAATTGTAAAATCCGCGGAAGAAGCTCCCGTGGAGCCTCGCAATGGCAGTTGCACTAATAAACCTCTAAAAAGAGTCAATACAGTTTAACGCTGACATGCTTTGCCAAGCTTCTATTCCAATGGCAAGCATTTCCTTATTTGGCATACCAAAGAACGACTATGGGAATGAATTTTATCTGGCGTCGCGGGTCTAAAAGCACCACTAATTGATGAACCAGGACTAGCGGAGATAAAAGGCTAGAGCTTGCTGTATAGGTTTTCTTTCAAAGCTTGGCGGCTGTAACAGGACTTGCTACGGCATCCACATAAGCTAAGCAGATCCGGGTATAAGATAATGGCGGTATTTGGGAGCGGAGAAGGTGGCTTTGATAGGAGGTTATGGGCTTTACTAAATATTGAAGCTAATATAGCGGCTTGATAAAATGACAATGTCTTGGCATCAAGCCTAAACATCTAATGTATGGCATCATAGAATGTTGCTCAAATGGATAATTTATATGAGTTGGAAGTGAATTAGATGATAAGTACTCATTCGCATTATATGCAATACGACCTACTATGGGCTTTTATGTCTACAGAAGAGAAAGATGTACAAGGCTTATCTCCGAGGATTAAAGAGAAATAAAAAGTGGTTCAGTTGTATTAATATAGAGAGAAAAACAATTTACTTCCTAGCAGTTTTTATCTTATTTTTTTTTTTTGACTTTGTATTTCTGTTTCCTTTAACAGCTCTTCATCAAAATTCATCGAAAGTATGGTTCATTTTTACAAGTCTCTTTCTGAGGACCTCAGAAAATGGGCGCTGCAGCAACAAATGTTCTTCATAGCATCGGCCCCTCTCAACGGCCAGCATGTCAATCTCTCCCCAAAAGGTCTCATACAATCGACTTTTCACATCTTCGACCCAAATCATGCAGCGTATCTAGACACTGCTGGCTCAGGTGTCGAGACAATCTCTCATTTGTACGAGAATAAGAGAGCCACTCTCATGTTTTGCAGTCTGGACGGAAAACCTCGAATAATGCGACTCTTCTGCACTGGCTCAGTTGTTGAGAGAACTGATCCAAGATTCCCAGATTTGATGCAGTCCATAGGCCAAGAAGGAGATTTTCCCGGAATAAGAGCAGTCATCATGCTTGAGATATTCAAGGTTGGTGGTTTTTCATATGCCTGGCTTTATTTATCAAAACACTGACATTTAAAACCAAGGTTCAAACCTCCTGCGGTTATGGTGTGCCTATCCTCGACCGTGATACTCACTCTCAACACTCAGGAGAGGAAACTTCAGTAGATTGCTGTTGTTACAAAGAACGCCCAACTTTGGAAAAAGCATTGGATAAGATGGTGAGAAAGGGTGGGATCGAAGCATACATACGAGACAATAGCAAGCGAAGCTTGGATGGCCTTTTAGGCCTGCGTGAAGCCAGAAAAATGAGTGGCGAATGGTTACTGGCCGGCGATATCACTACATGGATAAATCGTCAGCTTGCACAAGTTCCTGCCATTGCGCTTGGAATATTCATTGGCCTCTTCTTTTATATCCTGGGTCCTCAAATCTTGCTTTATGTTGCTAAGTTGGTACCTAAGGTATTTAACATACTACACCGCGCCTAATGAAATTTCGGATAATTTATAACTGGTTTGTTTGCTTATAAATATATATATTAACAGGATAAATAAAGAAGTGCTTTATTATTTGCAAAGAATTGAAAGGGTTCTCCATGATTGGATAAGTTTTGGTATGATTTTTGACCGTTTTAGAAGATTGGATAGGAGCAATCTGTCGCATGTACGTTGATAGAAGCTTTCTCGCTCTTATGTAGAACCAAACGCATCCTTGATCCCAAGAACAAATCCACCAACGCCGAGGAGGCCCTTACTTAGAAAGTAATTAAAGCCAGTCGCATGGCTTATATCTATTCGCTGACGTGATTCCTTTAGCACTTTAGTGGCCCTTGGTATGCTCATAGCATCGTACGCTTTAATAGCCTCTTCCAAATTCTGTGAGCTGCACAGCTGCGTTGCAAGATCCCAGCCATCCTTCATGGCGAGACTGGCCCCATATCCCGAATATGGAGTAACTGCGTGGTTACTGTCTCCTATGAAGATTGCCGGTCCGAGTAACAGATCGTGGTTGAAACCTTTCTTATCCCTAGCAGCTAGCCGAGACACAGACTTGGGATCCGTTGCGTCAAGTATGCTTTGGAATGGATCGAGAAACTCTTTTCCAAGCTCCTTGCATTCTTGTATCACTGACTGAGCTTCTTCGATGCTGCTGATCTTCAGCGGCTCTTCGATAGCTGGTGCGCGATAGCTCATGCCCCAAGATAGGCTTGTTTCATCGTATGGCGACAGGAAGCAAGCTACGCCTTTGCCCGAGGAAAGTATCATCCCCCATTTTTCGTCAACAGGCTTCGGTATGCCATTTGGAAAGATGGCCAAGCCGCCTTTTTGCATAATCCCAGTGTATTGCAAGTTATCATTTGGCCGGAGACTTGCTCTGAGCTTGCTGGATGCCCCATCAGCGATTATGAGAAGATCACACTCAGCTGTTGACTCAGTCTCTGGCCCATGACCTCCAGAGAGTTTTACGAGCATCTTCCCGTTAGAGAGCCTCTCCGCATCCACGCAAGTAGTATTCCATGTAATTTTCTCTCGGCCGACAGCATCGGTCAGTACTTTTCGAAGATTTTTTCTTGCAATTCGGATCCCTGAAGTGGGTAGACCAGGAGCAGGCTCGAACTTTTGGGATAAAATTTCGCCCCATGAACTGTTCCACATTGTGAACGTGAACTTCTTCCCCAAGCCCTGCACGGCATGTTTCATGACTTCGTCAAATATGCCAAGATCACGAGCTGCATAGAGGCCGCCGGTCTTGTCGTAGCCGGCAAGAGAGAAGGTGTATCCTTCTCGGCCGGCTGGTACGATGTTGGAGTCTCGTTCATAAATCGTGATATTTGGAGGCGTCAAATTAGCGGGCCAGAGGCGCCGAAGAGCGAGAGTGAAAGACAGGCCCGACATGCCGGCACCTGCAACAATTATTTGTTTGCCTTCTAAGAAGTGTGAAGCCATTGCTTTGATCTTGATTGTTTTGATATTCAGTTCATTTATCTCTCTGCTTTTTATCTTATAGCCCTTTATTTATAGATAAAACGTAGTGGTTCGAACCGCTATTTGGCAACTCCCGAGTTCCGCAGATCAAAGTATGCGAGTTCCGGCAGATCAAAGCATGACGACTTCCTCGACAATGCCGCTGACGAAGCGGCCTCGGTCCATCTTCCCGCCGCTGTCGACAAAAGTCCGAGCTCCGGTAACAATTATATTGGGGAGATTGCCATCATGAAGAATAGCGAATGTGTGGTACTGAGGATACTAGAGTCGATTCGTAATAGCTGACGACATACACAATTACAATAAACAGCCCACAACGATAATCCTTGTAAGTATAGTGGTATAAAGATCAATTTTTATCATGGATTGAGTCATTCTGTTTGACGCCAAAAGTCAAGACGAAGAATACTAAAATAACATAGATATGAGAAGCTGGGGCTAATTTTCTAGACCTCATCTGCCGTATCCATAAAGGGGAGATGTGTATTTTATATTCTCATAGACTAAAATCAATTTTATCGCTCTTAGCATCAGATGGAGATTGATATAAGATCGAATGATAGCTCTTCCTTCAATGCAGTTCAGAGTATTAAACTTCTGAAACGCCTCCCTGTTAAGAGCGATTGTAACCATGCAATCCAGTATCCAATCATCTGGTAAAAAGTTATATACGCCTTCCAAGTATGGTAGCACAAATTATATCTCAGAAAAAGGCCTGTGGTCCACGGTTTGCATCTGGTACATCATTAGAGAAGCCTTCAGTAAAAGCCAACATGTCATCATCTAACTGCCAGGCCATTGCAGGCTGACTGCTCTGATCTTGTTGACATTCACTCAAGTTATGCCCTGGATCGCTTCCTGTGGTGCCAGTTCCTGTTGTTCCAGGCCATGCGCTGCTACTACTCGATCCCGGTTCGCTGCCCGTCCCTTGGCCAACTGGTGAGAAATAAATGTGCGGTGAATTGGTTCGATCGAGAGGTGGGAAATCTCCAGATGTAGGTGCGCGGCCAATATATCCATTACGCAAGGCCGCCATGAAAATCTCTGCGTCTGTGTTTGTTGCAGCCTGAGAACTAGCAAGATCTCGCTTTCTTTTGTTGATATTATCAGTGGGCCGGGGTGCCAAGTTTCTGGAGATGGCGCCAAAAGTAGGCCGGAAGCTCTCTGTAATGCCCATTCGGCTCATCTGTGCCGTCACTCCAGTCAACAATGGAACTGATTTTGTCATTCTTAGATTCGTTGGCCGTAAGTGACCTAGAGGGTTGCCCAGTGGCAGTCGCCCAGGCAGCGGAGGACTCATTTGCGTGTGTTTTGAAATTGGGCTTCGAGCTAGCAAGGGAATGTTAGAAGCTGGGCCGCCAAAGAGATTGCGGTATTGATAGAGGGCTGGTATTTTAATGGTTGACGAGAGGCCGTTATTGTCGATATCAAGGCAAGCCTGCTGCAAGAAGGCACATGCAACCATGTGGATACGGCCGATAGCTTCCATGGCATTGACTATAAGTTCAAGATTTGACATGTCGACAGGATTTATTCCCGTAGCTGGATCTTCTTTGGCCAGGTAAACGTACACCGTTGTTGCACTATACAATGAAAAGGTGCACAAAGGGTTGCTCTAAGGGCTCTGTTAGTCCTGCGAATGTTCAACATAATCGAGAAAGGTCTTACAAATAATGATGAGCGATGTGATGTCATCTTGACAATGCTAGCAATCTCGTCTGCTGCATTTTTCAAAAGGTATCGACTGTCTTTTCTCAAAGGATCGCCAAGACCCTGCTTTTCAATTACCTCGAGGGCAACATGATGCAAGCAAATGACGCATGCGTGAAAGTTCAGATTTATGTAAGTCGCCAGAGGATTATGTAAATTCTCGGGAAGACGGAACTTGTCCGGCATGAACATAAACAAGGTCGATAGTTGGTTATCTAAACGGCGATGCCGCTTCCAAAACTCTCCGTGCGTGGGATCTTCAGGTCGGTCAGACGGCTTCATTAGATGCACATGACGCATGATAGCCTTCAAGAGGTGGTTAAGGACGAGAGAGCCGGAAAAGCCGCTGTAGGGTGCGCCTTTCATAACTTCGTCCAAAAAAGGGCACTCTTCTTCTTCGCCGGATATAAAAGCTTCTTCGCTAGCTGGAAGTCGAGTCATGATCTACCCCAAGTTAGCTCTATATATGCCACAGGCCTAGAAAAGACATGCTTACATCGTCAGAATTGATATAACTGGGCCAGCCAGTTGCCATGCTTGATTGAGCATCGCATGAGAACGCCACCCAGAAGACTCTTCTGCGCTCTTCTAACTCTATCCAATCTTGTGGAGGACCTAGAGTCTCTGGAGCATCGTCATCCGAACTGTCGATTTTGTCAAGGCCGAGCATGTGCACAAGGCGGCAGCACCTAGCACAACTCATTCCCGCTCTAGTATAAAGCATGGCTCTCGCTTCATAGCAGGAAATAAGGGCCCAAGCTTGAGCGTGTGCTATCGTGAGGAAATATTCTCCAGATTCCTCGAGTCTCAGTTAGCTACGTGAAAGTCCATGATTCAGATATGGGCAATAGAGCTGGCTTCTCACCCTCATTTCATCAGCCTCTGCGTAATATCGAGATCTTTTATAAAATACATCGGCGCATCGGTCGTACTTGGGGTGCCATAGTGCTCCCATTGCCCAAATAGCATACTGCAGGCACATGGGCGGTTTCCTCATAGGGCCACCATAAAATGCCTGGTAATAGCGGCAAGATTGTATAAGTGGCATGTAATGGTACTGCGTAGAAAAGAAAGATTCATGCCTGTCCAATGCGTAAGTCGAGTTAGGAAAAAAGACGAAGAAGAAACTAGGCAGAATACAACATACAATTCTTCTATGACTTCAATAGGGGGCAACGTCTCTGACATGCTGAGATCTATCAGCTCGTCATTGTTGTATTGCTTGCCATTCAGATGCTCGAAGCTTGAGGCGTCAAAAGGAGAGCCGTCACCAGCTTCGGCCTGACCAGCGAAATGGCTGGGGTGAGTGAAACGTCCTGGTGGGATTGTCTGCTCATCCAGAGCGGCGCCATCTTCTTCATCAGTTGCCGTCGCGGCTCTCGGTCGATTTTTCGTACCATCACCACTTTCTTGCTTGTCGTCGGCTTTGCCTCTTTTCACCTCTCGGCTTTCCTCGGTAGCCTCCTTGAGATAGCCCTCTACCTGAGCTGTTGATTCGTATAAGTGTTAGGTGCTATTGTGCTTACTTCATAGTGCGATAAATTCATCGTATTCAATACACACCTAGTCTAGCTTCCAATTCTTTGACATTGCTTCGCTGGATAGTCGGCTTGCGTCTTGCTTCCGGGTATATGCACTCGCTGCCAGCTTTGGTACACCGCGTGCAAATGGGCTTCTCGTGGTCACATTTCAGCTTTCGGAGCTTGCAGGAGATGCAGGATAGGGGCTTCTTGGTCTTCTGAGGCTGTTCCTGGGCATCAAGCTGCGTTGCTGGGTCCACTGATGACATAGTGGTTGTGGATTGTCATATTCCTAGGTTGGTTGTTCTCGACCCCTAAAGAGATAGTCGTGCTCGGATAGTCTTATAGCGGAGTAGCGAAAGGGAAGGCTTAGACTGTGAGTATTCTAAAGACTTTAGCACGCGACGATTCAGGCTCTCGGCATTCAAGTTGTTATTATAGTCCGCCTACGGCCAGGCTCCCCAGGCATCAATTCGGACTTACGTTTTAGTTCCTAGCGTCAATATGTGCTTACGTTAAGACCTGGAGACGGGTACTCGATCCAGCAGATTCGGCGCTCCGGCCTGTGGCATTTAACGCTACGAGAGAAGAATACGTGTACCAAATTAAACTTGAGTTGAGGTTTAATCTCATTTATATTGAAGGAATATACCGATGTGATCAGTTGCGTGGGTGCTGATGCAACTGCGTGCGTTTACTAGAAAAGCCGAGCTGAATAATGCTTATTAACTCGAATTGAATCCTGGCCAGTGTGATAGGATGACTCACGGTTAAGTAGCATCAGCTACGCTGTTCTCAACAGCTCGAGTCTATTGGGGAAGTCAACTCATGTAATTTTGTCTGTTATTTATACTCATCATCTCCATTGCATTTTTCTTGTTTCCTTTTTATGTGATTTTGCGCGCAACTTGAAAATCTGAAACCAATTCTGTCGGTTAGCGCATAATAATAGAAAAGGGTGTTTTTCACTTTTTCACTGAAGTGTCATATAACTTTACAAAGTGCACTAATAGAGCTGAAGTTTAATAAATAACTTTCATTTAGCGTGTAATATGAGAGCTGGCATATTTCTCTTATTAAGCTTTTCTCTTTTTCCTAAACTGGAAATGAATCATATTGTGAGCAGATTCAGTGCGTATGTGATCATAGTCATCTAAAGTACATGCGTTTACCCTAAGACTTTTCCTTACTCAGAGGGGACATAAACCACCCCGACACCATCCTCAATCGTAATTTGTGTTCCGAATGGCTCAGAGTACTCGCATAGTCGGCCAAGAATCTCGTTGGCTACCTCAAGAGTGGGCTTTGTGGGCGTTCCAGTCATAGAACCACTGCGTGGAGTTTTCCCCAGGTCTGCTGGATAGATCAAGGCACGCGATAACTTTCCGTCGGCGTAGTCAGCCGATATGAGCAGCGCCTCTCTATTTTCCGATTCATTCAGCCAAGCCCAGCGCATTTCGTTGGCCTCGCCATCTCCAAGAATGGGGCCCTCTAAGGAGGCTGGAGCTCGTCCAGCGGCATCATCCCGCCATGAGCGGAACTGAGGATTCTGGAAAACAAAGTTGGAGATGCCGTAGAATATCGGCTTTCCTTTGTATATCTCAACTCCCTTGAGTGTATGCACGCCGTGACCAAAGAAAAAGTCGGCGCCATTGTCGATAACTGCATGAGCAAACTTGATCTGATAATCTGCCGGATAATGGTCGAAGGAGTAGTGCTGGAAAGAGAAACGGTTTTGATGCCAATGGATGGTAACGCTGAGGAAATCCGAGAATTGCTTCCCGGTGCGAACTTCACGAAGAATGTCGCGGAAATCTTGAGGCTCCATCTCATAGCTATACTCTCCTATCTTCGGACCGACTCGGAAATGAACGCCAAAAGCATCGAGAGTCTCAGAGCTGTCATCCGTATTAACACCTGCAATGGATCGCAGCTGTTGCAATTGCTCAGCAGTGACGCTGTTGTAAACATTCAAGCGGACTGAGTTATTCTTATAGGTAATCTGTCCCTTCGAGTTCAGATGGTGTTCGAAGCGTCGTTTAATGCTGTTTATCTGTTCATCGGCATCATCACCGGCATTTTGAACCCTGAATTGACGTCCAAAAACAAGGACAGATCCTTCGGGGTCTGCATCAGGCATGCCGATTGGCGTCTTAACCTCCTCACACCGGGTAAGGAGGTTGTCGCGCATTGCTCTTAGCTGGGCAAGGTGATCTGGCGTCACAACAATTGGGTCTTTCGCAGATATACCAAACAGCTGAGCATGATCTTCTGTTTCAGCATAAGCTCCGATGAAACCCACGATACCTTTGGGGGTGGTTTTGAAGCGGGCAAGCCTTGCCTCCGCGGTATTGTAGTCGGCGCCGACATACTCAATACCCACGCGGCGAAGTTGCTCGAAGTTTTGGACAAGACCAGCGTCGCCGCAAGCAAATGTATGGTTGTTAGCTTTTGTGACCATACCGATGCCCATATTTTTCCAGTCATCTGCGACGTGCTTGTCTGCCTCCATGTGAGCGATGGGGCCGCGAAATGTGAGGCGATCCACGACCGTGTTTTCATTGTTGGCAAATGTGATGTCGGAATTTTGCATCAGTTTGACAAGAGCTTGGATGCTTGGGTCAGCCCTGTTGGAAAACGGCATTGTCTGAATCAAGTCTCCAACAGCCACAACATTGAAAGGCTCTTTAATGCGCATTTGAAGCTCGCTTTCCTTGTCCCGAAAGCTGGATGGTTTCTTTCGCGTGAGTGAGATGGGCATTTTGTATAAGTTATTCAAAGATTGAATGTAGATAATGAGAAGAAAGAAAATTAGGATTGTAGTCCACATTTGGCACCAATTTATATCTTTTCTTACTTCAACCTGATCTCGCTTCGTCAATGCTGCTAGCATCCATTGAAGGTGGGTTTGAGTGAAAATTTCTGAACTCCGTGTCGTGTTCAGGAGATAGGTATCGGAACAGTGCTGTATTCCTACGGAAGTCCGAAGCATCCAGAGCTGGGCTGTGAGTCGCCGTCAAAAGTGGCTGATAGTCAAGGAAACACGTAGACCGCTTCAATTCGTGGCATAGAAAGGCATCTCCTCGGCATAATCTCACATTTAATACATCTAATCAGGGGGCTATGCTTGTAAAACTAGCACATGTTGATCATATCTCTTTGTCCCGTCTCTAAGTTTGCTCGACTTTTCCACTATCCTGCCGGATTATACCGTGAGTAAGGGAAAATTACCATTTTTGGGCATCTTTTTGAATCCCTGTTAAAGCTGCTGCTGCGGCCATCGTGATAATTACCTATTCTGGCAAGATGCGCAACCCACCTTTTGCCCCATGAACATTGTAGCGTAGCGCTAAACTCATCATTCTGTACACGATTATTCTTGGCCTATCGAGTTTCATGGCCTCAGGTTTCGGCTACTTCTGTAATTCACGTCCGGCAATTCGGATCTGGGGTTACCGGCACCCGTAGTAGAACCCCAGGATTTCAATGCTCCTATAATGGGTTCATTAGGTCATAGTATCTCTTCCAACAGCAATGTAGCTTTCTATATAAGAACACTACAAATTCTTATATTAAATATAGACGCAAATTAATGCCTACATGTACACATTACGCGAAATATGTAGCGAAAAACTAAGCTTGACGCCACTGAAATGCCGGCTCCAGGCTAAGTGTAACTGTTTTTAGGAACCTAGTCTCCGTAACACGAAATAGCTCCATATTACGGAGTAATACTGACCAGTTGTCACTTCTGTGGCTTTGCCCTATGCTGGCTGATGCATTCACACCCCGCTGTTAGGCAGTGCATTGACCTTCTGTCAGCTCATCAAATTCACTGTAACTTTTGCAACTCTCTCTTTCTGGAAGCAACATAACCAAAAAGGTAGTCTGCAAACTGCCAAGACTTAAGACTACATGTAAGGATTCACTGGGACAAAGCGCAACCCGAAATTTATCAGATCAGCCAGGCTGAGTGTCCTGCAACCTCTAATTTCACTGCGATGCCAACTATAACCGTTCGCCGCCCACCGCGCAGCAAAGGCTGCAAACAGTGCGTTTCACGGCGCGTCAAGGTAAGTGAAATGTCCATACCCATTTCATCACTCATGAAATAGCTGCCATCAATTATCCGTTGAATATCTCAAACTCATTTGATTGACACAGTGCGATGAGAGGCCTGGATGCTGTAAGCAATGCGCTCGCTTTGGATTGCCTTGTTCAGGGGCAATTCGCGGAGCAGTCTTTCTCGACGTGACTGAGAAGGTATCCTGTAGCATGTTAAAGCTAAAAAAGAAGAGGAAAAAGAAGATGCATAGCACGCGAAAAGCTACAGAAGATTCAGGACATGAGTTTGGTACCGGAGATAAGATTGCAACATGCTATGTCGGTGTCGAGGAGAGCAACTGTTCAACAGCCTCCCCGTCATCCTACGGTCCTACGGTGGAAAGCGAAGCTTCATCTCTCGACCTTTGTCAGTCTGGCGATGAAGATAGAGGCGATATGTTTCACATTGGTATGATGGACATCTCAATTACCGAGCTCTCATTTCCTCTTGGCAGCGATCAATTCTCCAACTCAGGTGGCTTAGACTACGGCGCATCTATTCCGCCGGCTCTTGTCACCTCCGCTTATGATGAATACTGTTTTGTGAGCAAATTCACTCAGACGCTTACTAGCTCACGCCGGAACTATTCCACTCTTAGACCAGAATCTTGGATACCCAAGCTTCCTTACCTTGTTGCGACGAACTCGTTACCCAGTCCACTCAAGTATGCGCTACACGCCGTTGCGCTCTTGTACCATGCCGTTACTCGTGATTCTAGAGCTGAAAGGCCCGCCATCAAATATTACCTGGCTAGCATAGAGAGCTATCGCTCTATGGTACTTGGCAGCCAAGCAAGACAATTGCCGCCGACTTCAATATTAGAAGAAGATACAAACTCAGAAATGCTTCATTCATCGGATATTGTAGCAATGTGTGGCCCAGTGCTATTCTCATTCTACGAAGCGCTTCAAGACGCTGGATCCGACGCAGAGCTGCTCCATCACTCAGTAGCTATTGAGATGTTGCAGGCTCGTGGCCCCGATAAATGCGTTGATGGCCTTGCTCATAGCGTGATGCGGTCGATGAGGGTTAAAGAGGTGAGAGACTACAGAATCCTATGCATATACAAAAGCCATACTTTTGTAGTTATTATTCACTGACTATCTAACTGCCCACCACTAGGCATTTCATGCCATTATGCAAAACCGATCTGCCAGCTTTTATTCGCCTGAATGGCTATCTATACCGTTTCAGCAAAAGCACAAGATTTGCTATGACAAGCTGATTGATATCCTTCTCTCTTTCACAACGACACTACGCCTTCCGAATATGAATCAGAAAGGCGCAAAATTGAGAAGTTCGATACACCGCATCCACGATCTGCCTACAGCTCGCAAAAGCAAGATTGAAGGGAGAGTCATGATGTTTCAAAAACAATTACAACGCTGGTGGTTAGAGTTTCGAGATGAACACTGTGAGATTATTGCACAAAATTCTGAAACGTCGCCCGCTGTTGATGCTGCCTACGTATCTGCTGATTCCCCATCCTCCGTCCTTCCATTATCTGGGCCCTGGATGGTAGCCAATAACGAAACACTCACTTCGAGTATGGTTTCTATATATAGTGGCATTCATATCATCCTTCACTCTATTCTTTTCATCATCTCCTTATCCAAAACCCCGGACTCGATTGATCCCGGCGATCGATCGACAGTTGATACTCACCGGGCCGCAATTTCGATGTATGCAGCAAGCGTCTTTAATGCTGCCTTATATCTCAATATGGTCAATCCGTTTTGTGGCGATGCTATCCGTACAAGGTTCTCGATACATATCGTTGCTCAGTTTGCTTTTGAAGACTCGCAGCGGGATGAAGCTCGACGAATGCTCAGCCAGTGGAAGCTTCGAGACACGGCGCCCCCCAGATAATCTGTAGTGATAATTACGATCATTTGTTGGAAATTTATATTATTCCACTAGTAGCAAACGTCAAAACATGATGCGCATATGGTCGCAGGCTTTGTACAAAGCAAGCAACACTTTATCTATAACGACCGGCATCTGTAAGATACAAGCTACAAAGGGCACTTTAAGCTTGGATTGCTGATAGGATTTCATGCAAATTAATTCATTTTGTCAATGGCAATACATGTAGACAGTCAAATATATAGTCGTCACAATACCCTAGCCTCTACTAACTTTTACTCGTCAAACTCCCCCGCGTAGAGTGCATCTCCCGGCTCATTCATGCGCGACCACAGCGTTCGCATATGATCTTGCAAATCTCTCTTGGTTGACAAAGTTACAATCCTCGCCTCTGCGTCCTCACTTTCGAGCTCTACCTCTGCGTTTTCAATCTCCAGCTCAACTAATTGTGATATAAAGGTCAGCAACATAATTCAACCTTGAAAAGGCAGCGACAATGATGCCTACCTTGAATATGGACAGCTGTCTTCTTGCCACTATACATGGCGTGCGGAATATTGGTGACATTGTCCGAATTGGCATCTCCAATGGCGAATATACCATGGATATTGGTTACCAGACCATTGTATTTATCTGCAGCGAGTCTACCGCCGTATAATGCTACGCCAGTTTCCTCACCCAAGTTTGACTTCTGCGCAGTATCAAAATTAGTTAAAATAGCCGCACGTAGGACCGGCTCGCCAGTCTCGAAATTGAGTTGAAATAGATCGTGCTCAGGAACAGAGGGTAGACTGGGATCCTCGCATCCAGATGTTCCATTGGAGAGTCTCTTGAGAGACGTAATAATACGGTTATCGATTTTTATATTGCGCAGATTCAGATAATTCTCCCATGTAGGAAATCCTTCTTCTGCGATAGCTCGCTCTTCGGGAGTATCCGTCCCGTTGGCAAACAAAATAATATCCCGATTCAGAGTGATGATTTCGCGAACTGCTTCAACAGCTTTGGAGAAGGGCCCGAGTATTCCAAGTTGTTGATCTGCATGTTCATGTCCATCACACCATGGGCACCAGAAAATGCCCTTGCCCCAGTTCTCCGCAAATCCGGGCGTTGAAGGAAGCAAGTCCCGTAAACCAGTTGCAAGAATCACTTTTCGCGTAGTGAAAACGACTTTGCTACCGCCAGGATAATCCGCAGATAATGTGAAATATGAATTATTGGCTTCTGGTTGGATCTTGGTAACGGTGCCATTTACTAAATTGACAGTACCGTAAGCCAGGATTTGTTTGCGCGCCAGCCATCGGAAATATGCTGGTGTAACGCCTGTTGATGGATCAGTTACCTTGCACGCACGAAATGTATATATTATAATCTAAACTGTAAACCTTATGAGCCCAGTAGACTGACTCACCGTCAAATCCAATAACATCGTGCAGATGCCGAGTTGGGGCATTGCGATATTCTCCCGAGTCGATCAACAAGACGTTTCGGCGGACGCGGGCCAGACCACTGGCCGCGCTGAGACCTGCAGGTCCTCCTCCAACAATTATTGCATCATAATCGGCCTGAATTGTGAGTTGGCTGCTCTCATTGTTTGGGATAGCCCGCGAGAGCCCAGCCAAGGCAGGTAGAAATGCCAACGCACTCGAGAACTTCATTTTCGAGCATGATATCGCGTACGCTAGTAAACCAAATCAAAGTGTATCCATCTTTGTTCGCTTTTAAACTATGGCATAAGATACCGTGGCTGGTTCGCATGGGATAGAATGGCGTCTTATGCTCAAGCGCCCGCCTCCGCAGAGCGTAAGATTTGCTCGATGGCATCATCATCGCAGACGTCACTACCTGTATGCATGTCGCCAACAAATCACAATTACTTGCTATTTACAAACACATCGCCAGACCAGCCTCAGGTGCAGAGAGAGATCGGCAGCTGCTATTTAGTTTGAGACGCTGTTTCGTTGCAGTCAAGTGCTCTGGCATCTGACCTGGCAAAATGATCTCATTTTCAGTGAAAGCAGCGAGTGCAGCCGATGAGACAGGCGGATGCTACCCACGGATGCTACCTCTAGATGGCGTGCGAACACATTCTAGCTATAGCTCTATACATGTACCTGACATCTGAGCCTTTTTTCATATGAGCGAGTCGCACGTCTGAACACATGAATCCATGTACAGTAGAGAGGTATGACATGTGTAAATGACGTCGCTACCAAGTATATAGAGCTTAAAATGATAAGACAAAGCACTGGCTCTACCTTTGTCAAGCCCACTCATATCAACTCGCTTATCTTTGCGACGTAAAGTTTCCTCGTCGCCTAGGCCGTTTTCCGCTTTCAGAAGTAGAGGTATTTTCATGAGAATTACATGGAAACGAAGAAGATTTAAGGGCACGTCTCAGGCCACTATGGTACTTCTTAAACTCGTCGCAGTGACGAGCTCTCTAGGTACCTATATCACATTTACTACTGTAACTACATCTACCATACGTGCCCAAATATGCCGAATCATATCATATAAGCATATGTTCGGATCTCTTTCATTTGTCGGTGATACTGCTCGAATTATCTAAAAAAACATAGTAGCAAGCAGAAATAGAAAAGTTTTGCTATCTATCGTGCATAGTTAGTTTGTTAACGCTCTGAAAAACAATCTGTACCTATTAAGTGCATCCCCGCTAGCGGGGCTACGCCGAGAAGCCGTCAATACATGTATCCTTGATAATTGTATCTACCCGTTTACACATGTAGGAGGCTTTAGTAAAACCGAGATGGCTATAGCTTGCTAATCAAGAAGTTGAAGAGGAAACTTCAGATTATCACAGATTTGTCGCAGCTGGAACATGCTGGCGGCGCCGCAAACCGTTACAAGCGACATGTTCATAATAACAAAATGTTAATTATATTTCTAGGAAACCTCTAAAAAAGACTCGCTGGCCATATTCTCATCTTCAATTTCACCATTTAAATAGACAATAGTGTCGCGGCTTTCCACTTCTCGTCCGACGCCGCAAGCTGCTCTGCGGCCTGCTTCACCAGATCCACAGTCTCAGGGCCCAAAAGAAGTCGCAGCGGGGGCTCCTCTTCCTTCGAAATCTTGACAATCACATCGGCCACCTTGGCTGGCTCAGACCGATAATTCTTGTACTGTTCCCGTATCTTCATGAAAGCTCCGACGGTTTCCTGATACGGCTCGCTGATGGCAATTTCCTCGTCGGCAAAACCAGCCCAATCAGTCTTCATGCCGCCAGGTTCCAGCACCGTCAGCTTGATGCCGAATGGTGCAACCTCTTTAGCCACAACAGACGTAAAACCGCCAACAGCCCACTTGGCGGCCTGGTAGGCTGATAAGCCAGGAGTTGAGAGCCGGCCGCCGACGGAGGAGACCTGCAGAATGCGACCGGATTTTTGCTTGCGCAGGATGGGAATCACAGCTTTGGTGACATAGACGGTGCCGAGCAGGTTGGCATTGATTTGATCTCGGTAAATGTCGATGGGTGTATCCTCAAGTGCTTGTGGAACAGCATAGCCGGCGTTGTTGACAACAACGTCGATGCGGCCAAATTTCTCGACTGCAGCCTTGACGGTGCTCTCAACTTGATCATTGTTTACAACGTCGAGCGCCAGAGGCAGGATGCGGTCCGATCCATACTTTTCCACAAGGTGCTTTACTGTGTCAGGATTTCGGGCAGTGGCAACGACGTTGTCGCCATCAGCGAGGACGGCTTCGACAATGGCTAGGCCAAGGCCCTTGGATGAGCCGGTGACGAACCAAATGCGAGCCATGGTGATTGTATCCTAAGTATTTGTTGGCTGTATTATATCTTGTTGTAAAGCTCAATAGGCGATGGGACTTGTTCGCACTGCAGAAAAGGATGGTTATGATGTAGAGGTGGTGAAGTTGCGTGCTTGTTCCTCCATCAATCCGCGCGGCATCGTCCTCATCTTTATAGACTTGCCAACAGATCCAAAGCTCCTCTTTCTCATATCATCCGCATAGCTTAACTCCGGTAAAGAGGCCATCTTTACTTTGGTTGTAAAAGCGATGATTTACGATTCAAGCGTTCCTCGAGAATCACTATCCCCGGAGCGGGAAAATCCCGCTCGAGGCGGCCGCTCAGCTCCAGAGCTCCGCCAAACCACTTTTGGCAAGTTCAGGGCATACAGTGCTGGTCTCTTTACAAGCCTACTGTTTTTGTAGTATTTATACCCAAAGAATAGTGCTGTATCTGACGGAACTATTATACATGTAGTTTATTCTCCTAATATATCTGCTGGAATTTAATCTCGAGTCTATCTAATACTACTGCCCATCATATGTCATGTATATTCTTATCAAGGAATCACTCATCGAGACGATCGACTCAGGATATCTGTTACCGAAACGTTTACCAAACAAGACTCCAGTGGTTCTCTGAATAAAATACTTTATAGCCTATGTACTCAAGAGGCATGACAGCCATCAAAATGACTTTAATCAGTTACGTGATAAGAGCTGTTCTCTCTATAACTTCAATTCTTGTCCCTATGACACAGCCTCGCATAAAGCTAGAGGCGGTCGTTTAAAGTGTCAACGTGCTCGGCGAGATTGCTGAGGACAGGCGCCCATAGACTGATGCGCACATATTATTCTCCTGTCCGCTCTAAGAACATGCTGATAACTGATTTGTGGCTATGCAATCATTTGCAGCCTCTCATTTTCTTTGAGAGCTACCAAGTTGCGGCCCATAGTGGTTTCTTCTGCTGTTCGCACGATAATTGCTTGTACCTCAATTTTCACATTGGTCTCGATACAAGCAGCATCGAGATATCTGGACATTCAAGTGAGACTCGATCTTGCGTACCTATAACGAAATCGGAAGCTTTTTTATTTTTAATTACATCATCAAAGCTTTCTTTCTAGGATAAAGCAATGATCATACAGGCCTCATACTATTCACAGCTGCCTGAGAATCCTTCAGTCGATGACTAAGAGCTGCACCCCACACCTCCGCACAAAGCGAGCCTTTTTAAGATCAACTCTGATTATTGACGGCGTTCCGCATACGCGCAGCTCCTCGAATAGATAGAGCGATACAGTAAGTCATATTGAAGCTTTCCTGCGAATAAGAATAGATAATTCCATACAACAAAAAGAGCTGTTGCATTAACCTTTAGCGTGTCTCGCAGGCTGCGATTCTAATTTACACAATCACTTATACTACCTCAGTGCACACGCAATCGCGCCCTCTAAGTTGCACTCATCGCCAGAATGGACCCTCCAGATATCGTCGCATTAGGTGAGAAATATCCTGGTTTAAAGAAAGTCTTTGAAACAGGAGTCGAGGTGAATTCCTATCTTCTTAACATCTATCTTCAAAATAGACATGTAGTAAACATCGCTAAGCATTCCGCTCATAGTCCGACGACGGCCGTGAAGAGAAACTCCGCTCCTTTATCCTTTCGCACCCCGATCTCGAGAGTCTACGAGGCTCTCCCACCAAGATACTATCGGTCATTGATGATTTCTCGGCCAATCATGACTTCCTTATCAGCATCGGTGGCCACAAGGCCGGGGTTTTATCCGACTTGATCACCGAGGAAAAGCCTCAAACCGTCGTCGAGCTTGGTGGCTACTTGGGATACTCTGCTATTTTATTTGCGGATACCTTGCGCCGCAGTAACCCATCTCAACAGATCCGCGTCTTTAGCCTTGAATTCAGCGATAGGTTTGCTTCTATTGCTAGAGAGTTGATTCAGCTTGCAGGGCTCTCTGACATTATTACGGTTGCCACAGGCCCCGCAGAAGAATCTCTTCGCAAATTGCATGCGCAAGGCACCTTAACCACTGTTGACTTCTTATTCTTGGACCATGTTGAGGAGTTATATCTCGCTGACTTCAAAGTCTGCGAGGAGCTGGGTCTCTTACACAAGGGTGCGGTTATTGCCGCAGACAATGTCGTGCGGCCGGGCGCCCCTGAATATCGTAGACTAGTCAGAAGCCACCCAAGATTACAGAGTACCGGAGTGAGAGGGTTAATTCAGCCTGGGGATCTCGAGGTAAGAGCTTGAATCTAAAATGAGTTCAGCCACTAACTTGAGTAAAGGACGAGATCGAGATCAGCCGCGTCATAGCTTGAGCATGGCCCCAGTACTACTTTTTTTGAAGAATGCAGCATAAGCCCGGAATAGATAGTATCTTTATCTTAGGTCTAGGATGTACCATAACGTTTTATGCCGTTTTGAATAGTACAGAACCTCCTATGACACTTATCTAGTAATAATTGCTCCAATAGCGCATATCACAAAGGCTACGCTGCGACCACAGGAGCAGCAGTGTCGCCATCTACATTTAACAATTTTAACTGACCTGACAGCACAACCCAGTTTCCTATATCTCATACAAGGGTAGTATCATGCTATCTTACTGTGGTTTATGCCATCATCCCTTATATGAGAACCCTCAGGGAGGCTATGTCGTTGGAAATCATACTTTTACAGGCCTTGACGTGATTATTGTCAACATATATGACTCTAGCTTGATTTTGGGTACCAGCCCTTCATATTCTTATTCTAGGAATTCATGACTCATTATCTTATTCTACTGTAGAAAGAGGAGGTTTTGTTTGACCCCTGCCTAGATTAATACATGTAACTAGCTGTTGCACAGCATCTGCCATATTCCACGCATGCACTTGTTCTAGTCTTTTAAGTATAGGGACAACCCTGTGCTTGATGTATTTAATTAGCAGTTGCTGATCAACACTAATCAGCTTGCTATCAACAGCATCGACTGCCGCTGTATATTTCCAATTAGGCTGCAATGCTTGTAGCATCTTACCCAACTTAATAGCCCCCCTCATATTGGCGAAGAAGAAGTCGCGACAGCCCTCAAAGGAACGAATTCTGCCAATAATATTGGCTCCGAGCTTGTACTTATTGGCCTTTATTACAGCAGGTGCTTGTACTTGGTGCCGTATACACGCAAATATCATGGTATCGCCAATATCCGATACAGTGGTGACCAACATGGCCCTTCCAAGGCGGAAACTGCGTCGTAATGTAGCAAGGTCAATACCTGCATTGTCGTTCGCTGTTGCCCGTCGTTGTTTTTGTTCGAACTCTTCCTCAGAAGCAGTACATTCATCATCCCAGGCGTTTCTCGTCGCATTCCTTGTATCGATGATTTGGGCTGTTAACCCCATTAGTATGCCGTAGAAGATTGACCGCGAAGTATGTGTACGGAAAGTGTTCTCACCGCTATTTTTTGGAACTTCTAGGTTGCCAAAGCCAATTGATCTTGAAGAGAGGGAGGTAAATGACTGCAACGATGCGCATTCATCTACTCTTGGCAATCCATTTTTGTGTGGCTGGAAAGAAGAGGCTTTTTCATTATAAGGCTCTGCATAATCCGGTTGGTGATGCCCTTGATTTGCTTCCCATTTGACTTCTGCACAGTTTGTCATGTCAACATTTGGGTGCATATAGCTGCGTATACTAGCAGCATCATCATTTTGATTATATTCCTTCTGCTTCTGGCTCTCCTCGTCGCTGTTGCATATGTTGCGAACAGGATCCGGTTGTCCCGAAACCGAATTCGCAAACGGCTCATAGAGCGGGCCATTGCTAAGGCCGACTATTAAATCAGAAATTCCTTCCAACAGCCTCGCATTGTGTGCAAGGCATGGTGATGTAATACCAAGTAAAGCAAGAGTTGTCGCCAAGAGGCCTGTTCGCGCGGCCCACGGACCCAATGCCGCGTTTGTAAGATAACCCTTTTGATAACCAACATCTTTGAGACTTAGCCGAAGTACATGAGGATTCTCAACGCCCTTGAAATGCGAGCGTATAGAAGGGATGACTTGGAATAGAAAATCGTCGCCGACTTCACCGATTAAGTTTAAAAAACCGCGTATTACGGCATGTTTAAGCTGTTCCATAAAGCTCGATCTAGCAGTCCAGGCAGCCTGTCCTGAAGGGGATGCTAGTGTTGACATGCCAAAATTGACCAAACTTGCAATTATAGTCATTAGGAACATCATAATGCTGAAGTGTGTCCAGTCAGGCTTTATGCCAGACGTGTTTGGATTATGCAGCCTCAGTCGTGATTGTACCATCAGATCCCTCATTCCTGTGTAGATCGTAAAAGCAATATGTGTCGAAGCGTTACCCGCAGCGGTGTTGGTATAAAGTTCGCCGATACCTGCGGCAAAAGCTGTACTGGCCAAGATTGCTCGCGAACGGCGACTTGCCAGTGTTGCCGTCCCTGATTTTTCATCACGCCACATCCCAATTGCATGAGCTATGAGGGCTACGCCAGTGCCCAAGAGCGTACCAATTATCGCCTTCAGCCTGGCCGGCGTTTTCAGCCTGTGAAACCCAGCTTCTGTACTGTAGCTGATGAACTGTCGCAAAATTGTTGGAATGAAGACTGATATAAAGTTGCGTGCTGATATATTGACAACGGATATAAGTATTTGTCCATGAGTGCTTGTGAAACTTTCATTATGTGCAACCTGTGACACGAAAGTCATTGCTGCAGAAGTAACCTTCGACAGTATACCAGCTCTACTAGAGCCACTTGAGAATATTAATATCAGGAGGTTCAGTAGAGGCAAGCCTATGCTTTGCTGCTGTTAGAAAGTAAGAATACATGAGTGGAAAGAAAAGTAAGCTGCAAATAACACCCGAAGTACTGCGAATCTGGGCTTCGAACTGGTAAAGTACTGGATTTAGCTATCTTAACTCAGGTGCGTTGCTATACGAGATTACGATTCATATAGCGTAACATATACTGAGCATCTTGTTGGAATATGACCTTATCCGACACGTAAGACAAGTTATATGGAACGTAGTCTCACTATACATAGCATTCTGAGCCCCTGTGATGCAGTGCATACGCGTCTGGTAGACCTTATGCGCATTCACAAGATGAAGCGGTCGACTTGGATCTGGCTTGGTTGCCCTTTCTTGAGACCTAAGAGTGCATGATCATGTCCTCCCTTGATAACATTCCATTGGGGGGCATTTCTCCAGTCTTGACGAAAGTACTTACAGCCAACGAACGCGACACCACGTGAACGAGAATGTCACATTCGTGCCCCATACCACACTAAATCTCCCAGCGTTCCTTACATTAACAGTACCTAATCTTCTTAGAAAGCGCACGCCCAATAACCAAGCTCCATGCTGTGAAGACACGATTACGCCTAGGACGACCAAGCCTTGCAGTTGCTATTAGCCGGGTAGCTACTTCCTAGTTTGTATACAAATTACTATCTCTCTTCTGCTATAAGAAACGTAGCGAGCGCTGGTCATTACCTGAGCAGCTAGTTAATAGCCTTGCTGTCTTGGTAGGCAGGTCTCGAAGGAATAAGACCATGTGGGGAAGATCGAGACACTGGCTGTCTCCTGCGGATCGTATAGCTTATGACGTGCATATTGGAAAAAAGAAAAGGAAAGAATTCAAAATACTCTTGGCTGTTGTATAAAGAGTAATACCTACGAAGAGCAATGTAGTCTCCTAGGATAGCTCTTTATAACACTTGCTGAAATTTTTTCCACGCGGTAGAGAATACAATGCAGCGAAAAGTATGAGAAATTTTCAAAGAGTTGAGTTCTTTGTCTTTCTGATATGGCAGTGGTAGAACGATCACAAGAACAGGGATAATTAGTTCATGTTTCTATGTTGTCAGCGAATTCCAAAACATTACCATCTAGTACACTTACAGCAGCAGCGCTAGCATATGCATTCCTAGCTCGTGTAGATCCGCAAAATCTTGGCAGAGACATTTTTATGAGATCCCTCATTAGTATCCCGATGCTGTCAGCTATCCCCAGATTCTTACAGTATAATTATAGCTGCATCACTTATATTTCATCCTGATACGTGGATTATTGTCGGCTATATGAAGGCAATTGTTAGACTGCTGCTTGTCATCTTACTCTATCAGCGGGTTCCTCTGTTTCACAAGCGTGTTCGTGGTTACTGCATTATAAGTTATACAATAAAGGCAAAATTAAGCTATTGAGCTCGGAATGTGAGAAAGAGTTAATATAATTTAACGCTCTGGGGGGCCTTCGCTTTTAATTAAGACGGGCATCTGACGATCATCAAGAACTCCAAGGCCTGTTGTCAATTCAGCTTGTGGGGCCGGTTTTAGTGGCTTGACTCCGATTCTAATGACAGAATGGTAATGTAGGTATAGCGATTGAGAGAAGGGTCTTCATTGATATTAGAGCTGCCGCGATAATACCCACGTCTATTGGTGGATATTTACCGATCTCAAGGTCACCCAAGGCATGAAATGAGCAGCCATTCAATGCCCTGCTAAACGTTGGCTGGGCTTCCCCTGTAAATTCCCCGTGGATTATCTCCGCAAATACTCCGTCGAACGAAACAAGCCGTGGGGCGAGCGGGAAAAACCCGCTCAGAAGCGGCCGCTCCAGCTCCAGAGTTCAGCGTTGTGGGGCGTCTTTTGTTTTCGAAGGCTCTGCCTCTTCGCAATCATTAACTGAGCAAAGCCATTCTCACCTTGTACAAAGCGGACTATTCGCGTATAGACACGAGCAAACAGAAAAGAACAGAGAAAACTTGTGATTTATTAGAGCCAATTCTCTCGATTTCGACCTGCCATTGGGCTATTTTTAGCCGTTTCATTCGCTGCTCATGTTTCAAGTGCTGTGAGTGGACCGATCTTCCGCGTATCCCGATCTGTAGGGCTGCTGAGCGGCCGCTCGTACATTGACGGAGCTATGGCTGTTGTCGCCATCAACTACAATGGCCGTGTTGCTAATCGGCGCCATGAGCTGGGAGCGGCTTTAGATTCGATTCATCTGAAATGAGCGAGGTATCGTCTCCATCCAGGCAAAAGGCTGCACGAGCCTGCGCTGCTTGCCAAAAGTACAAGAGACGCTGCGACAAAGCCCTGCCGGGCTGTTCTTTATGCACCAGGTGTGTGCTTCTATATGATCCACTACAGCTTGATTTCCGAGCATCCAGAGAACCAAACTTCCCGCCTGTTGTCTATAAGCGGCCGCTCTACAGACTGTTCGCCAGGCCGGATTCTTATCGCTATTTCCTATTCTGTAGATTGTCTACCCTCTAATGGCTAAACTCCTCCTTTTCAGATTGCGCCGGTATTGCGATTATTCTAATCGGCAAACGGAAAACGAGCTCAAAACTCGTATTCAGGAGCTCGAGTCGCTCGTCACTAATCATGTCACAAAAGTCTCTCCTCAGACTCTATCCACGCCAGCATCTTCCAGCCAAGGCACCGGCAGCTTGCCAACGTCGCAGACAGCGTCTCCTTTCTACTCAGCCTCCCTACGTTTCCAGAAGCTCTTTCTAGATTCCGATGTCAAGACTCGGCCAGACGCTCCTCCACCGCCATCCAGTGACATGATCCCTACAGCCGCTCTCTCCTATTTGAGTGATCAAGCACAGAGCGCCGCCGTCATATCACAGTACTTCGAAACCGTCCACAAGTGGATGCCCATTATCAGTCGAGTCCGCTTAACCTCTTTAGCTGATGTAGAGCTTAATAGCCACCCCAGAGCTGATTTCGCGCTGTTACTCCTGACTATGAATCTCATCCAACAGGTGCCGGGGAGCTCGTCCGACGCGGTTAGAGATCCTTTATACGTATGCACTAAAGAATTTGCAGCTTCTTTGGATATTGCAGGCGTATATACACTACTCAAAATTCAGGCTCAACTGCTTATTGCCGTTTATGAGATGGGTCACGGTATTTTCCCGGCCGCCTATGTTTCAGCAGGCTGCTGCGTTACCCAAGCCATGGCCCTCGGCATCCACAATCGCGAAGCACCCCAGATATTAGAGCAGCCGCGTACATGGATAGACTGGGAAGAGAGACAACGAATCTGGTGGTTTATTGTAATCCTCGAACGGTATATCTATCCACGACTAAGTACTCTGTCACGCAAGTATCGCAGACCTAACCACGAACAGATATGTCAACTCTGTTGGAGACAACAGACCTCTGTTGTCTGCTGATCCGCAGACTACATCTCACCTACCCGTTGACGATGACGCTTGGGACTCTGGCGTAAGATGAAACTCCTTCGACAGGGTCGCAGATACACAGAACTGATGTCACATGTAGCATGCAATGTATCCTGAACGGCTTATTTTATCCTCATCGAAACATCTCTCTGCAAGTCCATTTGCCCGTCTTGCTCAAGCAGCCCATCTACAAGGAGAAGTCATCAAACACTGCAATGACGAAACGCAGAGTCTATCGCACGTGAAGAATAGCGTCGAAATGCTTAGCCAAGTGTTATTGAGCTTCTTAGAAGTCATCAGCAAAGACAGAGCTAGCATGATGCATTTCTATAGCTCTGTGGGTGTTTGTTTAAGGTAAGTCAATTTTTATTCTTCGTTTCTGCCATGAGCAGCAAGCTAAGATAAAGCCTCACTTTACAGCGCATTGATGAAGCTTTGCGACTACCATTCATGCGACTCATTTGCTATTTATAACGATAGATCCCTAGATGTATCAGACTTAGCACTCGCTCGCGAGATAGCTCTAACTTGCCAGAGCATAATGAAGGACTGCATCGTTAAAGTAATATCTTTTCTAGATGTCCTCAGGGTAATGATACAAGATCAAGAATCTGCTGGAAATCTCGCCAGCTTGTCGCCTTGGTTTTTGGATAGTTTGTATCAATGCCTTGCGAACATTGTTTACCTTATGGCTACCTCTCCCGCCGTGGAAGCATCAGGATATTCTTCTCAGGCATCGCTGTGTCTCAATCTCTTACAAAAAGCGAACCAAAGATGGAACGTTGCAGGTAAGTCTATCAGCCCTCGATAAATTTATTGGTTAAATAAGTATACTAATATAGAGATAACAGGAGCATACCTTGAGACTATTGACCTGATAGAGAAAGAGCTGAAAACGGGTAGGTATTAGTATCGGCCGCACGGCGGATGTTTCCTACGAATATACCGTCAGTACGAAGATGGCATATGGTCCAAAATCGAAAGACAAAAATTTAGCCATGTAAAGTATTTTTTGACAGTTTACCATGCCAAAAACAGAGAAATCCTTTATATAGTGACTCGAGGCATATAAGCCTAATATATGCTCCATGCGATACTTGTACCATAGCAGCCTTCAACAATTCGGTTTGTGGCATGATATATCCATTCCTACACCCCAAAAATAAAAGATTATAATTGGTAGGTCCACTTTATGGTAGTATTCGGATCTTAAAAAATACCGATAGGGATCCTTTAAAAGACATTAGCTCTATCTGAAGCCGTCATAGGAAAACAACAACAGCCGTCCTCAGAGCGATCGTCTGTGATTATTGTCATAAGCAGATAGAATTCGAATACAACATTGAGACATTTCTATATTCACTGTATATTCTGGCCTATCGCTGGCTTGTCTGGGCTGTCCAGAATCCGACAGCCTTCTTTTGACCCCTCGTGGGATCCTTGGGCAAAAGCGCATAAATGATTGGTTGCATCGTTGGGTATGAATGCACACTCGCGGAACCCAAAGAGGGTGCGGTATTTTACTCGGTCAATTCGAGCACGAGATGATTCTTTCCTTGTCAGCTAAGATTCCCATCAACATATACACTCTATTAGCTACTACTTTCGCCAAAATTTCCTTACGAAACATGCAGTCAATTCCAATTCCAGCTATTTCTTAGCCTCCATTGAACATGAGAAAGACATATCGTGTACGCGGTGTACCCCGCAGCTGGAGTGAAGATGACTTACGGTCTTTCTTGGAGGATAAAGCCTGTTCTGTACCAGATATCGGGTCTTTGGCCAACGAGGTTCATGGGCGCACGCAAACAGCAACACTAACTTTTCAAGACGATTCCCCTCAGCTGCAAGAGATCTTGACTGTGAAGAAATTGACAATACCTCGGCAGTTGTTGCCTAAACAGCCCACTAGATCATCGAGCCTGGCATTTGACTGCGATTTTAGTGGCATCACGACATTGTATGCACCATCCTCGCAAGATCATCGTATTGAGTGAGTCTCATAAATATATCTACTTTTTCGTCTTATACTTATTCTCTCTAGCCTTGTTGCAATTTCTGGCCTCGGAGGACACGCGTTTGGATCGTTCAAGGAGCGAAGTGGAGAGCACATGTGGCTACGAGACGCGCTCCCATTTGATATCACTGGAGAAGATGGCGATAAACCCGATGTACCCATCTCGCGTGTTATGATACATGGCTACGAATCCAGTCTTCAAGATAGTGACAGTTTTCAGAATCTGGAAGATATGGGAACTTCTCTCCATTCATCTCTTCGAAGTATAGCAATTGCCGGCTCATTCCGACCGATCATTCTCGTTGCACATAGCCTAGGTGGACTGATAGTCAAGGAGGTATGCGCACTCTCTATGTTAGTTGAATTCTATACTCACATGTGGCAGACTCTCATATCTCTCTCCAGGTCAGATGATGACGAAGACAAAAAGTTGTTACGGGCAGTGTACGGAATCGCTTTTTTTGGCGTCCCACATGACGGCATGGATATCCAGTCGCTCACATCCATTGTCGGGAACGGACCGAATCGCTTCCTACTAGAGTCCATCGGAAGTCATGGCTCACAGATCCTCAGTATCTACCAGCGTGAATTCCCACAAGCACTAGGAGGCCAAGGGGAGTCCAAAGTTATATGTTTCTACGAAACGCTGAAATCCCCGACTGCGAAGAAGGTATCACGTCATTAATAATACTAAAACAGGATGGCGCTGATATCTGTCAGGATGGAAGAGGCATATGGAAAATGGCAGGGCCAGCCGCCGTCTTAGTTTCAAAGGCATCGGCCACGCATTGCCGCCCGTGGGAAAATGGGCAGCAACATATCTGCGCTATTAACCGAACTCACTCGGAAATGGTCAAATTTAGCTCGGAAGACAGCGAGTATGAAAAAGTTCTCGGTCGAATCCAAAGCCTCGTACGAGAGGCAAGAAAGGAACAAGAGGTACAAGAAGCACTCAAAGCACAAAAGCGTATGTAATCAAATATATGCCCAAAACAACTAGACTAAGTGGGAATGGTATTGAAACTTTACAGCTGTATCGCAGCCGATTCTGTCCCAACAAGCCCTAAATTGCTTGAAATCGCTAGCCTTTGATGGCATGAAAAGCCGCTCCCTTGAGATTGAATCTGCCGTCTCAGGCACATGCGAGTGGTTACTTCAACATGAAACATTTAAGAACTGGACAGAGTTCAATCAAGAACTTCTTTGGATCAAAGGAAAACCCGGCTCGGGAAAGTCTACGCTTCTCAATTATGCCTTTACCAACCAGAAACATTTACTCGAGGTCGGAGGCGGTGATCTTGTCCTCTCGTTCTTTTTCCACGGCCGTGGCAGCGATCTGCAAAAAACGCCATTTGGTTTCTTCCGATCGCTGCTTCATCAGGTCCTTAAACAGATGCCTGATTGTTTGTCAGACCTTGTCTATACTTTTGAAAACAATTGCAAGGATAGAGGCGAGTATGGTGAAAAATGGCAATGGCATCCAAGAGAACTATGGTCCGCCTTCGAGTCATCTATCCCAGAAATTTTGAAAACTCGTTCAGTCTGGCTTTTCGTCGATGCTTTGGACGAATGTGGTGAAGACAGTGCAAAAGACCTTGTACAGAAGTTCGAGCTCTTGTTCAAGAAATCAACCGCTACATCTGCCTACATCAATCAACTTCGCATCTGCTTCAGCTGCCGTCATTACCCAATACTGAGTTCTCCTGGCCTGGCAGAGGTATGCCTTGAGAGAGAGAATTGGGCCGACATTCACACTTATGTTCAGTCTGAACTGTCTTCTTTCAGAGAATCCATTCCATCCACTATTCTGGATTCAATCATCAAACGTGCCTCTGGTGTGTTCCTATGGGCACAGCTAGTAGTGAAGCGGATTAAAAACCTTGCATTAGACGGTGCTGGGCCAAACGAGATCAAAGCAGCAGTGGATTCTCTACCCAAAGACCTCGGATCATTATACGATGAACTCATACGAGGCATGACACCCACTTCTATGAAGCTAATGCAGTGGATTTACTTCGCCACGCGGCCTCTATCAATAAAAGAGCTACGATGGGCTATGGCTATGGATGCTGGCTGTTCATCGCTACAAGCATGCCAGAGCGCAGTGGAATATGTACCCGACGATAAACGCATGAGTCAACGAATCGTGAGTCTCAGTCAAGGCCTTGCTGAGATATCATCAGGGTCTAATACGCCTATTGTCCAATTCATACACCAATCCGTCAAAGATTTCTTCATTGACAAGGGCTTGTTAGCCTTACGTGGCGATTTCGTGTCTATCGATGTGGCAATTGGAATGTCACATTTACATTTACTCAAGTCTTGCATATGCTACCTGGCAATGGAAGAGATTGAGAAAATAGCCATTAATTTGGATAATCCTTACCAAATGACTGCCAATTTTCCATTTCTGGATTATGCTACTACTTCGTGGGTGTTGCATATGAGACAAAGCGACAACCATGATATACCTGCCGAGCAAATTTTGGAGTTGCTTTCTTGGCCATCTAACGTTCTAATAAGTTTATGGACAAAGATTTACCGCAAAAAAAAAAATATTCATCTGACTTGCCATCAGAAAATACCAGTCTTATCCATGTTGTAGCAAGGTATGGTGTTCAGGGAGTCATGAATGACATCCTACAAAGACCACGCCAGGCTTCATTAGCAGCAGCTTCAAAGGATGGCAATGGCCAAACACCTTTGTCATTAGCTGCAGAAAAGGGCTATGAGGCAGTGGTTAAGCTGTTGCTTGCCACAGGCCAAGCTGAGATCAATTCCAAGGATGATAGATATGGCCAGACGCCGCTGTCATTGGCTGCAGAAAAGGGCCATGAGGCAGTGGTTAAGCTGTTGCTTGCCACAGGCCAAGCTGAGATCAATTCCAAGGATGATAGATACAGCTGGACGCCGCTGTTATGGGCTGCAGAAAAGGGCCATGAGGCAGTGGTTAAGCTGTTGCTTGCCACAGGCCAAGCTGAGATCAATTCCAAGGATGATAGATACGGCCGGACGCCGCTGTTATGGGCTGCAGAAAAGGGCCATGAGGCAGTGGTTAAGCTGTTGCTTGCCACAGGCCAAGCTGAGATCAATTCCAAGGATGATAGATACGGCCGGACGCCGCTGTTATGGGCTGTAGAAAAGGGCCATGAGGCAGTGGTTAAGCTGTTGCTTGCCACAGGCCAAGCTGAGATCAATTCCAAGGATGATAGATACGGCCAGACGCCGCTGTTATTGGCTGTAGAAAAGGGCCATGAGGCAGTGGTTAAGCTGTTGCTTGCCACAGGCCAAGCTGAGATCAATTCCAAGGATGATAGATACGGCCAGACGCCGCTGTTATGGGCTGTAGAAAAGGGCCATGAGGCAGTGGTTAAGCTGTTGCTTGCCACAGGCCAAGCTGAGATCAATTCCAAGGATGATAGATACGGCCAGACGCCGCTGTTATGGGCTGCAGAAAAGGGCCATGAGGCAGTAGTTAAGCTGTTGCTTGCCACAGGCCAAGCTGAGATCAATTTCAAGGATAAATACGGCTGGACGCCGCTGTCATTGGCTGCAGAAAAGGGCCATGAGGCAGTGGTTAAGCTGTTGCTTGCCACAGGCCAAGCTGAGATCAATTTTAAGGATAAATACGGCCAGACGCCGCTGTCATTGGCTGCAGAAAAGGGCCATGAGGCAGTAGTTAAGCTGTTGCTTGCCACAGGCCAAGCTGAGATCAATTTTAAGGATAAATACGGCTGGACGCCACTATCATTAGCTACAAAAAGGGGCCATAAGGCAGTAGTTAAGCTGTTGCTTGCCACAGGCCAAGCTGAGATTAATTCCTAGGATGAATATGGCCAGACGCCATTGGCTGCCGAAGAGGGCCATGAGGCAGTGGTTAATCTTCCAGAGGATTATACGCGAACTCATCCTTAACCAGCCACTTCCATCTTTGTTATTCGGAGACGCAGTATATGCATCAAGGTGGAAAACTGTGGCAAAACTTACTGTTTAGGTCATAGGTAGACATAAATCTAATTCCGGGTATTGTGAGTAATAACGCAAGAGATCACAAAGAAGAAGCATAAGTACAAGGAGGACAAGTTCATAATTCCAAAGGCAGTAAAAGGCCAGAGACCATCAAGCAAGAGTTATGAAAACTAAATTGTGATGATAGTGAAGAAGAACTAAACCAGAGAAGAGCTAAGGAGGAGAGCAAACATCTCGGCGCACAGCTGTAGTGATGTCACTTGACAGGGGGCTCACTGACATCATAAATCGAATCTACATCTTCATCTTGACTATTTCCATTGACTACCTCATAATTGCACCTATCGAATCAATTGGCTGCAAATTGCAAGATTATCCACCATTACCGGAGAATGCAAAGTTTCGAAGGAGAAATAGACCATATTGGATCTTTGCAATTAGTGTATAGGAATAAGACTTTAACAAAATGCCATGGTACCGTCCTGTACAACGTAAAAGAAGTAACGACAAGCTGAGTGACGGTGCCAGAGTTTTCATCTACTTTCTGTTCAGCAACGCCAAATTCGGATGCGGAGGCGTCGCACCGAATTCCATCAGAAGAGATCAGTACTTTTTGAGAGAGATTAGTATGTTGCTCGTCAATAACATTATTTATGTACTTTGATTAGCACATATCGATTCTGCTACAAGTAAATAAAAAGGCATTCAATATCTTTAGCCGTGCTGAGAGGGATTCCCTTTAAGGTGATTGGTGCTTGTTCAAAGAGAATACCTACCATATGCCGAGCACTTGGTGGCATAGCAAAGAAAAGAACAGGAATATGAAATAAGTCAGCTAGCCTTAGGGTTAAGAAGTGAGCCTAGAAGTCATTCTGCCCGTCACGCTCCAGCAATCAATACTAATTCTAATGAGCAATGTCACCCGTCTCGGTCGTGGGTCCAAGCTACCATGTGCTAGCCAGGGGTGAACTAAAAATAAATAACTCTAGTCAGTTCCCGAGAAGCAGTTGAAACGAAGAAATCGCGCTATTGACATCTAAACCGAGTTCAATGGGCGTCGGGGTGGCAAAGAGAAAGACGAACGATTTTTTTCATCTAGCGCTTGTTCATCGTAGTCACAGGACTCATGAACTATTAGTCACGGTACGAGTACATTTAAGTTTCTATCTTGTGTTACGATGTAGCTGTCTACGCGAATTCAAGTCATCCGATACTTGGGCTTCACAGACTTTCAGTACAAGATTTATTTTCAACTCATTACCAACCTACATACCCGAGAACAGTTACCTGGAAATATTTAGCCAAAGCTCTTGCGCACTCGAGCTAACCCATAGTTGTCAGAACAGCTAGCCTGTAACCCAGTGCGCGGCTGATGAAGAAAAAAATCACTAATCTATAAAAAGCACAAGGAAAAATCACAATACGCCGAAACAGTCTCTGATTGGCCAATTGCGCGGCAACAGGATAATTAGAAGCGGCTTTTTACCCGAAGAGTTTTGCCATGAAAGGCCCTGTCCCGTTGGCGGTTCAGGAACTCCCCACTCCTATTTACCAAGTGGTCGGAACGACTGAGCTCTTAGAAAAAAAAACTAAGCATTGAATCCACGAGTAAAGAAAATTAGAACAAAAGATGTCACTGAATGAACATGGTTCGCAGCAAAGATTTTATGTACACGTCATGGTTGAAATAGCAGAATCCGCCTTAACTCCATACCCGAGACGCAATTGGCAGAAAAAAGCCATGCAACATGTAAAAAATATAACCACCCTAGCTCTCAAAGACCCTGAAACTCACGACAAAGGTCCATTATGTATGAGTACTTGCCACGGAAGAAAAGATCTGATCTGATCGGAGTGGATGCCATGCCATGCCATGCTCGATCGATTAATTAATGTTGTATTTCGTCTAGGGCCCGATGCTCGTCATTTAGGGGAATTATGCCCATCGCCACTCTGCCGAGACAGAGGTTGCAGCCAGAGAGGGGCATGGCAGCGTCATTTCAGCCGGATATCGTTGACGTCGACGGTTAAATTTTCCACCAGCGCCATGGCGAATCGGAGCTTTTCGACGAGACAAAAAGGGCAATTGTCGGACGGCACGGTTGATTTAGACGAAACGTGAGTTAAAATAAGAAGAAAAAAAAAGTCAAGTCGCCATATTATTAGGTGTCCCTTTATGTGGAGGATGTTTCTATATCTATCGAGAGTTGGGGTACGTAAAGCGTGACGGTTTTGTCCACGTAAAAGGCCTCAGAGCCCAGAGCCAGGTATCCCAGGTAGTCGCTGGACTTGGGAAGGTCGGTGGTAGCGGTGAGCTTGAACACACTGTTAATGAGTGGAGAGATGTCTCCGTTGAACTTTTCTATGGGCGTGTCGGTGTACCAGGTCATGACGTTTTGCTTTGTCGCCGTATTTATGCCAGAATAAAGATTGCTAAGACAGACTGTTGTCAGTAATGCTTGGTACATGGATTTTTAGAGAAATAGTACTCACAATGTGTCGGTACCAAGTTTCTGGGTGGATATAGGACCTGATTGAAAACCGATGGGTTGAGTAGAACCACCATAGGCTGCAAACCAAACCATGAGTTCGAACTTGGCCTTGGCAGGGTTCTGAGCAGCCGTCTTATCGCTATCAATAAACATATCGATAGCAACGTTGGTGTTGAGATTATCGGCGGTCAGATCCGCGGTGGAGGAAGCCGTTGTGGTCTCATTGCCGACGCCGTAGGACCATTGGATATCGATATCGACTTTGGAAATGCTGTTAACGGTGGCGGGGAGAACATCAGTATCAACCTGGATGTTGGGAAAAGCGTGTACAGGGTCGTCCTCTGGGCCCTGGGGATACTGCCATGAAATCATGAACTCAGGTGCCGTAGTGCTTGTGGCATATGTGCCGTTGTTATTCGTGGTGACCTTGGTGCCAAATATCAGCATGGTACATAAATCTAGGGGGGAAGTGACTTTAGATAAGATGTAGAAGTTCCGAAACATACATTCATACACAAGCGTCCCGGATCGCCGACGTTCCAGTTCCATTGGTTGGGGTTTACTAAGAGCAGCGAGGGTCAGTGAACATGTTGGATCAATATTTGCGAACCTGGAGATGAAGAGCCTGAAACGGAGCATAATGGGGAAGCCAAGCAGCCGGAAACCAGATAGTTCGCCAGATATTTGCCGATTGAGGCTTGACATGGGTGTTGTGAGAACCAAAATCCAGCGTCCAAGTATCGCAACATATCAACAGCCATCATGAAAGCTTCAAATCAGACCAAAGGACTCTTTATAATCGGTGGTGAACTACAACAAACATTGAAGAAATGCCCAGCCATATCCTCCGGAAGATTGATGTTTCTGCTCGGGTGACATTGCGAATGGAATAGCTCGGCACCTACATATATACTTCTGCCCAGTAGTATCTGGTGTAATTCCAAACGACTTCTGGCAATACCTCGTCTTCGTGACGCCATTCTTTGGAGGTTTCGGCGGTGCAGGAGTGGGAATTGGCGGCGGCTGGGGCGCAAACAACGGCGGCTGTCCCGTGGCATCTCGATGCGATTGCAGGCCAAACAAGATGCCCAGCGTCACGGCGATGGGAATGGCCAGCAGCGCAGCGTTGACGAGGATTCGGATCGTCATGGCTGGCGGAGAAAAACGAAGGACAAAACGAGCGTCTGGAGCCGCAGAGCTGCGGGAGGGATGAACGAGCGAGCGTCGTCGAGGGTCGCTGGAATGAGCGCCGTCGAGCAAGATTTGGCGATTGATGGGTTTTGTTTGGTCGGAATTTGCTGGAGGGGGAAAAAGGCTTCGGGCCTCAAAGGCGTTCCTCGAGAAAAGAGAGACGAGTCGCAGTGCAGTGCAGTGCAGTTCAGTCAGCGATACGAGGCCGCTCCATCTGGTGCTGGTACCATCACATGTACATGTACCGGGTGCCTGGGGCGCATGTACACCAGGTACGAGGCCGGTACGAGCGCGGACAGCCGTCTGATGGGCGGTGCGGTGCCAGCTGCAGGCCACTAGCGGACGCGGTGGGCGGGCTTTAGTGGCCTAGTGCCCAGAGCCGGTGCGCCGCGACCAAGAGCTGGAAGAGGCACGCGAATAGGGCCTGGACGGAGGGTTCTAGCGGCTCTGGCACACAGGTAGTGGTACTTGTGCCTGTTGGCTCGTATACACGTACACCTCGCCGAATGTTACTTACTGGTTGATGCTGAGACCATTGAAAAGGGCCACGGCGCGCAATTCAATGGCCAACTCCGAAAGCCCCGTCTGAGCCCTTTTACTCGTATCCCTACATACAATTGAAAGAAAATATCGACAGGTGCTCCATGGAAAAAATGGAAACATTTTGGTTGAAACAAGTGGGCAACGCCACAGCACAGCACTTCATGTCACAGCCAGCACAGTATCATTAATGGATTTAGCTGTATCCGTTGATCGCCATGGATCGAGAGGCCAAAAAAAGTCAAAACATGAGACGGTGGATCGCCGAGACGGGGATGATGCGCACAGAGCGGCTCGTGTCAGCGAGAAAGAGTTTTTGCAGTTGAGTCCACGCATGTACATGTAGCTCTTAGGGGTGCTGTGCTGCTGTGCTCCCTAGAATGCTGGGCGATGGACGATCAATCAAGATGGTACTTGGCATGTGGGCAGAAATGAGATGTCACACAGCAGCTGCACAGAGCTTCACAGAGCCTCGGGTGATTGGATAGCGATGCATTGAGAGTAAACATCACATTGAAGCGCGGCTGCATCGCCATACTGTACAATCAGACAATCAGATGTCACTTGTGTGGCAGAGCAGTATCACACCGATAAGAAAAAGTAAATGGAGGGAACGATAAACAAGATTGAAACAAACAGGAAATGAACCTGGTCAGCCTCGTCACTATCTCGCTGTTGTGCCGTCTCTCTCACAGAAGCCGATCGTGCCGGCGTCCATGACCGGCCATCCCCGATGAATGGCAATGGGCAGCTCGACAAGTCCGAATCTGACACCGGCCGCTTTGCCGGTGCAGGCATCAATTTCTCGAGGTAAGCTTGAGCTTGAGCTTTACGAGCAGAGCAGAGCAGACTTGTAGCGGTACAAGCAGTTGCGCTGAGGAGTCGTTACGCATCTGGCTGGGCGCGCCGCCGTAGTGCCGAGAACGTGCAGTGACAGCATCAATGGATGGATCAGTCAAGAATGTGCAGCTCTCGCTACTGTACGGAGCGCCCGCCCAAAGTTTCTGGCTGCCATCTTCGAATGTACCGTATCCACGATTGCGGCGATGCGATACCACCTCCATGGGAGAGAAAAAAAAAAGTCTCCCCACTTGGACGACTCGCCCTCCCCCAGTCCCAATCGGCCAAAGGGTCCGAGGTGCGCATGGCATGGGCTGGGGCTCCATCCGGTACGAAGGGCCTTTTTCCATTTCCACTGGGCTGCCGTGATGTTGGGCACATGATTGCGGGAATTGGCTCACTGGTGCAAAAGAGCTTTCCATTGTCTGGAGCTGTCGGCGCAGTAATCACCTTGTTTTGCTCTGAGTCTGGTTCTTCTACTACTTGCACACGAGTTCCGTAACTCACACTTACGTGTACCAGACTCTTACAACTCTTACAAGCCTCTTGTTTACTTACTTTCTCCCTTTCCGGCTGGCCTGTGTGTTCGCCGTTCGTACCGCTAAGCCAATCATGGCCTGGTCCACTTTCCTTATCCCGAAGAATGGAGCTCCAGGGATGCGATGGGCCCCCTCTTTTCGATCCCAGGCCCATGTTGCGCTGGAAGCAAGAATCAAAGCAAGACAAGATAATGAAAATCAGCCATGGCGGTGCGGCTGCACGAACCACTTGACAGTCTGATGCTCGAGTCTCACCACAGAACGCCCGACGATCACGGCTGCTGTGAAACCCGCGCACAGTAAATCTCTTGCCATTGAGAGACAAGCAAAAAAAGAAGAGAAAAATTAAAAGTGGATGGTGGGAACGGGTACCTTGAGTCGGTCCAGGTGGTTTCAGTCAGCGGCCCAATCACACGCAACTGGAATGCTTATCTCGAAGGCTGGCTGGCCCGTATACACAAAGGGCAAGCTGCTCACCCTTTTTTTAACGCACTCGTCAGCTCAATGTCTCGAGGGGAAGGTGGCTTACTGTAGACAAAGGCCTGAAAACCTGAAAGTTGAGAAAACAGTTGAGACAAAGGAGCGCATGCAGAGAGACTTATAATTTAGCATATCCATTGCAAGTAAGCTAGAATTCATGGCTTCAAGCATACAGCTTAAGGTAATTGCCGTTCCTCGTACATGCACATCCTAATGTTCAGCGACTCCGCAAGCCTCCTCGCCGTTGCTGCATGTCAAAGTCGACGTCAAACCGGTTGACGTAAACTGTAAACTGACGATGCCCCGGCTTGGCGTGCGAGCCAAAATTAGCAACATGAACGTGCTCCTCTTTTGCTACCAGGAGTTGATAGCAGTAACTTTCCAGAACTGAGAGTACATGTACGGATGCGCGTCACCATGAATCGTTTTGACCCAAATGTGTTTGAATGTACTAGTACCGCATACAGCGTGGTGAGTACATGATTCACCCCCTTCCTTCAGGCCCACGTCACGCCACGCCGGCCTCGTATTAGAGGAGCAAAGAGGGCAATATACTGTACAGTACAGTACACAAAGAACGCAGCAAAAAAAGAGGGTGCTGACTGATGGTGTCTGGTGTCTTATTCAGTGCGTGTGTCAACGTTGCTTGCGTTTGTGCTGCATCTGGTCAGTTTCCGAGCCTGCCACCAGCCCGTTTTGATTGCTGCCCCCGGTCCAGCTCCAGGCCTGGGCCTATGACGACGCTGGCCTGCTCTGCCTGCTCTGCCTAGGTGCTCTGCCTTATCCGCCCAAGCCGCAGCGCCAGCGCCAGAACACGAGAAAAAATGCTGCGATGCTGCTCCCCCCGGTCGGCCGTGCGCGTATCCAGTACGCGATACGATGCGAAAACCGGGGCTGTGCACGGCCCAGGAAGCGCTTGCGCAAGCCCACGGCCCCAAGTACTGTGTACCTGCGTCTGCTGCTGAGGCGCCACCGCTAGCCTTTAGTGAGCTGCGCTACTGGCCAGCGCTACTGGTAAGCCGCACCGCCGCCTATGGCATCGAATTGGATTCCCGTCAATCAACGAAACGCACAAAGAAACGCTCAACCTCTTGTTGACACCTGCCCGGGCCTAGCTGGCGCGTGCTAGCACTGACTGGGAGCTGCTGGAGCTAGCGCGAGCCACTGACAGCCCACTGGCACCCGCTGTTCCCGCTGAGCTTTGGGTGCTGCTCGCTCGATGAATGTACCTCGAGTTTGTCCTGATACTTGGAGCGTGGCATGAGATGGCGCATCTACCTGCCTTTATGTTTTCAACCTTGTCAACCTTGGGGCAGTAAGGCAAAAGGTCTTACTTTTCTCACTGAATGCAGTATTGCTCAAGTCTCCTTTACCCTTGTTCAAACTCTGTGTGCTGTTGTGCATTGCATCAAACGGCACACTCTTGCAGCTACAGTAATAAGTGAAGTGCATGTACCTCGTACCGCTGATACACTCTCACACCTTGTCGCAGACCCAACCTCGTACCACGCACTAGCGGTAGCTCCATGTACCCAGATCGGTGCCTCAGAGGGTCCTTGTACCGCTACTTGTGCCACACCTCACACCCTCCATCGCTGCTAGTATTCGACGTCCTGTCTCCTTCCCTCTTGGCCGCTTCCTTTTCACCTCTCTCTTCTCTCACTTTTCTGCTCCTCAACCTCGTCTATCTTCCTCCTCCTACATCATCATCTGCGGTGAATTGCTTCGCTGCTTACATTCGTTTAGTACATACCAATTTTTGTAGGGGGCAATACCTGCGCAGCGTCTCCTCCAGCAGCAGCCCGTTTCGTTTACACCACAGCCAACCTTCGTTTATTTGGCCGAGATACACTTTTTCTAGCAAATCTAATACGGAGTACCGCACGCACATACAAACGCCATTCACCATCGTGCCCCAGGAAGCTCAATTAGCCCGGCCTTAACGGTGTTTGCCTCGCTAAAGCCCCGTGTAAGGCCCTCGACAACTCAACTGCAGCCATTTTCTCTCGCTTGTGGCCGAGCCACATAAACCACGAGTCTGCCCGCCATGATGCAAAGCCACCAGGAGGAGTATGAGGAGATGGTCGAGATCGGTGGCTTCCGGCAGCATCAGCACACTGCGTCCGATGATTCTCATCCGCGACTGCTCAACGACAACATGAGGTCCAACCGCTCCAGTCGGGTCAATCCTGACGACTTCGCCTCGCCTCAGTGGCCGCCGTCAATTGCAGGAACTGGCAGCTCCCCTTCCCTGACACTAAGAAGTGGTGCCACGACGCCGTATGACCACATGTCTTCGTCTAAACACTTAATTTTCGCCGATTCAAGATCGTCTACTCCAATGGTACTTGACTCCCCCCTCTATCCCACGCTTTGAAATCCAATTTCCCCAGATCCCACTTATACCTCCAGCTGTCAATTCTACACTGGGTTTGTATCGCACTCGCATGCTCTTGGCCCATGACTCTTGCCGCGAAGTCGCCGCTGACGTCCCTCCTCGTATTTTTTTCGTTGAAACTACAGATTCAAAGTCATATAAGCCTAACAGCGCTTCTGCCACAGACCGGCCGCTCTCCGAGCAAAGAGGTTAGCAGTAGCGACAGTGACGATCAGAGTGGAATCGCCATTCTGCACGACCGCGACGATGCCGACATCTGGAAAGGCTGGAAGAGGTATCTTTATACCCTTACGCCTGTTCTCACCCTGCTCAACACCGGAATCTACTTGACGTACCTTGGCCTTCGTATCGCCTGTGTTATTTTGGCGCAAAAGGCGTCCGGCCTCACTTTTGCCGCCGCCTGGGTTTTCATTGCCGTAGAGCTAGCAGTTGCCGTCCCCTCACTTATGCACAACACCTGGACGATGTGGTCTCTCAAGAAGCGAAACAGGCCCAAGATGAGGCTGACGGGAAATGATGTGCCTACTGTCGACGCTTTCATCACCTGTTGCGGCGAAGATGATGAGCTGGTCATGGATACGGTTCGCGGTGCCTGTGATCAGGATTATCCCATTGACAGGTTTCGAGTTATCGTCTTGGACGACGGCAAATCGGCTGGCTTGGAGCGATCTTGCGCTATTCTCTCGCACACCTATCCTAACCTCTACTACATGGCCCGAACCAAGATTCCCGGACAACCCCACCATTTCAAGGCAGGAAACCTCAATTACGGCTTGGAGCAGACTACTCTGTTGCCCGGTGGCGCTGGCCAATTTATGGCGGCCCTGGATGCTGATATGGTAAGTTTAAAAATGGGCGGAAGAGTCCAAACACTATTTCCACTACAACGGCAAGCTTTGTTGCTTAATATTCGCTAACTTACTTCGCAGATTCCCGAGAGAGACTGGCTTCGCGCTCTGCTTCCTCACGCTGTCATGGATCCCAAGATGGCCCTGGTTTGTCCTCCTCAGTTGTTCTACAACACGCCCCCATCCGACCCCCTGGCGCAGTCCCTGGACTTCTTTGTTCACGTTATCGAGCCTATCAAGGACGCCATGGGCGTCGCCTGGTGCACTGGATCTGGTTACGTAGCTAGACGGGAGGCTTTGGCGGAAATCGGCAACTTTCCTCTTGGTTCACTGGCCGAGGACGTGGCTACATCGACCCTTATGCTCGGTAAAGGATGGAAGACGGCCTATGTCCACGAACCGCTTCAGTTTGGAACCGTTCCTGAAGATTATGGCAGCCATTTGAAGCAGCGTACTCGGTGGGCCATTGGTACTGTGGACACGTCTTTCAAGCTCAACTTTTGTCTGTGGGGTGAAAAGGTCCGCCAGATGACTTTTGCTCAGCGCTTCTCTGGATTCCTCTACGCCGCTCTCAGTGTCTATACCGTCCTGCTGTCTGTCTCGCTTTTCGCCATTCCCATCATTCTGATCATGGGCAAGCCTCTGGTCGCATACGCCAACGATACCCAGCTGCGATGGCTCATTCGCGCGTGCTTTGCCAACACCATTATCAACCGTCTCTGCGAATTTGTTCTCTTCATTCCTGCCGGCTATCACACCGGCCAGCGTGGCTCTCGCTACCAGCTCTGGATGTCGCCTTACATTGCTCTCTGTCTTATCCGAGCCTTCATTTTGCCCAAGTGGCTTGGAGGACAAGCCCAAGCTTTCAAGCCCACCGGTTCCATCTCTTCCGCCCTGAACGAGCGTGACCCCAAGCTGAAGAAGAACATGTTCCGCCGTCTATGGGTCATCCTTGTCAACTACATGGCCGGGTTCCACCTCGCTTTTGTCTACCTGACGCTCGTTGCCGTCACCCTCGTCACATACCGCTGCTTTTTCCAACAGAGCCACAGCACCAGAGACATCCTCATCGCCCTGGTTACACACGCTTTCTGGCCACCTCTTACCTTCATCTTCATCTGCAGCTCTCTCTGGACTCCCGTCGCCTACGCCATTGACCCCCCTCGAATGCCCGAACGAGAAGATCTACTCATCCGCGATGCCGAAACCAAGGTTGCGCACCCCACTGCCCAGAGCAAGAAGATTGCATTCGGCGGTCAGGCCGCCTGGTTCGAGTTCGAATACACGTTCTCGACCTTGTACACATGTCTTATATTTGTCCTATCTTTCCTTTTCTAAAGCATTTTGGAGGACTTGAGAGATACGAATGCACATTCAACCGTGTCTCTTAACCCTCTAAACGTCACAGCACGTATGGTTTATAGTCCGAGCAGGCATGATGGAGAATTTGGAAGTGGTAGCATACGAACCGGCCAAGTGGTTCTAACGATGGAATATTTGTCTTTTTGTTTTCGATGGTAAAAGGCGCATGGGATATGTATGGACATAGATGGGGCGGAACATGTGAATGTTTTCAGCTTTTGACATTTACAACTAATTAAGCAGCATGTTCGGCATGATCGACGACATTGCAGTTATAGATTAATACGGCGATTTGCCATGTATCTAGCGATCAAATGAGTACATGTATACAAAGAAGCCTTGTTTGAATGCAGTGATTTTCAGGTCTATTACGCGAAAGCAGCAAAGGAGTCTTGATGATTCGAAAGTGAGACAATCATCGAGGTTCCAAGACACGGAAATTTCGGCTCGTAACATTTCTTCGTTATACTTTTGTCTCGGCACATGGTCATCCTACTAGCTCCACGAAGAGAGAAACGGTGCAAACAGTGATTTTCTTTGCTTCCAAGAAGCTCTACAGACTCACAGATATGATGATGACACTTGTTCTGCAGCAGAGTGAGACGTTCCTGGCAGTGATGATAGGGGCTAGATAGGACTTAGAGATGGGATGAGCCTCACGGCAGGGCATTACGAGAGAAAACTAAATGAAGTAGGCAGTGTACCTATTGCTACTGCGTACTACTGATGGAATAGATCCAGATCCTGTCAGATCTCCATGTGCAGAGCATGGCGCTGGGTCGAGCTGGATGGACGGAACCTTATTTCCCCTTCTCCTTTCCAGTAGACTCATGCTGACGTTCGTGATGGTGGATTCGCGGAGTTGAGCGCGCCACTTGTCACTACTTTGTGTGTATAACGGAGCAACTCCGTTTTATTTGTTTGTAATCACTTACGGGTCCTATTTCTTACGTGAAAGTTACTAACACGATACGAATGTGTGCTATACGGATTGGCTGTGGGAAATAAGGGGCTATGTTGAGCGACATCGACACGATAAGGGAGATGAAGGCTGCTAGAAATAGATTATGGACCTACAGGTAGGTAGGCAAGGTAAATGAGACATGAGAGTTGAGAAAAGATACAATGTTTGCATTTATACAGGTACTTGAGGTATTGTTTAAGTTCGATTCCAGAACCTTGCGCCTTGCATGGCTGGCTTTTGTACCGTTTTCGGCAACGCGAGGTAGAAAGTGAGGGGGGGTGTGAACTTTGAAAAGTGCCTGGGCCTGGTATGTACAGGTACTCTGCCATAGATTTAAGAAAGGCAAGGGATGTAGGTAGTGGAAGGGGGAGGCTGTGTTCTGTTCTGTTCTATACGGAGGTGTTATTTTTGTCTGAATAGGTTTTTTATTGCTGCTCAGCAGGCAAATGATTGCGAGTGCGTGAGTGCATGTTCCGTATTTTGAAACGGATTGCGCGGCAATGGGTGGACTTGAATAGTGGACAGGACAAGCTACAACGTCCTAAACAGGGCATGAACCCAGTAGGTACTTCGGCCCGTATAAGTTGGTTTCTCGTTACATCTCGATCCAGGTCGGACTAAAGATAGACAAGACATGTACAGTACCCAGCTTTGCTCCGCCGAGTCACCGACACACCGCCGTTGCGGTCTTACAAGTAATAGCAGTGATTTACTTGTACATATTGCCAGGCCAAATACATCAGCATCAGCCGGGCGGTTCCTAGAAAAAAGAATGCGGCGGTTGTTAGGCTCGTTGTAAGCTGGGCTTGGGACACCTTCCATATCCGTCAATGCCTCTGACTAATGGGGAGACACAAAAAAACGCACTGGCTTTTTTGCTGGGCTAGGTGGAATGTGGAAGGAAGAGTAGAAAGTGAGATTTTTGTGACTGGTTACATGTATAAGAAGGCAGGATTTTGGGCCAAGCTTTGTTGGGATTGGAGCGGGAATAAGATATGGCTGGCTGTTGGGTCTTGACGAGATGGCACGAGATCATCTTTTGCGTTGGATTTGTGAAATGGTAACTGGAGACTGGATGGAGGCAGCTCGGCTCCGTGCTGTGAGCATCTTGTCTGCCTGTTTAGCTGCTCCGCTTTCCCCGCATCTTGGCTTTTAAGCTGGTGGTTGGGCTGATGCTTGTTTTCCGTGGGAGCGCGCGCACCATTCTCGAATAAGTTGTATAAGGACGGAATGAGCAAATGATGCAGATAAATCTAGATAGTGCTCCGCAGTGAGTACTTATCAGATTGCATATAGATGGCTTACGTATGAGAAGAGGACGGTGTTTATGAGCACTCCCGATATTCACTGCGGATGAGAGTTTCCATGGCCTCCAGGGTAGGTTGGCCTTTGAGATGAAGGTTCGCTCATGGCATATAAGCCTATGACGTAGCGATAAACTGTTTGATCTTTGTTTCAAAGCCACACGGCGCCTGGACGGAGCATTTTTAGCTGAGTCCAAAAAGTAGGCAGGTACATGTAGACGGCCCAAACGGCAATGAATTCCTATTGATGGTTGTAGCCTTAGTAACGGCAATAATGGTCCAATATACTCGGTTAATAACAATGGTCGGCTGTTTCGGATAACAAGACATAAATTCAAAAGTCTCAACCATTTCATTCTGCCTGTTGCTCAAATAAATAGCAGGCGTATATGCTCCAAGCTAAATAACAGGCGTATTCGGTAAAGCAGTTGATGGCACTTGTGGAATGGAAATGCTACCCTTCATCAGCTGCCTGTCCCAAACAACCAGCAGCAGCCTCGTGTGATGCCGCATGCCCGGAACTCTCTCTGCGTCCAAGGCACGAGCACCACGTTGTTTTCACGCGAGCCATGTGATGAAGCCGTCATGTCCGCAGATGCAAATGCAGATCATCGCTCACTATCAACTCACTAACCAGTTGATCTTCACAAGTAAACCGGCGCATATGTGCTAAGAGCAACCCGCGCGCTATTGGCCCCAGCGCCCAGCCTCCCTGCTTTTAGGCGTCTCAAGACCCAAAAACCCCGCTGGAGAGTCGCACCGGCCATCGGCGAGGAGACACGATGTGACCTCTGCCCCTTACATCTCGAGACTCGGTTGCCAATCACAGCATCCGCCATCGTGAAAGCAGCATCCATTCGCGGCCCGGCCAGAGCAACGGGATTGTCACGCGGCCGCAGCCTGGTGACGACACAGGGAAAAGGAAGCCATTTTAGCCCTTGGATTGCTGTCTCAAAGGCGCGTGCCGAAGGAGGGAGAAAAAGAACGGAGCCAGAGACGCAAAGAAGGAAACCGAGAGCGAGAGAGCGTGAAATAGACAAGAGAAGAGAGAGAGCTAGAAAGAAGAGGGAAAGTGAAGAAAGTGAAAAGAAAAAGAGACAAGGATTCAACAGAGGAACTCCATTGCCGTGTGAGTGGAGGTTTTGAAAATTAAATTGCCAAATTCCAGACCGCAGATGTCTGTATAACGTGAGGGAGAGCGGGTATAGGACACGAAAGGATAAAAAGAACTAGAGAGACGATGGAGATACGCATCGGCTCTGCATGGGACTGTAAGAAAAAGAACCCGATCCCCTTCTTTTCTTCCCTTCTTTCAGTCTGCTGTTTCTCTTTCGCGGTGATCACTTGTTAGAAGAGAACAAGGAATATCAAGATGATATCAGACATCAAGTTGACTCTTGCTTTAGCTGTAGCACAGATACCGCTTAGTGGTGCTGCCACTGCATCTCGTGAGTCTCTCCATCAGTATTGCCTCGCCTTCTCGCAGCCTTGCCTGCTGAGATTTACGACGGTGATTCACTCCTCTATGGAACCCATGCTTATTTTGCAAAACAGTTCGGCCATGGGCGTTCTCTCCGCTCCCCCTCGGCTCGGTCAAGCCTGGAGGATGGATGCTCGGTGAGATGACCGCGATGGCAAATGGCCTCGCCGGCCATGAGCACGATTTCTACGTCTACGTCAACCAGTCCAGCTGGCTCAACACGCCCGGCAGCGGCGGCACCGAGTATAGCTCTCTGAACGAGGGCCTGCCGTACTGGTTCAACGGGCTCGTCCCGCTGGCGTATCAACTTGACGACGAGAGGCTCAAGGCGCAGGTCCAGGAGGTTGCCGACATCGTGTTGGGGTTCCAGGCCACAGACGGCTGGATCGGGCCAGAGGTTGGTAATTCGAGAAACTTTTGGGCACGAACGCCCTTCTTTCTTGGTTTGACGCAGCTTGTGGAGGCGGATAGCTCGTGGGAGGATCGAGTTGTCACGGCACTTCGGCGCTTCATGACCCTGACGAACAAGATGCTCAACAACAACAGCCAGGGCTTCGTCAACTGCGCCAGCAATGTGGATTGCACTTGGGGACAGGCACGCGTGCATGATCTGATCATTACCATCCAGTGGCTGCTGGAGAAGTATCCCTCTAGCCAGGATTCCCTGCTGTGGGAGAATATGAATCTGTTTTACTCGCAGACTAACTTTAAGTGGGCGGATTGGTACACCGAGGGAGTGTTTGAGGAGGTAGTGGACCCTACGAATTCCTCTAACTTTGTTTGGATCCACGGTGTGAATGTTGGCCAAGGTATGTTTCTGTTTTTATGTCAGGGCGAAGATGACTTACTCATGGCGGTATAACAGGCCTCAAGGCGTCCTCTGTCATATACAGAATGACCGGAGATGATGAGTTGATCACCAAGAGCGAGAACGCTGTGGACTGGAGCTTCCAGTACCACGGCTCGGCCTCTGGTTCCATCCTCGCAGACGAGAGAGAGCGTGACTTGTCGTCCTATATCGGCAGCGAGCTTTGCACAGCTGTTGAGACGGCCTACTCAATGGCCTACATGTACCAGGTCCATGGCGACAATAGCTATGCTGATCGTGCCGAGAGAACCATCTTCAACGCCTTCCCCGTCATGCTTACCGGTGACAAATGGGCTCACCAGTACATGGATAGCCCAAATCAGCCGTCTGCCCTCAGCATTATCCAGCCCGACGGCAGCGTGCCGCAGGTGTTTACAACAGCAAACAGCGGCGTGGCCACGACGTATGGCATGGAGCCGCTGTATCCGTGCTGCACGGTGAATCACCCTCAGGGTTATCCTAAATTTGTGGCCAACAGCTGGGTGCTGCACAACGGTGGTTTGGCACACGCCTTGCTCAGTCCATCGACTGTGACGACTATTGTTAATGGAGGCTCAGTAACGGTGGAGTGTGACACGAATTATCCGTTTAGCAATGTTCTCACATACTCTGTCCACGCTGACAAGCCATTCACTTTATACCTGCGCATGCCAGAGTGGGCGGACGGCCAAATGTCCACCTTGACTCAGTCCGGCGCGTCTTCATCTCGCTTGACCCTCGATGCCGATGAGACAACCGGCATGACCAGGATCAATCTGAATGCCGGCAAGACAACAATCAGCTACATCATTGTCGCGGGCGTCCGAACCGAGGAGAGGCCCAACAACAGCGTAGCCGTCTTTTTCGGCAACCTGCTCTTTGCGCTGGACGTTGGCTTTGCGGAGACTTCATCTCTGCCGCACGCATATTACAATCCCACCGGTCCTGGAATTTCCGGTCTGCCCTTCTCAGAGCTGCGCGACTACTATTTCAACAGCACCAAACCGTGGAACGTGGCCATTGATCCCTCAACGATCAAGTACCACGGTGTCAGCAGCAGTGCGACCCTCCCGGACCCAATTTTCGAGCAGGGCGCGCCGCCAAATTACATGACTGTTTCTGGCTGCGAGATTGACTGGCCGTTGTATATGGGCGTCACGCCGGATGTGCCGCCAGAGGAGAGGACGTGCGTGGGACCGAAGAAGACGTATAAGCTGGTGCCGTATGGAGGAGCAAAGGTGCACATGTCGGATCTGCCAGTCGTGAGCTTTTAAGGATTTGGAGGGGGATGGTATGAGATATGAGATATGTGATGAGGCGTTCTATGACGAAGATATCCGGGTTTGACGTCTTTTTTATTTGTTCAGCTATTGCTTTTTTGTACATATGGGATGGGGACATGCCGAAAGATGCATAGATATATGTGTGCATACAGAGCGTCTTTAGAAGAAGGAGAGAGAGAAAGCATGCAATTTATTCTCACATGAATTTTATTCTTGGTCTTTCGTCTAGGTTCTATCAAAGTAGTTGATATGATATTCCTGTTTGGCCAGCACCTATCAACGCGCCAAGTTATTGTGACTTGGTATTGGTCGACGTTTTGCATAACTCCTATCTAGTTTCCTTTCTTACAATCTGTTTTCAAACAATGTTATGGCTCGTAATTCCTTATAACTCTCCTTCCGGTTTGCATCAGGGCATAAGATAAAGCCCATAAACAGGGGCTGCCGAGCTATGTCTGTGGTCCGTATGGAGTCTAGCTAGGACTAGGTGGTTTCTCTCGGCTACAAGAAAAACAATACGCGTATCCAAATTTGAATTGAGCTGCTGTAGAACTGGCGCACTACTACTCTGCTCTGTGATGTCTATAGCTTCGAGCTCAGGCTGCTGGCATGCTCGGATGAGGCGGCCATGCACCGGGCTTAGAAATGGGATCGTCCACGATTCCGTGCCTCGGCGCAAGCAAACAAATTTAATGTGGATTATAACCCATATTATAAGTAAAACTCGGCAGCGAATGGATCTAATAACTGAAGCTGTCTTGATCGGGAGACACAAAACTTGCTGCATACCTACCTACCGGAAGCCGTAGCGAATCCACAAAGATCAAACAGAGCCACATATAGTCTAGCGATCCACCTAAAAATAGGAGAATTCATGCCGAACCGCCCTAAACCATAGGGGATAATTGAGAGCCATACGGATAGCTTGGTTTGATAGCTAAGCATTTCAGGTAGATATCAGATGCACCCAAAGATAGCCATTGTGCAAAGATATAATAGTTTAATTACATTGATCTCCAAACAAGTCTGATGGCATATGAAGCGGCGTAACGTCAGCTGAGCTTCTATGCTAAGATATCATCGCTGAAAACTTATCTACAGACTTTTCCAGTGCAAATTTATTCCCTATTTCTTGTTTATAGTCAGTCGCGTCAAATATGTTGCGTAGTCCCATGAGATGAAGTATGTTCACTCGACAAAGCTCGCTTCATTTCGGATCATCGGGCTCACACAAGGCCTATCCGAGGACCCTATCAAAGAAATGAACTCTTCAAACCTGCTCAACTCATCATCCTGTATCATCAACTTGCCGAATTTTTGGTGATCTCATCTCCATGATATACCGGAGAGCAAAGTGGCTCACGCAAAGTGCCGGGACGCTAACACAAACCTCGGCAGCAGCTTATTAGCCAATCGAAGTCCAGTATTCGTCCAGCTACGTCAATAGAAGCCGCTATAGAAGCTTCCGCGAGAGATCCACATAACGAGGCTCGGAACGGATTCTCCGTTATGCATTTCCTAATTTGTACGAGGTACGTACTTTGAGAGCCTCGAGGACTCCTAATTCGTCTATGAGCATGATGCTGTAATCGTTAATCGGAAGTGTGTTCCGAATTTGAACAACAGCCTTACTAACGTTGCATTCAGCTCCTATGATAAGGATGTAGAGAGGGGTTAAGAAGTCAATAGGCTTCAGCTGCTTATAAGCCCGAATATCTCCTTTGTTGTCTTCAAATTCACCACGCTTCTCTACACAGAAACTGTAATACTTGAATCAAACTCAGCAACTCAACGCATTACGTAGCAAAACAAACAATGGCCATCACGTGGCAGCCTCCTTTGAACTACAGGAACAGGCCTGTTGCAGTGTTGGGTGCTGGGGTTCTGGGCCGCAGAATAGGTATGTGAGATCTATCCATCTTGAAAGCAAACGCTAATAGCTTCTCGTAGCTTGTGTCTGGGCATCAGCAGGATACGACGTGCGGATACGTGATCCTAGTGCACAGCAGCGAAGCGACGGCATTGCCTACGTTGAAGAAAATGTAGCCGCATACGCTCAGAAGACTGGAAAGACCCCGGGCAAGACACAGGCGTTCGAAAATATTCAAGAAGCTGTTGAACATGCTTGGCTTGTTATAGAAGCTGTTCCGGAAAAGATTCAGCTAAAGATTGATACCTTTGCTGAGCTGGACGCCCTCACACCCGCTGACTGCATCCTGGCCTCGAATTCGTCCTCGTACAAGTCTTCTGAAATGATTGAGAAAGTTTCCGCTGCTCGAAAGACTCAGATCTTGAATATGCATTACTATATGCCTCCAATGTGTATGGTTGTGGAGCTCATGACGGATGGCTTCACGACAGAGGCTATCTTCCCATTCATGGTTGAGCGATCAAAGGAAGCCGCAACATTGCCGTATGTTGCGAGAAAGCAGTCGACAGGTTTCATATTCAACCGTCTTTGGGCCGCTATTAAGCGCGAGTCTTTGACGATTTTGGCTGAGGGAGTTTCCGTTCCAGAGGAAATTGACTCCCTGTGGACAGAAATGTTTATTAAAGGCGGCGCTCCACCTTGCAAGTTGATGGATAGTAAGTATTGTACCACGCGACTGGATAATGAATCCTAGCTAACGCGAAGGATTTTAGACGTCGGACTTGATACGGTCGCTTTTATCGAAAGCCATTACGTTGCAGAGCGCGGACTCTCTCCTGAGAAGACTGTCGACTTTTTGCAAGCACAATACCTGGACCAAGGTAAATTGGGAGCTAAGTCCGAGAAAGGCGGCTTCTACCCTTCAGAGGTCAAATCTGCCACTGCAAATGGTCACTTAGATGAACCCAAAATTGTTGTCTTGGATGTTGGTATGGCTGCCGATGCGCCAAGCCTAAGCACAGGAGGCCAAATTCTCCAACTAGGCCTGGATGGAAAGATTCAAAAGTTCTGGTCAGCGGCACGTCAATGCCTGACGGCCTTGATATAGATCATGAAAGCGGCCGCATGTTCTGGACCTGTATGGGTGTTCCAGGAAACAGTGATGATGGCGCCATCTACTCCGCCAACGTTGATGGCACCGATGTGCGCACCGTCCTTTCTCCTGGCACTGTCAACACTCCCAAGCAGCTGGCTATTGACCGCGAGTCAAAGAAGCTTTACTTCTCTGATCGTGAGGGCCTCTCGGTATTCCGATGCAATTTTGACGGCTCCGACCTGGAACTCTTGATCAAGACCGGGGACTCTGAGATTGCAGAGGACAAGGAAGATCAAACCAAGTGGTGCGTTGGTATCGCTGTGGTCCCCAAATTGGGCAAGTTCTACTGGACCCAAAAGGGCCCCTCCAAGGGCAACAAAGGCCGCATTCTCTCCGCCAATATAGCAACTCCCGCAGGCCAATCTGCCCAATCAAGAGATGACATTGTTTGTCTCTTGGGTGGACTTCCTGAACCCATTGACCTGGAAGTGGACGAAGAAACGAATACCCTCTATTGGACGGACCGTGGCGAAATGCCTTTCGGAAATTCGTTGAACAAGGCTCAATTGGACGGAGCTGGACTTTTGGAGAAGTCTGCTTCTCCCAGGGGATATGAGATTCTTACAAAACATCTCAAGGAAGCAATTGGCCTCAAGCTGGACACCAAAAACGGCCACATTTATCTGGCTGATCTGGGCGGTTACATTTACCAGTGCGATCTTGATGGTAAGAATAAGAAGGTTGTTCATTCAGACGACTACCGAGCCTTTACAGGCATTAACCTCTTATAAGTGGTGGATGGAATTTTTTGGGATGTATAGGCATGAGGGACTTCATTTTTTTGTAGAATCGTACAAACATAGATATTGATTATTGATAAATCACTTAACTGTTATTTAAGCGTTGATACGCTTTTCTGTTCTCCTCTTGTTGTTTTGCTTTGCTTTGCTAGTTAGGAAGACTGAGTAATATGTATCAAGGGAGCGGCATTATTATAGCGATATTACTGCTAAGCTGCATGCGTAGAGCTGAGACATGCATGCCAAAAGCAATTTACATGTACTGTGCTGTATAATGGATGATGCAAGGGTGCTTACTGATAGCATCGCTCAGCCGGCACGTTTCCAGCCCCCATTTCTCCGACGCGTTATCTACATGTATACATGTATATGTACATATGTGCTATTTATCTCTTGGACGTAAATCTCAAATCCCTCACCGCCATCAATTACCATCTGTGATATCATAGACGGAGGCTCGCCAAACCGAAGCGAAGGAGCTGGTCTGAGTAGCATGCAAATTGTATCCGTTGAGATGGATGAACAGCTACTCTCAGCTGGATCCCACGTCAGCACGCTCTCTCCACAGCGCGAACTCGCGCCATGTCACTCTAATCCGCCTTCTCCACAGCTGACGGAGCTCCCTATCGAGCTTCTAGCAGATATCACGAATCGGCTTGAGAACAGCGATATTAAGAATCTTCGTCTGGCATGCAAACTTCTCGCCAGAACATCAGCGCTGCGCATCAGCCGCGTCTTCTTGTCGGCGAATCTCCTCAACGTTAAAGTCTTCCGCGCCATCGCCGACCACGAGGTGTATCGACATGGCGTCATCGAAGTCATCTACGACGATGCTCGGCTTCCACGGTCTGCGTATGAGGCGGCGTCGGCACGAAGGCCTGAGTTGCTGCGGTATAGCGAATCTCGGCAGATAAGCGTGCAGACTGATGAAAATTGGTTTGACAATGAGCGGCAGCAAAATATTCGAGAGATTGACCGTCACGACTTCCACACTGCAGGCCAGTGGGATAGTCCTGCTAGGATGCAGCAAGCAGCTGCTGAAATGCCAATGCAAGCGTCGTGGACGTATTATCAAGACCTAGTCCGCCAGCAGGATGAAGTTATTGTAGACGACTCTGATTTAGAGGCTTTACGATATGGGCTGCGGCGGTTTTCATCACTACAAACCGTTATTGTTACGCCAGTTGCCCATGGCTTATTGTTCTGTCCGCTGTATAAGACGCCGATGATTCGAGCTTTTCCCCACGGTTTCAACTATCCTATCCCACGGGGCTGGCCTGTACGCCATGAGCTCCAATCTTCTTTCGCAGCCGCTGCGTGGATTAACGAAGAAGATACTGTCTGGGCTGACCGGGTTAGAGCTCAATGGCGAGGCTGTCAGATTGTTACCCGTGCTCTCGCAGAAGAGCGGCGACACCACCACGTGTCTGAGTTTCTCATCGACTCCAAGCAACTTCTTACTGGGCTTAACTGCCGCCTCTTTGAGCAACAATGCGAGGCATACGATGATATAGTATCGATACTTGAGCATCCTGGTCTTCGGCGCTTTGAGCTTTCGCTTCACATTGACGGACAGCAGCGGCTGAGTTGGCCAGCTTTTCGCAGCGGCCTTTTACGCCATGCTCTAGCCAAGGCTGTGGATTTGGAGCATTTCTCCTTGGCTGCTGACACAGATCCGGATATTGTCGATGAAGGAGAGCCGCCTCCGTCACTGGAAACGTATCTTCCCATTGACCGCTGGCCTCGGCTTCAGCATCTCGAGCTGTGGAATCTATCTGTAAAACAAGCCGAAGTGATCTCAATATTAACGAAAATTCCACCGTCGCTATCCACACTTGAACTCGGCTATTTAATATTCTCAGATAATGGAGATTATCGCAGCCTGCTTCATGATATGCGCCTCATCCTCCGCTGGCATGAACGGGGGATCAGACCCCGAGTCAAGATTGCCTTGCCTCGCAAACCATACTATAGAGATGGGCAGTCTATCTGGATCGAGAAGGAGGTTAATGAGTTTTTATATGAAAATGCTGCTAATCCATTTGATGCGAGACTGGGCAGGAATCGGGTACGGCAAGGTATGGGAGTCGTTCGCGATGTGTTCATCGCAAATTTTGAGAAGCCTTGGTAATGAGCTTACGATGTCCATTTTCTCTCGATAATCTCACCGTATAGCGTATCCGGATGCTAAGATATTGGTTATTTCTAGTTAGAAAAGTGAAACTTTTCAATTTGGAGAGCAAGTGAACAAGCAGTAGTGGCAGGGAAAGAATTTCCGGTGCTTCTGCAAAGAAATGTATATAATATATATTTACCCATATATATGTGGAAGTAAATAAAGTCTATAGTATCAATAGCATGGATATGCGTTCACATATACTTTTAGAAAAGGAATATCTGATCTGTTATCTTTGCAACAGCTCCTGGCGCTTCAAAGCCCATGGCCACCAGCGCTTTCTGAGAAGCATTCACCATTCCAGGAGGTCCGCATAGCATGACCTTGGTATCCGGAGATGCTTTAGGTAGCTTAGAAGCCATGACAGTTTGTGTGACGAAGCCTTTGCCGTAAGGCCACTTCTGTGGAGGCTGGTCCAACATGTACCAGATCTTGAGATTCTTTGGATAGTTCCTGGCAAAGGTATCGAGCTCTTTTCGTAGAAGAATATCCTCTTCAGTGCGGTTGGCGTAGATCAAGCTGATCTCGGTTGTATCTGTATCGTCTTCGCAGATTGCACGAATAAGTTGATACATGGGCGTGATTCCAGTTCCTCCCGCAATCATTCCTATCTTTTTGCAAAGGCCCTTTTTGTATCTCATTGGGCCCTTTGGGCCGCGGAAGAGGACTTTGTCGCCAACTTTGAGATTTGCAAGGTATTTTCCGGTAAGCTGGCCGTCTGCATAGCACTTGATAACCAACTCCAGTTTGCCTAGGTCGGTGTTATTTGAAACTGGAGTGTATGACCTTGAGACATCTGTTCCATCAATGGCCGCTTTAATAGCAACGTGCTGGCCGATAGGAATACCAATAACATCGCTTGGTTTGGGTAATTGGAAGACAAAGAGAAAGACGTTTGGCGATAGGACGTCCTTTCTGATAAGAGGAAGTTCTTTGTATGACTTGGGCTCCAACCAGCCTCTGGCAAGGTTTGGGTTGGGCTTTATCCTGTTCTTGCTCTTTATGTGCGGGGGATATTTGGTGAACCCTGACTCAATCTCAGTAAACTTGGACAATTGAGACCCAATAACACCCCCGACAGTGGCGCAAAAGAGGGAAGCAGCAACGAAGCCGTTTGCAAATCCGCCTTGTGGCAGATGAACGGCCTGCAGCCAGTGTGATGATAGCTGAGGGAGATGAGATATGTTGGTCAAGGCAGCAGAAAGATGGAGGCGTCTTTCTGAAGCAAGCAGAGAAAGGCCAAGACCGCCTGCGAGCGGAATGGCCGCCATTGTAAGTATGCCAATAGCGGAAGATGAACTTTTGGTGGATTTTGTTTCCTCGACAGGCTTCTGGACCAGCCGAACGGTTTTGGCAGGCTTGCTATTTTGGACATAACCTTGAACAGTGCCGACCAGTAAGCTTTTCAGGACCTCATCTGCATCTTCTGAATGTCCGGCTTCATTATATGCAGCAGTTGCATCAGTGCCGGCAACTTCAATAAGAACATCAACTCCGCCAGGATGATCTCGCACATACTTCGAGACATCGTAGACTAAAAGTGGCCTTGTTAGAAAAAGGAGACAGTGGAATATTTTTCTTGGAGATTTGTTACCTTTTCCGTGGATTACAATCCACAGATCGTCTCTTGTTTTATGCGCGGCAACATCTGCCAATGTGTACTCCGGCATGTTCATGAGATGGTATGAATGAGAATTTTTATGTAGAAAGGCTCTCAGGTCTTATTCCAGAAAATCACCAAGACAATGGGATGAAGCGATTTTAGAGAATGAAAAAGCTCAGAGGATAAAATGTCGAGTTATTATATTAAGAATAAAGAACTTGATTCATGGATCTCACTAAAGCCCCTTACTCAAAGATTCTTCTTCCATATATATGCGACAACGCCCGAGTCCTGGCTGCATCAATCACTATCATGCAGGTTTGTCCAATTACCTAAAATGGGTAGCTGTCCCAAAATGGCTAGTTTCCGCGGCAATGTTAGTCAGGGGTCTCTTCCCGAAGCTGATAGCTATTATTTGGGCTTACCGAACCAATGAAACGGCGTCGGAGAAACCGATTCCTCGGAAAGCTGTATGATGGCAATGCCGAGAGTGGGATGCAACTCTGAGCTGCGGGTATATCGTCATTTACATATGCGAAAATATTGCGATGGGGCGCGTATTTTATGATGTTGGAGATAAAGAGCAGTAATATGGAGAGTTTTAGTTATAAGGATGAAGACTCGCACGAACAGAAGTCAGTAGAAACACAAGCACGCATCTTCAGAAGTGAACTGCACATTCGAACATCATGGCGATACAACAGTTTTATCTCCTTGGAGATCCAGAAACAGCAACAACAGCTATTGATATCGATTCTAATTTGGACTTTGAAGGACTCAAACACTTGGTTGCCTCCTATTTTGCCATTGTTGAGCCCAATGGTGAGTGCGATTTGGAGGCTTTCCCCCCTCTAAATCAGTGCCATATGACCAGCTGCTAATAGCAAAGTAGGAGTTGGGTTCCAATTTCAAGAAAATGCACTTCAGGAGGTCTCAGATGTCTCTTCTGCTACAGGTCCGGTAGCTATTTTCATAGACGGGCATGCTGTCCGTGAAGTGCCCGGCCCGAAGGGCTTGCCTTATATCGGAAACTTCCTAGAGATATATCCTGATCACCTTGGTAACCACCAACGTTTATTCGAACATTATGGCCCCATAATAAAGACTGTCAATATGGGTCGAACCGTTTACCAGACAAACGACCCAGAAATTGCTACCATTGCTTTTGCCGAGTCTGACTTCTTTACAAAGAAGCTTACTGAGGACCATCCTCTTTACGCATTGAAAACTCCAGCTGCTGGTGTTTTTTTGGGTGACACCGATACAGAGGAATGGAAGATTGCTCATAAATTCCTGCCTCCGGCCCTTGGACCCAAGGCTGTTCGACACTATGCACCTACTATGCAAAAAACAGTCGAAGATGCTACCAAAGTGTTCGATGAGCTCGATGAGCAGGGCGAAGCTTGGAATGTCTATCAATACATGATAAAGCTTGGTTCACAAGCTGTTGGCAAACTCACCTTGGGCATTGACTTTGACCATTTTGCCTCGCCTGATACACCTATGCACGAGATGATCCTTTTGATCGCTGAGGTATTGTCCTTGAATAAGAAAGTTTCGTCTAAAGGCAGCTGGTATAGCAACCTACCTTTCGGTGATCCAAAGCGTCTAAAAGATGTAAAGCATCGTATTGAGGAAATGATCGAAGAGTCTATTCAAGCAGCCGCTCGTGGAGGCGTGGAGGATCTCCCGCTTCAAGACGCCGCTCTGAAGGCATCAAACATGGTTGGTAAGTTAACACCACTGCTCCGTAAAATATTCTCGCACTAATACGGGGAAATTATCTAGACTATGCAATTCGTGCTACTGACAACAAAGGCGAAAAGCTACCGAAGTCTAGTATTGTCTGGGCTCTTATTGTCGCCACTGGTGCTGGTTTCACAACCACTAGCTCACTGCTCTCTTGGCTCATCTATGGGCTGGTTACCTACCCAGGGATGCAAGAGAGACTTCTTCAGGAACTAGTTGACAATGACTTTGACGAGGAAGCATTGCTTACTTCTGACTACACCGATCGCTTAGTCTTCCAAGACAAATACATTAAGGAGATGCAACGCAAGCATAACCCATCTTACCAGCCAGGACGTACAGCAAAGACAGATCTTATTCTCCCAGGCGGTTATAAGTTGCCCAAAGACTCTGTCATAATACCCGCCCTGCACCATATCCACAACAATCCCAAGCTATGGAGCGACCCCGCCAAATTTGACCCCGACAGGTGGGACACAGAGGAGGTGAAGAATAGGCCCAAGGGATCATATATGCCGTTTGCTGCAGGACCACGAATGTGTATTGGATTCAACTTTGCACTGCAAGAGATTAAAGTCTTCTTGCCAAAGTTGATTTACCGGTACAAGTTCACTCAAGAAGGAGACACAGCCGTGGAATATGACCCAATGTTTCAGCTAATCCGACCGAACAACTTGTATGTTCGTGCTGAAAGGCGTGTCAAGTGGCCGCCGAAATCGAAAGCTGCCACTCCTGACGGCTCTTCCTGAGCCCAGAGACATGCCATGAACATTCGGAGAGGCTCTGGTATCCTATAAGAAAGAGATGGATATCAAATTTGGACAGATACCTGTACGTTTTGCTGTCGCTTCTCTTCAAGAATCTTTGGTTTAGCTACATGTCTTAGAAGGCTTAGATTAGAGGATATTAGACTAAAATAATTATTTCATCTTAGAATTAGAATAGTTAGTCACACGTATGAGAGTTTAGACAAACCATTTATCTTATATTTCACTAGACTCTTCATCTTTTACACCGTGTCCGTGGCATTATTCCTCCATGTATAAAGAGAGCTTTCGCCCAGTTCGATGGCTACGACAAGCAGTTCGAAACCCTATATAGCGTATGTTGATCTGAGAATGCTCACGGCAAAGCGAAGCAGCTCTATATACGTAGTCTATTCCTACTAAGTTGAATGAGCAAGTCTGTTTGACGATATAGCTAAAGGTGAAGCCCTTTCTTTAAATTCTGTGTAGTTCTTGGATGTGATCCGAGAGGTAATTAGCCTTCAAAAAAAGCCGAATTAGTATGCGCTTAAATGGTACAGATACAATACTAAATATTAACTAGAGCTCTAATGCAAGTACCCTAGCGTGTTTAATGGCGTGCGCGCTACGTCTTTCTATGTGCCCGGTCATTTGTTTCAGCCTTGGTTGTTTTTTACAGACCGCTCTTTTGATATGGAAATCGAGCTGTACGCTGAGACTTATACCAATACTAGACCCGCGGATCGAGTGGATGAGAGTTGATCGTGGTTGGGATCATCTATATGCTGTTAGTAGCTATACGCTATGAGCACGATTGCCCTCAAGCGTCATATTGCTCGCCATCTATGATCATGGCCTCCGATCAGATCGGCGGGCGCTTAGAAGTGGATACAGATTAGCTTTGCCATCGTCACCTGCGCTCATTTGCAACGGCGACAAGCGGCAGAGATATTACTCAGACGCGGCGTTGCCTAGCCTACCACGCTAGGTCTAAGACAATCGTTTATTTATAGTGAATCAATTGATAATTGCGACGTAAGGCATCCTATAATTGGCAGCTCTCCAGGCTCAATAGACCCAAACACCCGACTTTTGCAGTAGAACGTGGCTTGAAATGTACCTGGTGGTAGATGAACGGCGGAAAGCTGTATTCAGCAGGATACAACTTGTGGCCTTATTGGGTCTGAATACAGTCGCTAATTCAGCGCACGGAAAAAATAGCCCCTCTGCCATGACCCTAATGAGACGTACAAAAGCGACTATTCCTTCTTGGTTGAGCGAGCCGCTTGAGCTCTAATAAGACGGGTGTGGCAAGGTTAGATTTGACGACATACGTATGCTAATACATTCATGTTCAGCGCACTGGACTACCTGAGTGTTCTACGGTTTCGAAAATTACCTGCAATGCAATGCCTATGGTTGAGCACGGGTCATGTCAATCGAGAGTCGATGCTGATCTATTTGAAAGAGCTCATCGACTAGAGTATTCCAACCTTGTACGAGGCCATTGCCAATGTCTCACTGTGCCGTGTGTCCTTGTGCCGCGTCTTGCCATGCCGTGTCATGTAGCGTTTCCAGCGTTTTACATTATGGAGAGCGAATTGGTGCCTTCTCGGCCTAAGATATCCCCTTCACTCTGTTTGATTGCGTTGACAAAGTTGGCTTTCAAGAAATGCTCAAGGTAAACTTGGCAAATGGGAGAGAGCATGCAGCTTGCCCTGCGCGTATCGGACAATTTCTTGGAACTAGCATCCACAGATCCATACAACGATGATATCATAAGGCCCAATGAAAAGAAACAAAAAAGTTAGTGGCTGGCTGAACGCAAGAGCTAAGTAGAGGAAGTCAAGTTGAACTGAGACACTCTTGTCCTGACTAGGTATCGCTAGTGTAGTATGACTACCTAGATTTCTTAGTGTAACATGGCTATGAGTAATATTCTTGGTGTATCGCGATATAATTTCTCTTTATTTAATTGGATAGCATTATTTTCAGCTAGGTATAGATAATTACCTACCTAGGCATTAAGTTACATATTTTAAGTTACATATCCACTTACACAACCTGTATGGCCCTAAGGAGATGAGAGAAGCATTATGCAGCGCACATATCATCTTATCCACTGGCTACCCACAAGGCAATGTGCTCAGTCTTCACAGCAGCATCGACTAAGCTTGAAGTCAGAGATGTCTAGCCATGCCAGCTGGACCTACGAAGAAGTGGTTAACTACCAAAAATTGAAAGACATTGTACCGTGTGACTGGGACAAACGGGTCCAAGCTGAATCTAAACCCGGTAGTGCTTTAGTAATATATTGGGCCATGCAGCGATACACACGGTCGTCTATAAATGCCCATATGTGTTCCTGTTCAGCTTACCAGACTCAACAAGAAAGAGCGACATTGAAGTTTTGATACATGTGACTCAAGTTGCAGAGCTCTCCAAGTAAAGATGATTGAGAATTATTCCGTGTGGCTGCTCTTTTTTGGGGCTTTCTCTTGGTTGCTCTTACGGTTTTCGTGAGTTGTTAGCTACCTACCTATCTAGATGTGAGAGAGCGACTTCTAGGACGCTGCTAACTATCATCTGTGAAGAAATAGAGCGACCTCAATACACAATCCGCAAAAAGTGGCAGATGGTCGTCTAGTCGATGTTGATCCTCTTGACGAGGCACTGGACGCCATGCACAACTTTTCAGCCGCCGCCCGGGCTTCCACAGCCGGGGCTGCTACTCTAAGGACAGTCTTTCGGATCAACAACCCTTTCTCAAACGGTTCAGAGGACCTGCGCAAAACTTATCGGCAAGCTCTTACCAAGACCTTTGCTAAAACAGATGGTGACGCCTGGGATTCCATTGCACGCGCTGTATCTGTCTCGGCTCGGAATATGATTCATTCTGAAAAAGGCTCCGATGGGAGTACCATTTTGAGGGCCAATATTATGGAGATCAGCCGCACGACGAGTATGGTAGCCGTACTCAAAGCACTTTTCGACATTGATGACGTCCCAGGAACCACGCTTGCATACATCAGTTCCGAGATTCACCGGCTCGGCGCTTGGAAAAAGAATATGGACATCGCCTCATCTAACCCAGTGGTTCCCCAAATCTTTGTGCAGAATATGGACCGCCTCATAAGCTGTCTCCGTGATGTCTTCTCGGAAGCCAAGGAGAAAAACGATCTGGCCCGGCTGCTACTTTGCTCTGTATCTGGCACTTCAGAGGTGTTCAACCCTCTCGATCTAATTATTCCCGCCTTTGAGGCTCCTTGGCGAGCCGTCTTTTACACGCTGCTAGCTGTACTGCAAGACCGTCCATCAGGAGTCGATGAGCTGCTGTCTCTGCGAGACTGCCCAGCCCGTCAGCGGCCCTCACCACAGGCCAACGCGGTTGTGTACGAGTCTCTGCGCCTCTATCCCCCTGTTCGAAGGATGCGGGTAAGCCAAAAGCCAAAAGCCCTTCAGGTATTCAGCACCGGGGGGATAGCTGATGTCGACCGAACTATTGACGCCGAAGCCATCCTTCGAGACCCAAAGTACTGGGGCCCAGATGCGGCTGAGTGGAAGCCATCTCGATTCCTGCGTACAGATGGAGAGATTGACAGTTCGATTCTCAACCCAAGCAAGGGTTGGGTACCGTTTGCCGCTGGAGGAATGAAGTGCCCGTCAGCTGGGGGTTTCTCTCTTCGTCTGACTGCAGTCGTCGCTGGAGAAGTGCTACGAGAGCTTTTCCCGCACCGTGATCAGCTGCAATGGCATTTAGAAGGTCCGCAGTGGGATTTCTCTTCAGCATCAGGTCTCCTTCGGCCTGGAAGAGACGAGTATACACATGTTGATGTGGTGACGAGGAATGATAGGCTGTAGGCAGCATACATGCAGGCGATTCACATCAGGTCCACGGATATCTATCAGAAATCCCGGAAAGGTTTAACACGAGCCTTACTGGCATCTTGAACAATAATGGCTCATAATATACTGAACAGAGCGTATCTAGCTTGATTTATTGGATTCAAACTGGGGAAGCTGTTGAGAATGGGCTTGAAAGACCAGTTTTTAGCGCAAGACAGCATAAATGCAGCGTTTACTGACACTTTAAACTTTTACATCTAAATGGCTTTATAAGTAATGTCTTTCAAGTCGAAGCTTTTAATTGCTCCATTAGCTGTGACTATTCGACCTTGCATGGCATTGGAATATCGTGCGACGGTCTCGAGTTGCGCTACTTTTACCAAGTAATATCAGAAACAATGGGCCAGCTAGGCCATGATGACGTTGGCTTCCAAAGGTCTCACATTTTTGAGTTTAATTGACGAAGAACCCATCTCTACTCATTTATATCATATAAGGCACGGGCAGTAACATGCTGAAAGCGCACGACAGCGCTTCTCTTCCCGCCCTCGTCGCTGGCGTGTGATTTGCTGTATTATTAATCATCTTATGTCCTAAAGGTCTCACATATAATGAAAGCCTTTTTTCGACAACATGCGACTTATATAAGGAAATTTTAGATGAGCTCCATCAGGAGAAACTCAGAATAACATACGCAGTCTCCGCAGCAGTGATGTTTGCCATACAGCAACTATATGGGGGAAACGGCAAGACTGGCGCAACGGCTACAGCCTGTGCTGTCTCAGAGACACATAAGATTACATTTAGCAGCAATATATATCTGATACAGTCATCTGGCATAGTACTTGAAGCCCGAGATGTTCACTGGCGCTCACTGGTAATACAGTAATTTGAGATGCTCTAGAGTATTAGTAGATGGCTTCTCAGATATTAGTAGATGTCTTTAATGGTGGAGCAATACACGACAAAGGCTCTTTATCTGTGTGACTTTGCCAAGAGTGCCTGCCTCGAGGACCCCTCCGCCACAATTTCAGACTGTTGTATGCCACTGGGATGTTCTTCTTTTATATCTCGGGTTATGTCGGCATGGTAATATTGCGGCCGATCTTGTTGTATATCTTAGCATATGCTAGACAGCGATGCAACGCAGCCATAAAACCCCATACAGGCCAATGGTCAGCCATTTTTCGTGCCTCTGTATAGATTCACCGATATACGATTGAGAACTGAACTTCACCAAAGTTGGCAAAGTGTTTTGGAGTCATCTCATAGAGATCAACCGATCGTCTCTGCCAACGTCTTCGCCTGCGGGCTGATAACTGATTCCCTCAAGGTTGTACACTGCGCGACTATCCACAAGCCTAGGTAATGGCAAAGGCACACATGTAGGTTGACAGCCAGTAATTCTGAGCTTAAATTTCGCGCTGAATGATATGGATGCACGGCCAGCTTACTCAATTGTGCAAATACTACGCGTTATTGACTTTAAATAATAATTAATAGAACATTCGTAGTCTTTATCAGATATGAGAAGATGATGAAGTGGAGTTGGCTGTGCTTACCAGTCTTACCCCCTCTCCCATAAAGAGGCCTGTGAGCGAACAAATTGAAAGCCCAATCCAAGCGCTTCGTATGGTACGAATGAAATGCTTGATTATCAAGCTTAAATGTGTATATGCTCACATACATACGTTCGATGTCACTATGATTTGCGGAGCTGCTATTCAAGGGCTAACATATATTATTATATATTCCTGTCGGATTGGTGTTTTCACTCCATTGTCAGATCGTTAAAGCTTTAGTGAGAGTCATTTCCGAAATCTTCTGGAGCCGCCAAGTGGATTATATGCTAAATTAAGAAAGCTCTAGTCTAAATTGTCCCGTCAATCCATGTTCATGCACGGCTCGTTTGCACGTATATTGGCCGTACATTGGGGGCCCGCAAACGGTATCCTTTTGCCAACGAAATGCCAACTTTTACAGGCAACCCAAAGCTGCAACATTTACATATAACCAGGGCGCACCGCATTTGGAACAAGTGTTATAGGCTGCAGCATCTTCTGTGGTCCAAGAAGATTTCTTCTATCTTATGGGTTACAATATGCACTAGCTATAAGACAACTCGACGTTTATTGCTTAGGCTTTTGACCAAAGGTCTTTCGCTTTCCATTGATTGCTGAACGCGCATCTCATATCAAGGCATAATGTTGGCTCTCTTTCCGATTAGCACCAAAGATGGGTAGAGGTAAGGTGGTGTTGGAGTCGTTCAGTTGAGATTAAGCATAGAGGAGGCCAGAGGCTAAATTATCTCCGGTTTTATTCAAGTGAGAGCAAACTAGCTAGAGTTATTGATCTCTTCCCATAGTTTTGTAGGGGCTCAGGTGAATTTTTTTTTTTTTTCTTTTTTTTTTTTTTTTTTTTTGAAACAGTATTGAACTTGCGATATTATGTTTTTGAATGGTACATTCGTCAAGGTTCAATTTTCTCCCTTCTTAACAACAAGCTCTCTATCGGCTTTCACACTTATGAATGTATGTTACATAGCCATAATCGTAGAAGCTTCCAGAGGGTATCTTATTTTGCTAGAAAAAAGAGTGACTAGCGAGTGGGCAGCATTAGGAACATTGCCATTGCTTACTAGCGTCTCGCTTCGCTTAGGCCCTTTATCATCTAATGATTAATGATACCATTATATACTATACTAGTGAGCTTGCACATTCCAGGAGATAGGATGATGATGAAAATTATCTCCGTCGATTGTATATACTGTCATGGTGTCTGAATGCCCCTATCGAAGAGTTATGAGGAGGCGGTAACGCAGTACACAGACACGGCATCATATAGAGATAGAGACTGCAAAAGAGATCCCGGTAGTGAAATATCCCATGAAAAAAGGACACGAAAACTCAGCTTAATATCCTACAAGATGAATATGGAGTACGTGTTGATCAAGTGCCGGCATAGACCAAGTAGCAAAGATGAATAGGCGTACAACAGTGAGGCATTAACCCAAAGAGCCACAGAATATTGACTCATATTGCATGACTAAATAGAAATAGGTAATTAAAATAGGTTGTCCTTGGCGGACTATGAAGTCTTAGCAGGACTTTATGGCTGGTTGTCAATCCCATATTTAAAAATACTCCCATACAAGGGGTCATGGACTCAACTCGGGTATCGCTCCGACTTAATTACCGAGCTACTGCCTCTTCTTAAATGCCAAGATTAGAACTTCGCTATAATTTTTAACGGCTCAAGAGAGCTTTGCAGTTCGGTAGTACATGCAGCATATTGGTCAGTGTTAGTCACATCTGACGGATTCTCACGAATGGACTCTGTCTCCCTGAAGCAGGGCGAAACTTAGTTCTCAATATGGAAAGTATCCATAGAATTTCTCTACCACAACCAGAAACCCCTTTAGTGATATTCCAATTCCAAGGTTATAAACAGGGCCTGCAGCCCTCCAGCTCTAGTCAGTTTCCATTTTGCCTCGGTAGGGTCATGAATCCATGATATACTGGATATAAAGCTCGGTAAATCACGTGATCGCTTCCCGGTAACCTCGGAACCAGAATCCAAGCTATCCGAGTAAAAAGGGCCTGGTAGCCTGCCTGTCTTATACGATGTACTCACCTTTCCTTGACCTAACTGGCTTTGTCGCCATGTCAACTCCTCGCCGCCATCGCTCGGCATTTGCTTGCCAAAACTGTCGTCGACGCAAGGTGCGCTGCAGCGTCTCAGTAACCGGCATCCCGTGTGTCGGCTGCACCCAAGACAGCATCGACTGTATTGTCCATCAGACTCAAGGCCTCAAGTGAGATTCGGCATGTGGAGCCTGCTTTCGGAAAGACACTTGCTGATGTTGTTTTATACGAATCTAGACGGCAACAACCAAAGGAGTCTTTTGGTCATCAGGACTCCTTTCAGGGGCCTCTTGAGCTCGATCTAGGTCTTCCAGCGACCGAATCCAGGAGGATACTGCAGCCGCTATCTCCGGCTTCTGTGGACCAGGGGCTGAGCTCGGCAGCAAGTTATGTCTCTCCCAACGATGGCTCCAAGAGAGCTGGAGACACCCGAAGCTCTCGTTCTGGCACTGAATTGCGCGGCAATCAGGACGAGCAGCGTACCGGGACTGAGATATCTACCGCAGCACTAGGCCAAAATAACCATACAGCCGGAGCTCCGTTTTATACTGGTATGCCATTCTGCTGCAATCTTATTAGTTGATTATACTTATGCTTGAATTAGGGGAAGCCCCAGGGTTCACGTCTATACTCGATGCGTGTTCGCCGTCACAGCAGCCTGCTGCACGACATATTCTGATATCTGAAGTACCAATCTCATTAACGGACGAGGACCGCGAGTATCTCCGAAATAAGGGTGTCTTTACTCTACCTCAAAAGAGTACATGCAATGAACTCTTACGCGCATATTTCCATCATGTGCATCCGATCATGCCAATTGTCGATGCCTCGGTACTCCTAAAATTACATCAAACGGGCAAGGCCAGTGAGTGGAACTTGCTGTTACTATGGAGTATGTTTTTCGTAGCAACAAATGTGAGTTTATGTAACATTACAATGTTCCTTTACAAAGATTATCAACTAATTATGACTTGTAGTTTGTTGACGCCCATGTGTGGACCCTTGAAGGCTACTCATCGCGCAATGAGATGAAATTGGCCATGTATTCGCGTGCAAAGGTAGATCATCACCATCATCTAACACTTGTTGCACTATTTCATTGATGATGACACTAAATACATTTGGCATTGTAGTGCATGTATGACAATGGTGGCGAGACAGATAAAGTAGCTTTACTACAGTCGGCTCTCCTCATGGGATTCTGGCATTCGAACAGGGATGGACACTCCCAGCCGTGGTATTGGACCGGTGTCGCCATTAGCCTCGCCCAAATCTTGGGTTTACATCGAGATCCAGATTCAGCCAAGTTTAATACGTCTTTCCCTGTCCATCGACGCCGTCTTTGGCGTCGTCTCTGGTGGTGTTGTTTCTTCCGAGATCGATCACTAAGCCTCACACTGGGGCGACCACTGAGGATCAATCTGAACGACTGCAATATGCCCATGGCTTCAGCGGCCGATGTCATCGGTGATATAGGCCAAATACCACATTCAGTTGCCAAAGCATATATTCCGGATGACTTGCCTCAGTTAGCTGAATACTGGGTTCTCTTAATCCAGTTAAATAAGTTGTTGGGTGATGTTCTCACCTTATGTTATCAACCTTTCGGCCCTAGTCCCATGCTTCAACAAATTCAATCTCTCGAGGAAGAAATATTGCAGTTTTACATTCCAGAGAGACATAGGAAAGCTCAGAGCCGTCTCTCATCATACTATCTATACCACATACAATTGAACTACTAGTGAGTCTCCCTCTCTGTACTGCTGCCACAATTCTATTTACTTACATGGCGCAGCGTCGTGCTAATCACGCTCTATTGCCCTTACATTGCCAACGCTCCATCGGACTTGCCTCTCGAGAGCAAAGAAACATGGCAAGCTGATATACGGAATAAGATGGACTCTGCAGCTCTACGCTCAAACGCTGTCGTCGACAATATAGTACGGGAGAAACTTCTCCCATTTGCCAGTCCTATGACGTGTGTATCCATTTCATTCCCTAAATTGCCTCCACAAAATCCAACCTAACCTTTGGCAGTGCTTCGCTATTAGTATCGGCCATGCATGTGCATCTCCTCAACTGTAAATCTGAAGATGCACTATCTCGGCGTCTTAGCCTCAATAAACTTGAACTTTGCATGATGGTTATGGAAGAGTTGGAAGAGATGTATACATCAGCATCTGTCTACCGAGGCGTTTTCTTGGAAGCAATCCGCCAGCTACACCCAAACTATTCTGCCAGCTCAACGATGAGCGATTCAAACTCGACGGATTTTTCTCAACCTCGTGCGTCTTTCTCGAACGATTCGATGATGGTACCTTTGGTCAACGATGACATTCTGACCGCATTATTGGACGAGTCATCATGCTTTAATTTTTGGGAATCATTTAGCGATATCCAGATGGAACCGATGCAGCCGAGTTTATGAGATATACAAATGGGAGCTGTTGTTTTTCTTTGCATTTGGTGTAATTATAGAGCGTATCTTGAACTTGCCTGTTGGCTAACTCCGTATAGAATTTATGAATGATATGATGGACATGTATATCTAGGTATTTAATACTCGATATTACTCTTTTAGCTCACGACTTTGCTAGGTGATTATCGCACGACAGATTCTTGAAACTACACGTATCTTGGTCAATTTAAGAGAATTTTGACGTATAATTACAATGGACTCAAATCCAAGATAATTCAAGTTATCTCCGAAATTGTGATGATTTTATTTCTGTTTGTGTGGCTATCTTACAAAACTCTCGCTGCCAAACACACTAACGCACGGGCCACTAAAACCCAAACAGGAATCTTCTGCCGTCCAAATCAGAACGCTCCAATTTTGCTTGTTGCAGTAAAGCTTGGAGGGAAGGTATATATATGTAAGTGCTTATACAAGCCTGATGCAAGCATCTGTATATGATAAACGCCAAAATAACTGTTCTTGATTGTTTGTTTGTTTGTTTGTTTGTTGAAATAGCAGTAAAAATTCCTTTTTCCTTTCTAGAACCTGTAGCTTTTCATCATCTTGTCTAGCCGGCGTATCACTTAACTAGTCCAATCTCAGCCCCGCAACTTTCACTACTCCTCAGTCCATGCTTGCGCTTCTCTAAAAATCTCACAAAGACGCAAAAACAACGATTTGATCACCGTCAAGAGTCGACATCCGCTTTAACACAACCAAAATGAGTGTCATTCACATTGTTCTGTTCAAATACAAATCTTCCGCCACCGCCGAAGATGTTCAAAATGTGCGTATTCGCGAATAATGAGCGTCATCGTGGCTAACCCAGAAATGTTTGATCACCAGGCTGTCTCAGAAATGCTGGCTTTGAAGAGCGGCTGCTTGCATCCGACGACGCAGACGGTTTATATCAAGTCTTTGACAGGCGGCATAAATAACTCGCCCGAGAATCTTCAAGTGGGTGGCAGATTTTACGGTTGCGCGGCACGCACTTGGTAGCTTCAGCTAATGTGGGCTTTAGAACGGATTCACACACGCCTTTGTTGTCGAATTCGCGTCTGTTGAAGACAGAGATTATTATGTTGATAAGGATCCTATTCATGAGGCATTCAAGACGAACAATGGGCCTACTATTGAGAAAGCCTGTTTCCTAGACTACACAGTTGGCGTTTTCGAGTAGCTGGGCTATATTTGGCAGCAATAGTTGTCCATATTGCTACAAATACTGCACCATTGGAGACGGTGGTCGCGGACGTAGGAACCGGCAGATATTAACATTGTTCGGCACTTCTCCATCGGAAGATGATAGCCTGCAGTTCAAGTTTTAGTCATCTCCGGTGGACATCTTTTATTATCTCCCCTTATAAACCTACATCTCCCAGATCAAAGTCTACCAGAGCATCTCTTCACTAGACTTTATCATGCTCTTATTGACTCCCGTCTTCTTTCTGTAGCGAAGACGATGCCTTGAATTTAGATCTTGCTGCGCCCAAACTTGCCTGTGCACAAGTCATGATCCCAAATCGGGGAAACGCAGGCCTTTCTCCGCAATTTCCCCAACATTGTCATCACTAGGGGCAGTCCGTTCCTGGCCGCTCCTCGGAGAAAAGTCCATCATTTCCTGGTTGGAATCATCCACGTTTTTTTTTTTTTGCCCTCTGCTCAGATTGAGGGGGAAAACCCGCTCATGACTCGTGCACCAGCCGTAAAACAACCGAACGTCGAGCAGCCACCGCATGGCTGTGACCCTCACGTCACTTGAGCGTTTCTCTCTCTGTGACGGGCAAACTTGTATCCTTGCTTATGGCGGGCACTAAAACTCCACTGCCGTGGCCATCAATGTGGAGAAACGAACGCTCGTGCAACTTCCGATTCCTTGACTTGTATCGCCTGAGACCTTTCCCCCCCCACATAGGGCACATGTGAGCCCTTTGCAATAAGGGAAAGCAACTAGTAGTAAAAAGGGCGGGCATCCGTTTTTACGCGGTTTTCGAGGAATAGCGTGCGCTACAGTTCTGATGCGTAAGACGCTTCCCCGGCGGTATCCCCATGTTAAAGCCACTCATTGGGCCCGATGACGATCTTCCCCCACATAGAACGTTGTTCGGGCTGGGGCTAAGGGCTTGTCGGCGCGACGAAATATCTTCATGGCTAGCTTTTGGTTGGTAGCCTTGCAACAAGGAAAAATGAGGGGGAAAATGCGGAGAGCGAGTGCCGGGTCCCAGGGCGACTGTCACCCTGAGTGCGGTCAAACATGGAGAGACCCGTTATTGTGGAATCGTATCAAAGGAAGAAGGGTAGGAAGGAGCTGGGGAAGAGGATCAGGTATAAAGGTCTGCCGATCCACTGCAGTTTGCGGATTCTGGATGACATGTCTTAAAGAAGTGTTTCTTCTCGTGTGGGATTTTCAAAGTGCTTCTTGACGGGTTTTTCTGCAGCACATTACGAGAAACGAGACCAAGATGTCGTCAAATCCAGCAGATGGCGCTGCGTTGCAGCCCACAAAGGGCGTGTTTCGCCAACTTCGCGATAATCCCTATGTATTTGGCCTTTCAGCCGTAAGTTGGACATACCTATGAGAACTCTATATACTCTTAAATGGAACGATAGAAAATCCGCTAACATGCCATTATAGTTTGCATCTCTTGGTGGCTTTCTCTTTGGATATGATCAGGGCGTCGTCTCAGGCGTCCTAGGAATGGAGAACTTTGGCGCACTCTTCCCCAGAATCTATCTTGACAGTGGCTTCAAGGGCTGGTTCGTCTCTACGCTGCTTCTGACAGCATGGTTTGGTTCGTTGGCGAACGGACCGATTGCGGATCGCTTTGGCAGAAAGGGCTCGATGCTGGCTGCTGTCGTTGTCTTCCTTCTTGGATCTTCTCTGCAAGCTGGCGCAAGTACCATTGGTATGCTGTTTGGTGGTAAGTCATAAGAGCCCGTTATTTTACTCATTAAAAAGCGTGATTGGTAACAAATTTGAATAGGACGAGCTGTTGCCGGTCTGGCAGTCGGTATGCTCACAATGATTGTTCCCATGTACATGTCAGAGGTCTCTACCGCAGGCATTCGAGGAACCCTCGTGGTACTGCAGCAGTGTAAGTTATAACAACCTGCAGTTTGCCCGGATCGCACAAGTATCTTACTGAACATAAAACCACTTTATAGTGAGCATTACTCTCGGTATCCTCGTCAGCTACTGGCTCGAATACGGCACCCAATACATCGGTGGCACTCGTTGCGCCCCCGATATCCCGTACACAGGCGGCACGTCTGATAAGCCGACTTTTGATCCCGCACACGACGTCGGCCCTAATGGCTGCACTGGCCAAAGCCAAGCCGCCTGGAGAATTCCATTCGCCCTGCAGATTGTACCGGCCCTCGTTCTCGGTGTCGGAATGATCTTTTATCCAGAGTCGCCTCGTTTCCATCTCATGCGAAAGAATGAAGAGGCTGCTCTTCGCTCGCTGGCTCGTCTCCGCCGTGTCCATCCTGATTCTGAGTCACTGAGGGATGAGTATCTCTCTATCAAGGCCGAAGTCTTGTTCGATGAAGCTCATTCCAAGGCAAAGTACCCTGGCAAGAGCGGTGTCAGCCTTTACTTCGCTGAATACTACGGTCTATTGTCAAGCTGGCCCAGCTTCAAACGTGTCTTTATCGGCAGCGCCATCATGTTCTTGCAGCAGTTCCAAGGATGCAACGCTCTGATCTACTATGCCCCGACTATCTTTGGACAGCTGGGACTCTCAGGAAACACCACTTCTCTTCTCGCAACTGGTGTATACGGCATTGTCAATACTTTGAGCACGCTGCCTGCTCTTTTCCTTATCGATCGAGTCGGACGACGGCCATTGCTCATGTGCGGTGCCACAGGCACATTCATTTCGCTCATCATCGTCGGATCCATCGTCGGCAAATACGGCTCTGCTCTCGCCGACCATCCTTCGGCTGGATGGGTTGGCATCGCCTTCATCTACATCTATGACATCAACTTCTCATATTCCTTTGCGCCCATCGGATGGGTCTACCCTTCGGAAATCTTCAACTTGGGCAGCCGATCCAAGGCCATGGCCATCACTACCAGTGCTACCTGGATGTGCAACTTCATCATCGGATTGGTGACGCCAGACATGCTCGAAACCCTCAAGTGGGGCACCTACATCTTCTTTGCGGCCTTTTGCTTGATCGGTCTGGTGTTTACGTACTTTTGCGTGCCCGAGACCAAAGGACGAACTTTGGAGGACATGGATCGCGTGTTTGGTGATGATGCCGCGACACAAGAAAAGGAGAGGCTATTTGCAATTGCGGCGTCTCTTGGCCTGACAACAACGATTCCCTCAGAAAAGGCTGAGGCAATGACAGCTGAGGCCAAGGAATACGTATAAGGAAACGAGTTGGATTAGTCACGTCATTAGGATTGGAAATTAGTGGGCAGGTCTTGTGTGCATCTGTTCAGAATATGGATGCTATGAAAGTTGCAATGATGCAGATAATCTACCTTATATATCAATATTTTACGTTTTTACCATTACTGTTTCTTCATATCTACTAGCTACAGAACTCTGCCGCAATTGACGTCAGTGTATCTGCAACCTGGTTTATTGACTCAGTTTCAACATATTCCAGCTTTCCATGCAGTCCAACCCCCTTGGGCCCCCATAGCAGCACGGGAATACCATGATCGGCCAACAACGCACAATCAGTCCAGTGTGAAGTTCCAATAACCACTGCTTCTTCGCCCAGCGTGTTTGTGACATGTTTACGAACAAGTTTGGTGAATGGATGGTCGAGAGAGGCTTTGAACGGTGAGCGTTGGAAGGTTGCCCGAATGTCATATTTGAACTTGGGAACTCTTTCAACTAGGCCATCGAGAATCTCTCGCAGCTCCTTTTCAACGGACTCTTGTGTTTCGCCAGGGATGATTCGCCGTTCGAGCTGAATTTGCGTAAAGGAGGGGTAGGATGAAATCTCTTCGCCGCCCTTGATGATGGAGGCATGTATGCTTCCTGGTCCAACAACGGGATCGCCGGCCTGCTGCGTAAGATGGGCTGCATGTTTATCCAGCTCGACGAGGAAATATCCTGCTTTACAGATGGCGTCGATGCCAAGATCATATCTTGATCCATGAGAGGCAACGCCATGGATGTCTACTTCAAACCAGATGAAACCCTTGTGCGCGTACAAAATTTCCAAGCCGGTCGGCTCATTGACGAGAGCAGCGTCAGCGGTCCAGCCTGCCTCTAGTACCTGCTGCGTGCCGATACTAGCAAACTCCTCGTCTGCTACTCCGGCGAAGATGACGTCTCCTTTCAAGCCTTGCTTCTTTGCATTGGCGAGGGTGACCATGGCGGCCGCAACACCACACTTCATATCAGCAGCTCCACGGCCGTAAAGCTTGCCATCTCGGATGTCTCCGCTGAGAGGATCGCCTTCATACTCCGTGATGGTTACGGTATCAGTGTGGCCGTTGAGCATCAGACTCTTGCCGCCGCCAGATCCTCGAACGACGCCCACTACAGAGGGCCGCCCCGGTGTTGGTTCGATCCAATGGGTCTCAATGTCCCGATGTTCCATCCAGGCGGTAATGTAGCGGGCTATGGATGTCTCTCCAGGGCCAGGGATAGATCCTAAGGAGGGACTGGCCGAGTTAATCCTGACCAAGGTTTGCGTCAACTCTACGGGGTCGTTGCTTGCCACATTATGCGGGACAGCATAATCTCTTGCGCCTTCTGTGCAAAGTACAACGATGACAGAGTCCTTGGTGAGGCCTAGTTTATCTCTGTCAGAGGCCTCCAGCCTCCTTAACGCGGCAACGGGAGCAGCACCGCAAGGCCCAACGGGTATGTTCTGGGACGCCAGATATCCGCAGGCTTGATGAGCTTCAAAGTCGGAAATAGAGAGGCTAGCATCGACTCCGTGCTGAAGAAGTGACCACGAAATCGATGAGGGAGTCCCGCAATCGAGACCGGACATGATACTAGGCGCTTTTTCCGATATTGTTAAGGAGTCTCCGTGTTTGAGGCTCTTCCAGAGGCTAGCTGATGTATCTGGCTCGACCGTTAAAACTGCAGTCTGTTTTCCCTGTTGTTTATAGTGCGTTACCACGGCCTGGGCAAAGGATCCGACTCCCACTGGTACCACGACGAGGTCAGGGGTAGTAGCTCCTAGCTGGCTATCAATCTCCAGCATCATGGTGCGGTAGCCATCAACAATCCACTAACAGATGTTAGAGCGAAGGAAACAAAGAAATGACTGGGATACTCGCCTGTGGGATCTGAACATAGTCCCCCGAGGCAAAGTCCTGAACAACGATGGCGGTACGATCTCGCGCAGCTGCCTCCCGTGCATCAACAACAGCTTTGTCGTAGAAGCTATCTGAGACGACAACTCGAGCGCCCTCTGACTTGATCAACTCGATGGTAGCATTGTGCATGCACCCGGGTACGTGGATCTGGGCTGGGACACCCAGGATGGACGCCATGCGAGCAACAGCCCGCCCATGGTTTCCATCGGTGGCTGCGTATAAGGAGATGCTGGTGGTTGATAGGGCCTTTTTGACGGAATCTAGGGAGGAGTCTAGAGGAAGGTTGAGTTTCTGGGTGATGGCTCGGAATGTGCCCCATGAAGCACCCAGGATCTTAAAGGAAGGGAGTCCAAGTCGGCATGTCTCATCCTTGAGGTGGATGGCACGGACGCCAAGTTCCTTGGCCAGATCCTCGAGGGGAATTAGCTTGGTTGGCCTATACTGTGGTAGCTGTTGGTGGAATTGATAGGCTAAGTCTGGGGAATCTGTCAACGGTGCCGTCCATGATTTGGCAGCGGGATTGAAGAAGACGGGACGGCGATTAGCACGAGTCATGGCTAAGGCGGAGAGTAAGAGTGGTACGATTTACAAAGGGAGAAGACCAATGGAGAGGTGGGAAATGAAGAGGAAGATGATGTGATGATGGCATGCAGTTCGAAAAAAAGGGTAATAGAAAAAGCAACGAAATAGAAGCTGATTAGCGGATGGAGAGGAGAGACCGAGGGGATCCGCCTCCCTTTTAACTTATAGGCATATAGTAGGTACTATCGCGCTTGACTCGCCGTTTTGTGTGGTTTGCCATCCCTGGAGCGATCTCTAGGCATGGCGCAGAAAGCCAATCTCCATCTTTATCCCATCTCATACAAGTACACGCACACTAACACCCGGGACGATTTTTTTGCGCTGGCCTCTGCTTCTATCCGAAGCTTTTGGTGCGAAGTTGGTGCGAAGCCAATGAGCGGCCAGTTTCGATGCTAGCCACCACGCAAATCTGCAAGACTGGCCCAAGACGGTAAGTGCTGGAGAAGCTGGTGAGCGGGCGGAAAAGCTTCCGGTGCATTGGTCGATTTTCTGCCTCTCCTCCTGGACGTTTTTCTCCTCGTGTTGTTTGCTGATGTTGCTGTAATTCTTTCCTCTTTGGGGCCTCATCATCTGCATGATGTACCGGGTACTTTGCATATGCGCTGATAATCTTGAGCTGCCCCTCTTTAGCGGCGGGAGAAGGCGCTTTTGTTGGAGATGCCCACTGTAAAGCGCTGTAAGATGGATGGATGGCCGCTATAATGCACTGATACGGAGCACGCTTGAGCACATAAAGATTTCGTGTTCATATGCACGATGCTGCACTAGAAGCGCCCTCTCAGCTTGAATCTGGATAGCAGCTGACTAATTCTATTTTTATATCAAACAAACAATACGTAGCTCGTATAGAGTCCCTTAAAATACCTTGATTGGAAATTGAAATTGCCTCCATCTCCTCAGTCTTGTTGTGTCTTTAGAAGGCGCTGTTGTTGATTTCAAACATCATGTATGTACTTCTGACGTAGCAGAGCGCATGTAGAAGAAGGCGTCTCTTGGGGCACATGTATCTCGCGCAGCGCAATGGTGTTATTCATCATGCTCAGTCATCATGTCGCCATGAGGATTAGTATTCAATATATGCTGAAGCACGAAAAAGAAACAAGGAAAAAAGACATTGTACGTGGCATTATAGCCATCTACACTCAATGTTACAAATCTGCCCCAATTGGCTGTTGATAGAAGGCGCCGATAGTACGTTGAATCGTACAAGTCAGTGGTACCTCACGTCCACATCGCAATAGTCAGGCCCTACAAATGAGCATGGATGGGCCTATATCAGAGGGCGCACGTGCTGGACCCCCGCTTACTTACATTCCAGAATGTACCCCGAGCGCTGCGTTCTGTCCAGAAAGCGCCCTCCTGCTACGACCAAGCCTGAGCCATTGGGCATTCTTCACCCTCCAAGCGTGCGCCTTCTCCACGCGCCAACCGCAATTCTGTGCTCGGACAGACGAGACAAGAAAAAAGGACCCCCAAACGGAGACCCCAACAGCAGCTCCAGCGACGGGGCCCGCACCGAAGGGCCGAGACACCGCCTGGGACGCCGTGCTGTTGGCGCACCAAAGGCGCTGTGAAGCTGGCTGTCGATCCATGTCCCGGCGTGGCGATTGGGCGCTGGCAGTGGCACGAGAGCCTGTTCCCGATCCTGCAAGGGCAGCAGAAGCGTCGAACGGACCCGGATTCGCCATCGTGTAAGCGCAATTGACGGCTGTTGCCGCATCGACTCGCCGCAGACCCAAGACTGGGCGCGTTTGCCGTCGTGAGACGTCGACGAGGCGAGTCAAGGAGGGCGCTTACAGAGCACTGTGCGCCGATCTGGGACCAGAATTTGCTGCAAATTCCGAGGCGTGCGCTGGCTGTGGGCAGCGAGATGGATCCAGGCGTCGACGATGGCGTGCTGGTCTTTGCGGCCGACGAGATCGGAGGCCGGAGTAACGCCGGCAATATCGCGCCGCAGATGCATGTGATGGGCGATGCCTTTGCGCACCAGCCTCATCTCCAGCCTCATCACCAGCCCCAGCTCCAGCCTCAGCACCAGCCTCACGCTGCCGCTTTGCCGCTCCAGCCTTCAGACTCGGAGCCGCTGCCGTTCCAGCATCAGCATCAGCTTCAGCAGCCGCATCCACATCCACAGGCCTCAGCCCAGCACCCGCGTCAGCTGCAGACGGCCGTGTCCATGGACCAGTTTGGGCCTTCCTTCTTCGCTGTCTCCGATCCCTACGCTGGCAGCCCCTATATCAGCCCTGCCGGAAGAGGCTCCGGGTTCCCCGCCGAGTACCAGTATGAGCTTGGTCCCGCAGTCGGCCCCGGCCATGGGCTCCTCCTCGGCGATGGCTCCAGCTCTCCCTTTGACGGCACCGCACCGCTGCAGTTTGCTGTTGAAGACACTATAAACAGCATCAACGATGACGATTTCTGGGGCCCTGGCCAGCAGGGAGCTGATACGCAACAGCTGGTGCAGCCGACATCGCAGGGGGATGATATCGCCAAGAGCCTCCACATCAACGCCATCGACGAGTTCTTCATCAAGAACGGCGCTCATCGCCCTCCCGTTCCCTGCAACTACTGTCGACGATTGCGACTTCAGTGCCTTATCCTCCAAACCACCTCTGCTAATCCAAATCCCATCAGCTCGTGCTCCGCCTGTGTGGCCCTCTACCGTGACTGCAGTCTTGCTGAGCGCGGCAAAAGAGAAGCCTCCGCTTACGAGACTGCGCTCCCCGTCATTGGCCATCTACATGGGGTTAACGAAGAGGGGGATGGTGCTACTGCTATCGATGGAACGAGACAATGGCGAATCGAGCGAGCTGCTGGCCAGGTTGCTGCTCGGTCTTCGTCCATTGTCTCGTACAAGAGAAACAGCACTCGGTCCGTCAAGAAGACTCGCGTGCTGAGGAACTGGTTCGCCACGCATCAAGAGCACCCATACCCATCCGAAGACGAAAAATCTATCCTTGCCGAGCAGAGCGGTCTGAGCAAGACTCAGGTTATTAATTGGTTCGCCAATGCCAGGCGTCGACATCGGCTGACTGCGCAGTCGCACCAGAACAACAGCACCAAAGTCTTCCTGCAAGGATCTCCCATGCCCCAGACACTGCTGACTGGCATGTCTCCGATGGAACGATGGAGACATTCGCCCCCGAACGAGGAACCCGTTTCGGCTGCAGATATCGAAAAGGCCATTTCTAACAGTCAGGTCGATGGCGGAGACGCATACAATTACAACTCTGATGGCAACTATGGCACCGATGGCGCCCCTTCCTCAGCCAGCAGCGAGTCTGCAATTTTTAACCACAATAACGTTGTCAACGGCTACGAAGCGTCGTCCAATTCAGGCTCGTCCGCCTTCTCCTTCTATCATTCCGATGATGCAGGCATATTCTCCCTATCCGCGCAAAGCTCCATTCACGGTGGTGATGGCGGCGAGTTTATACCCGGCCAAGCGTCAACTGCGGTTCATCTAGGAGCGGCAGCAGAGCGAGGCAAAGCACTCATGTTTCAGTGCACCTTTTGTCTCCAAGGCTTTAAGAAGAAGTACGATTGGGTCCGCCATGAGAGATCCATTCATTTGCCTGGTCTCGATTCCTGGATATGCAAAGTGCCTGTCCCCAAAGACCAGTCATATCTTGTTTGGCGTGTCAACCATGGCGAGCCAGAATGCATCTTCTGCGGGCAGAGGTCGCCATCAGATGAACACATCCAATCTCACGAGTTTCAGTCGTGTGCAGAGCGCCCCGTGTCCGAGCGAACCTTTACTCGCAAAGATCACCTGTGGCAGCATCTGCACAAGTTCCACCGCTGCCGGAAATGGGAAGGGTGGAAACCTGATCTCCATCTCTTGCAGCATCGGCAAGACAAGTTTGAGAGCGTGTGCGGTTTCTGCCAGCTCAAGACGCACAGCTGGGACGAAAGAGTCCAGCACTTGACATCCCACTTTCGACGTGGCGTGACCATGGCCGAATGGAAGGCCAGCAGCGATGCCAGCATGGGCAGCGGAGATGGTAGCCGTGGGATGCTGTCGTACAGCGGTCCCATTACACCCCTCAGTGGTGATGAGAGTGATCCTCCACTGCCCCTATTTGCAAGCACGAAAATTTGACACACCTGGGCAATTTAATGTGGCTCAACTAAGTACAAGGAGTTGTGCCTCAAATTTTACATTTAGCTACCTTTTACCTTCCATAGGTAATTTCACATATTCACTCATATTATGTTATATAGAACTTGGGAATCTTGGGAAATCATTGGAGTCAAACTATTTGGAGTCAAACTATTAATATACGTATACCCACTCATTAAAGCATATTAATAAACGTAAATGAAATCTTCATTCTGCAAGTCCGTCACATCTTCAAACGCCTTGTCTCCAACATTCTCGTCTCCCATGTTAAGACCTTCCTCGTCATACTCACTGCCGTCTCTCTTTCTATCCATCATGCTCAGATCTCGAATCACTTCTGACTTGCCCAGCTCTCGTCGTCGAGCCGCTTGTCGTCTGTTGAGGACCTTGATCCAAAGCATGCCTAAGACAATTAAAACTGCCAGCACCGCAAAGAGTGCCAGGTTTGATCGCAGGCCGCGATCATAGCGTGGCTTCTCGCTAGGCTTGAACAGCTGCGGGCCTATAATGTTGCCGACGCTCGCTCCGATAAAGAGCATAGCGGTAGTTACTTTTCGCTTCGTGTCGCCAGCGGTATTCTGCCCGGACCAAGAGTATATGAGAGGAGAAATGCCGGGGTATACGGAGATGATGTAGTATCCGACGAGGAGGACGGCTCGATCGGAGGGAGCTCGGCCTGTAACGAGAAGAATGACGCAGCCAGCGATGGGAGGGAGGCAGAGGAAGAGCAGAACGGCGGACTTCATGTGTATTTTGTCGGAGACCCAGGCACCGCCGAGAGTGGAAATCATCTGCACGGCGCCGAAGGGGATGTTGAAGAGGATCGTGGTGAAGGAGTCGAAACCGAAGGATTGGATGATGAGAGGACCAAAAGTAGAAATTCCACCACTAGGGATGCTATTGTAAATGCAGTTGTTAGTGGCGTTTTTGACTTGAGAGAAGAACTATGTGGGAACTTACGAAATGGTGAGCATGAGGCAGAACCAAAGCCACGTCTTTGGATCGAGCATGGCTTCGCGGACATGGTCCCATTTCCAGACGCCGGAGCCAATGCCCATTTGGTTCATGCGGAGACGCTCAATAGCAATGACTTTTTCGTCTTCTTTGAGGAACTTGGCCTCCATTGGGGAGTCAGGCATGAAAAAGCTGTACAGGTGTCAGTTTATCTGTCTACTTAGGATAAACGAGGATTGTTTCAACGTACTACATGACTACTGAAAAGGCAACGGTGATGCAGCCGCAGAAGAGGAAGATGATCTGATATGGTCGGAGAGCTGATTTTATGTGGCCCAGGCCGTATGTGAGAAGACTTCCGAGCTGTAACTCTAGTTAGAAAGGAGCCGGCTAACTTCGGAAGCCATTGCAGTGCATCTCTCACCATGTTGACAACTCCAAGCATAGCATACCAAGATGCGTTGCGAGTTGTTTGCTCTTTCCGTCGGTACCACATTTGCACGACAGCAATGAACGTCGGAGCTAATTCAAACTATTAGTTTGTGACTATCAGTAGCCATCATTTTCTTCAGACTTACCAACAGAGGCCTCGAACGCTCCCAACAACAGCCTCGCCGCCATCAACCCCCCGAAATTCTTCGCCGCCGTCATCCCACACAGCACCGCCCCCCAACAAAACACCATCGTTGCGCAAAACTTGCCCACTGGCAATTTGACCAGTGCGTACGCCACCAGCGGCTGGAAGACCAGCTGAGCGACGTATACCACGGAGCCTAGCCATGAAAACTGTTCGCCCTCGAGGTGCGTGTCGTCGATGAGGCCAAAGACCGAGGCGTATGAGAGAGTCGTCTTGTCTAGGGACTGGAGACAGTAGACGAAGAGGACGATGGGGAGAATGTGGAGATCGATTTTGCGGAGGATGCGAGCATTTTCGCTGGGGGTGACGATGATGCCGGAGTGGTTGGCTTGTTTGAGGAACTGGGCAGCTTTGTCTCTGCCTGTGATGGGGAGATCAGAGGATTTTGGTACGGGAGTGATCTCGCTGGCGATGTTCTTGGAGGTTTCTTGTGTGGGTGGAGTTTCGAGATGGATGATATCGGGGTTATCCTTCTGAGTAGCCATCGTAATGGCCCTTTCTGATCAAATATGATACAACGTTATGAAAGCCTATGAGCGTGGATGCAGCTTCGATTACCATGCTTTCACCGCTCCAGCTGAAGGTAACATTCTTAAGATATTTATAAATGCTCACATCTCACGCGTTTCTTTCCCCAGCCTACATGAAAAGGGTAAAGCATCAGCCGTATGAAGCGCCACCCAACCCCATGGGGGAACCAAAGAGCCCTTGGAGGGTAGAATGCGGGGAAGGATTCGTGTTACTTGATAGGCCAGCCGGATATGGCAAGTTTTGTCCGTCGGGCTTGACAAGGTTTTCTCCGGCTTCGATTGCCCCTCAGCGGATATTTTTCACATTATCCGCTTGATACATTTCTTTCCCGTAATGAGGACTGTAAGATGAAAGAAAATAACAGTAGAGCCATTGAATAATATGCTAATAATGAGTGGATAAAGAAAATCGTAAGGAGGTAGGAAATAAGAACCGAAATCGGCCTTTATTCCCACGCAGCATGATCCACCAGGGAGGGACTGCCAGTAGTAATCTCCAGATACTTACACGTGTAACGCCAGCATTTAAACAGCTTTAACACCCGTCGTCCTTGATTTTAAAAAAGCTGTCTTCGTTTCTTCTCATTCTCCTCTTATAGTTACAACTCGCGATATCAAGAAATCCCCACATTCTACATCATAAAGATGCCTCAGCAAGAGCGCGTCCCCTCGACATGGATCGAGAGCACAGCTGGCTCAGGCAAGCTGCTGCAACTTGATTCCGCAGATACTCAACTCCCTTTCCAATTCACATTCGATACCCTACGTCACAACGTATTTCGGACGACATTTACGTCCAAGACGCATCCTCTACCTCCTCATCCAAGCGTGCCTCTACCTGAAAAGCTGGTAGACGCTACCGCCGTAAAAGTATCATCTGCCAGCACCAAAAAGGAGATAAAAATCGGGCCTATCACGGCTACAATTGACTGGGCCGAATCCTCTCCCCTACTATCCGTCTTTTTGGAGGGCCACGAAAACGGACCTCTTCACGAAGATCTGCCAAATCGCTCGTATGTTGTTGATGGCGAAGGCATTGCCCATTACTCGCGCTACAACAGAGATACCCTGTACGTTGGCCTGGGCGAAAAGGCAGCACCAATGAACTTGGCTGGGAGAAAGTTTGAGCTTTCGGCAACAGACAGTTTTGGATACGACGTTTATCGCACTGATCCTCTGTATAAAAACATTCCGCTGCTCATAAATGCGACGCCTAATGGTTGTGTGGCTCTATTCTCAACCTCTCATGCGCGGGGTTCATATTCCATTGGAGCTGAGATGGACGGCATGTGGGGCCGTTATAAGGTGTATCGACAAGACTACGGTGGACTGGAAGAGTACATCATTGTTGGCAAGACTCTTAAAGACATTGTTACGACATACGCTGATCTGGCCGGATATCCTCTACTTGTGCCAAGATGGGCATTTGGCTACCTCTCGGGTGGCATGAAGTACTCCATGCTTGACGATCCACCAGCCTCTGAGGCACTACTTGACCTTGCACGCAAGATGAAGGAACACGATATTCCCTGCTCAGCATACCAAATGTCGTCTGGTTACACAGTGGCAGAAAAGCCTCCGAAAACGCGCAATGTGTTTACATGGAATCGCCATCGGTTCTCAGACCCTGAAGGGTTTATCAAGGAGTATCACAAACTTGGCATGAGGCTCATAGCCAACGTCAAGCCATATGTCATCGCTACCCATCCAGAGTATGAGAAGCTCAAAGCGGCAAATGCATTGTTTATCGACCCTCATACCAAAAAGACGGCGGTAACCCGGCTTTGGAGTGCTGGCGGCGGCGAAAGCGCTGAGGGTGGACACATTGATTTCACTTCCGCTGCTGGATTCAAGTGGTGGTATGAAGGCGTCAAGAAGCTGAGTCAAGAAGGCATTGACTGCATCTGGAACGACAACAACGAGTACACAGTCACTGATGACGGATGGATCTGTGCGCTAGATCAGCCCTCTCTAACGTTGAGAGACGAAGCCAAAGATAGGCCTCAGATCGGTTTATGGGGCCGGAGTCTACACACGGAGCTTCATGGCAAAGCGTCTCACGATGCGCTTGTCGATGTTAATCCTGATGTGCGGCCATTCGTCCTTACTCGCAGCGCCACGGCTGGCACTATGAGATATGCCTGTAGCTCATGGAGTGGAGATAACACCACCAGCTGGGCCAGCATGAAGGGCGCCAATGCCCTTGCTCTTAATGCGGGTATGTCTCTGATGCAGTGCTATGGTCATGATATTGGAGGATTTGAGGGCCCTCAGCCATCTCCTGAGCTTCTGCTTCGATGGGTACAGCTGGGTACCTACTCACAGCGCTTTGCCATCAACTGTTTCAAGACCATCAACGAGAACAACATTGGAGATGTCATTGAGCCATGGATGTACCCTGAAATTACACATCTGGTCCGAAAAGCAATTAAGCGAAGATATGCCATGATTCCATACATCTATTCTCTGATGCTGGAGAGCCATCAAACGGCCATTCCGCCTCAGAGATGGACAGGTTGGGGCTACGAGAAGGACCCAGAAGTATGGACGGGACCGATTACAGAGGGAGAGACGCAATATTGGCTTGGAGACTCGCTCCTGATCGGCGGCGTATATGAACCTGGTGCAACTCAAGCACGCGTCTATCTCCCCAAGGCCTCCGACGATGATGAAGGCTACATTAATCTCAAGGCTCCCTATCAATACTTGGAAGCAGGACAATGGGCCACGATAGATGCCGAGTGGCACGGCGCCGGTATCCCAGTGCTTGCCAAGGTTGGAACAGCCATCCCAGTCGGTAAAGACGTACAAGTCTTGTCTCCGGGAGAAAAGGAAAATGTAGCAGATCTTCCGCTAGACGATTATCGTGCGGTCGAGATTTTTCCACCTCGTGAAGGAACTAATAGTTTAAAGAAGTATAAAACTGTTTGGTATGAAGATGATGGTGTATCTGCTGTGGCAAAGAACAGGGTCTCCAAATATAGCATCGAATACTCCATTGAAGGATCGACAATCAAGGTTCAGTTTTCTAGGGATGAGACATCAGGATACGTAGCGCCCTGGAAAGTGCCTGTCATTGTGCTCCCTCCTGGAGACTCGCGAAACGTTATCTCAAGCGAAGGCTTACAGGTTCATGGATTGGGCGCGGACGATGAGGGAAAGAAGAGATTCCAGCTTGGTTAGTTTAGGAGAAAGGTATATAGACTATATTATTATAAAATAGATGCTACTAGTTCCATCCACATTCATCCCTCAACATCTGCTGACAGCCATCCGAAAATGTCTTCTCCTCCATTAAGCGCCTCAACAAGAATGTCGTTAAGCCAGGCAACACCAGTGGCTGACGAGGAGAACAAGGTAAGCCCAGGAAAATCCCACTCAAAGATGAACTGCTCGGGTATAAATGAATCCAATTCCACACGATTTTGTATGCCGAAACCCGGCGTCCGTCGAGATGAATAGCTTTCGTCGTTTGTGGCGCCTAAAGCCGCATCATGAGACTCATACGTGACGCTGCTAAACTTTTCAATGCCGCTTTGAAGGAGCTGTAGGTATTGCTTTCCGGTATTACTTCGACTCCCGTTATGGCTACCACCGCTGGCTTCGCTTAGTTCAGTCAGAAGGATATTGCCATGTGCCACCAGCTCTTTACTGGAGCGTCCTTTGCTCTCAGGTAGAAGAATTGAGAGCTTGAGAAGAAGTAGATAGCAGAAAGCGCATTTTGCCCAGACAAAGTCCATTGCGAATTGGAGATTGCGAATATATAATCTCGATTCCTCAATCATAATGTCTAGATGCTCTTCCAAGGCGTCTTTTGCCATGGCAACGACCGATCTTTGAGCGGGTGACATGAAGTCGACATTTTCCACTCCAGACGCTCGCACGGCGCGACAAAGCGCCATATTTTCAGCCCAGCACTTTTGAACTCGTAAATTCACGCTGAGCCACGGAGATTGTACTTTGTGCTTGTCAAATATATGCGCCCAGTCGTCAAACCATATTGAAATGTCGATTTTGGCCTCGCGGACTACATCCATCATGCTTTCATCGTCCAAGTCAGTGTGACTAGCTAATGAGTCGTAAACTCTTCCACGAATTGTATTAAGCTCGACTTGAGCGAATAGAAACAAGTCGAGTTCAGTCGCGGCAGGGTTTTTCAAGATGATTTGGGACCTTCGAGAATCTCCCACGAATTTGAACGTTGGCAGGTCAGCAGCATCGACATGGAGAATGTGCCCCAAGACAAAGAGGTGAAGCCACGTCCTTGCTCTTCGCATTAGAATGAGTGTATCTTCATCGACACTCTTCAAATCCTTTCCATGCGTCGTCGGTACTACGGATCGATTAATCATTGCATCGTATGACTCGGGAAAGTTCAGATCAAGCGCCATGCGGGTTGCAGCCGCGACTAGTAGAGATCGCTCAGAAGCATAACAACTTCGGACCAATAACGCTTGAATGGTCTCTAACGAGGCCATAGCAGGCCTCGCCAAAGCGCAATTTAGCATTCTCTTAACATGGAAATCTAGCATATGCCATTGCTGAGTGTCAGTCCCTATTACAACACGGCAGCCAACTGTGCATATGGCGCTGAAAAGCAGACTGCTTCTTGCGCGAATGCTGTGGAACGAGTCATGTCGGGGATCGAAGATTGGGACGTAATGATCGCATCCCTGGAAAAATATGGCAAAGTACCGATTGGCCTGCTCAAGGCTAAGCAGTCCTGCGTCAATGCAATCGGGCAACGTAACAGATCCGACTTCGAAATGTGATTTTCCGGGCTTAATGGACAACGTGGTATCTGTAGGGGACTGCGTGTTTGATAGACGCATAAATGACGTTAGTCCATTGGAGTGGCTGTGATCTATTGCAGTTTTCGGTGTGGAACATGGCTGTGCTAGCTGGACAGTATCGTGGGACGTTGCCGGATGCTCCAAATTGTGTAGAGTTGGGGATCCAACTCCCGATTGGCTGTTCTGTAAGGCTGTTCCGATGTCTGCATGACTAGGCTCAAGATGAGAGCCAATCTGGGCTGTTGGTGATTTCCGGAGCTGATCCTTTAGGGCTGCTACCTGCTGCTCAAGCTCCTCTATCCGGCTGTCCCAGTCGATGAGATCGTTAGCAATGCATGGGACTGGTATTAAAAGTGATCAGCAATTAATCCTTGTGTAACACGTACAGCTGGTGAGCCTCTTTCGGAGGATCGATGAATGCACAAGCCTTCTTCAAGTAGCAGCATCTAATACAGCCTATCAGCGAGAGTCCACACAGACAGAATGTCACCCCCTCTTGTCGTCGAAATCGCCAGATAACTTACCGTGAGCACGGCCTTTTGCCATCACACTTGGCCTGAGATCGCTGTCAGCTACTATTTGCTATTAGAAAGTATAAACTTAGAGTTGCATTTACCTTGGCGCGGCGACATGCACCGCACGATTTCTAGCAGCAATGTGTCAGTTACGGAGCATTCCGAGCCACAGATATCAACGTGACATAGCGGCGGGCCGAAGCCTTCCACACAGATATGCAGTGCTAATGCAGAATATGCTTACCGGAGTCCTCTTCTTGCGGATACGTGGGGTATCTGCTGGCCTTGAGTCTGTAGTTACGATCGGCGAATCGTGGGTCGTTGAGATACGGCGGGAGACTGGAGACACAATCTTGTCCATTGTGCCCTACATAATGGTGGCGAGGAAATGGTCAGGGGTAGATCGTATGGCTGATGCAACATTAGACGACGGAAAATGCTTGTCATAACGATAAAGCCATCAAAGCAGCGGGATCTGACTCAACGATCGAGCTGAAAAGAAGCATAAACCTCCATGGCAAGCATCACAGGGGGATTTCAACAGGTGGGGGTTGAGTCGTACCGACGGTCTGATGACTAAACAGTGTCGATTGGGAGAAGTATTCGCACCTTCGTCTCTCTCTGCTTGCTCTCTTTGGGATAAGTGCCTAGCAATTGCTTTATTTACGCCTACCTCGAAGCGGGTTTTCGAGTAGTGATAGTACTATGGAGCACTGTATCCATGTCATTCGGGGCCTTGGAGGCATCGCCCCAGACTTTGCAGCTTCGTATCCGGGTGCGACTTGCGATCCTAGTCGGCCGATAGTTTGCCGAACTAAGCTTATCCAGTGGTGGAAAATTGGAAGCTCAGGCTACTCCGCACTTTTGCTATCAAGTATGGGATCCACTGCGGAGTAAAGCAGATATGGCTGTTACTGATCTGCAAACAAAGAAAGTGGTAATTTTGACAGGCCTGGGCATCGCGGGAATGGCTTTATTACAGCGTTATGAGGCTGATGGTGTCTATTCTTTCACGGAGCATACCAATTACCTGTTAGAAGATGTGATATTTCCGACGTAAGATGCCCTGTCAACCCACAATGCCTGGTATGCTTACTTACATGAAGATTTGGGTTACAGCAAGCAGTTGCGGTAAGCTACTCCAATACTTCCCTATACGATAATGACCGACCCCTGCCCCTGGCTGTGCGGTGTTGTCTTGCTTCCCCGCTTCAATCAGGAACCAGCAAGCTGCAGAATCTCTCAAATCAAAAGTTGCTGCAACCTCGCCCACTCGGTGGGCAGCCGAGGTTTTGTGTGCTTTGCCCAGTTAGTAAGGTAACGTTGTATCACGTCCCAGCAATCTTTACCGCTTAGAAGTCTGTGGCAAAGGTCCAATTCGCTAAACCTGGGGCGGCGAATTGAAAATGTTGGAAGGTAGGACCGCCTTGTTGGCAAGGCTATACTGTTGCTGGGCCATTTATGTAATTGGTGCCATGGGGAAAGAAGAATTGACGTCTACGTCTTTATAAAGAGGGCCGACAGTCCGGGATTAGGGACAGAGAGAAAGACTTCAAAGGCCAGTGGCAAGTGAGCATCGTAACTCTTGTGGCGTCTACGCAGCACCTCGGCCGCAAACATGATCGGCCACGCTGTCGCCGCCCTATTGCTGGGCAGTGGCCTTGCCTCTGCAGCTGCTCCTTTAACATCTAAAGCTGGTGATCAGGTCGCAATCCCAGATTGGGACCTCAAGTCATCTTCCGACGTCAGCAAAGATCTCAAGGGGCTGTCAAAACCTGGTGTTGACACCTCGTCATGGTACCATGCAGGTACATCGAAATGCACCATCATGGCATGCTTGATCAATGCCGGAGTTTACAATGACGAGGACTTGTGGTATTCTGACAACCTCAACCATGTCAACTGGGGCCAATTCCTCGTTCCTTGGATCTATCGCCATGAATTCGCGTTGTCTCCGGCCAAGGGCAAGCATTTTATCCTCCAGACCAACGGAATTACTTCCAAAGCCGATCTCTTTCTCAATGGCAAACAGATTGCCGACTCCAATTACCAATCTGGTGCTTATGGCGGCCGCACTTACGACATCACTAACCTCGCCGCGAAAGAAAACGCCTTTGTCGTCCAAGTCTACCCAACTGACTACCTTTATGACTTTGGACTCGGATTTGTCGACTGGAACCCTTACCCGAGCGACAATGGAAGTGGCATTTGGCGAGATATTACAATCAAGCAGACGGGCTCTGTCTCCATGGGCCCAATTTCGGTACTTGTAGATATCGATGTTCCGGTTGAGAGTAGCCCTGCAGAGGTTACCATTCGCGCCGAAGCTCAGAATCTGGAGACCTTTGCAGTTACTGTTGATGCTCAAGCAGTTGTGACCGGCGACGCTTCATGCACTGGGGATGCTATCAAGCAAAGTGTAAAGCTTGGCCCTGGAGAAAAGAAGCTCGTCGAGTTCAAGAAGACTCTCAAGAACCCAGAGATCTGGTGGCCTAAGCAGTGGGGTGGTCAGCCTCTTTACAACGCCAAAGTTACCTTCTCGGTCAACAATGCGGTTTCAGACACGGCCCAGACCAACTTTGGTGTCCGTAAAGTTACCTCTTTTGTCAACTCGCACAACGATACACAGTATAGTGTCAATGGTCATCCTTTCCAAGTCGTTGGCGGTGGTTATGGCGCTGATATGTTCCTGCGATGGGACAGCGCCCGCTTTACCCGTATTGTCGAGTATATGCTAGACATGCACCAGAATACGGTTCGTCTCGAGGGAAAGATGGAGCAGCCTGAATTGTACGAAATCTGTGACAAATATGGCTTGATGGTCATGCCAGGCTGGGAGTGCTGCGATAAGTGGGAGGCCTGGGCTTATAATGACGAGCTGGCAATTTTCCCACCACCTGTTTGGGATGATAATGACTATGAAACTGCCAACTATAGCATGATTCATGAAGCTTCTGTGCTTCAACCGCATCCCAGCGTGCTGACATTCCTTGTTGGAAGCGATTTCTGGCCGAATGACGAGGCGGCCGCGATGTATGTCAATGATTTGAAGAACGCTGGTTGGCAGACGCCCATTATTGCTTCCGCGGCTAAGCGTGGATATCCAGCAGTTCTTGGCCCTTCTGGCATGAAGATGGACGGTCCATACGACTGGGTGCCTCCCAATTACTGGTACGACACTGAGCCCTCTGCCGATCGATTGGGCGCTGCTTTTGGTTTCGGTTCGGAGCTGGGCTCTGGCGTTGGCACTCCTGAAATTGGCTCATTGAAGAGATTCCTCAACCAGGGCGATCTGGACGATTTGTGGAAGCAACCCAACAAGAACCTGTTCCACATGTCAACCAACCTCTCTTCGTTCTACAACAGACAAATTTACAACGAAGGCCTCTGGAAGCGCTATGGCGCCCCAAGCTCCCTGGATGACTACCTCGTCAAAGCCCAGATGATGGACTACGAAGCGACACGAGCTCAATACGAAGGCTTTGGGGCTCTATGGAATGCCGATCGTCCTGCCACTGGCCTTATCTACTGGATGCTCAACAACGCTTGGCCTAGTCTCCACTGGAACCAGTTTGACTACTATCTTCACCCTGCAGGTTCTTACTTTGGCACCAAAGTTGGCTCTCGTATTGAGCATGTTGCATACAACTACCAGACTAAGGAAATCTGGGGCATCAACCACTCGCTTGACAAGAATGGCCCGCGCAAGGTTGATATTGAGCTCATTAACACCAGTGGCAAGCAACTTGCCAAGAAGTCTGTTAGCTTCAACACCAAGGCGAATTCGGGCTTCAAGGTCGTTGATATCTCGAGCCAAATTAGCACACTTTCAAGCGTTGCCTTCTTGCGCTTGGTCCTGTCTGATAACAACGGCAATGTCTTGAGCCGCAACGTGTACTGGATCACCAACTCCATTGATAAGCTCGACTGGAACAACTCGACTTGGTACTACACTCAGGTTACCAAGTTTGTCGACTACACGCCTCTCAGCAAGCTGTCTACAGCTCAGGTCTCTGTCACTATTGGCCCCGGTAAGCCCGCGCCTGGAGTTCCAGGCACGCAGACCCGTACTGTGACGCTCGAGAACAAGTCGTCTGTACCAGCCGTCTTTATTCGCTTAACTCTTGTTGATAAGAGCGACAACGATGTAAACCCCGTTTCATGGTCTGATAACTATGTCACGCTTTGGCCAAAGGAGAAGCTCCAGCTTGAAGTAGGAGGATGGGATGGAAGCGGTGCCAGCATCCAGGTCAGCGGTAAAAATATTAAGGCTAGCACCGTGAAGCTATAATGGCGAGTTCTATTAGGGCGGCTGTCCGCAGAATTAGCAAGTAATGAATAATGAAATTATGTTCAAGTTAAATTGTTATTCTTCTGTTGACCAATCCTGGATAGTTTGTCTATCTCAGTATCAGACAGAATATAGTGTTTGTGTTTTCTAATATTACAGATTTCTTTTCATTATCATGATGTATATCGTCCATCTCGTACAACTTATACAAGGTAGCGGAATCCCTTCCTCATTCTCAAGGATTCATCCAGGTCCTCAACCTCGGTCTGCGTTGTCTTCTCTGCATCCACGGCTACCTCGGTGGCCTCAAGCTTCTTGTTCAAGTTTTGGAGGATCAGTCTGAACAAGAAGCAGCCAAGGATGGTGACGCCAAACATTGACAAAACGATACCATAGCTCTTACGGAAGCCGTTCTCAGGCAAGTCCCAGACGTATGATCCAGCCACGTTACCAAGCTGGCTGAAAGCGTTGACCATGGCGATGGCAACAGCACGCTTGGCCGGAGGACGAGGGAATGAGGAGCTGATCCAGCTGTAAAAGACGATGAATCCGGCGTAGGAACCAGCTTGGAGGAAGAGAGCAAAGTATCGAGCGGCGGTGTTGAGGGTGGACATGGAGATGACAAAGCCGATGACGCCCATGATGATGGGAGAGATGATGTGGAAGAACTAGAAGGATGGATATTAGACCCAGCGTTACATGTATAAGTGTATGAAATAATCGCGACTCACCTTCTCTTGCGTACGATCGGCGTTCCACGAGATAACGAGAGAAATGAGACAGGCAAAGACCCAAGGAGGGGCGCTCATGAGAAGGGTGGGAACATAAGCAAAGCCGAGGGTACCAGTCAAGGTTGGCTGCGAAAAGAGTTAGCACGTGTTCATGTTGAAAAGCTATTAGGTGCCGAATTGAGATGCACTTACGAAGAAGGCGTTGAAAGAAAGGCCAACGACATAAGCAGTCAGTGTAAGCATCATGAGATAGACCTTGATGTCCTTGCCGCACATGATGAGACCGTCGAAAGCGCCTTGTCCGCTAGAATCGGTGTCTGCTTCACCAACATCCTCAAGCATACGGAGCTGGGCAACCTGCTTCTCCTCTTCGGTGAAGCCACGAGCATTGGTGGGCAGGTCAGGCAGGATGAAGGCGGCTGAAATGGCGATGGCCATGGTAGCAGCGCCCTCAATGAAGAACAGCCATCGCCACGCGGCATGGCCCAAGACACCTTGCATGTTGGACAAGACTCCGGCAGCAACAAGCGAAGAGAAGGCGTTGGAGATGAGGTTACCGCAGAAGAGGAGAGCATTGCGGGTGGTCAGCTCGCGGCGAGTGTACCACTTGGACAGAATAAGCAGGGCACCGGGCAAGAAAGCAGCCTCGACGAAGCCCAGGAAGAATCGAATGACGACCAGGTCCTTGAAATCCTTTGCAATGCCGGACAGTGTTGAGATGAGACCCCAAACAGTCATGGCGCAGGCAATGTACAGAGACGGTCGCTGGATGCGGTTGATGAACATGTTGGAGGGGACCTGCATGAGAATGTATCCAACATAGAGAATGCTGAGACACGTCGCATACTGGGTGTCGTTGAGGTTGAGGTCCTTTTGCAGGCCCTTGAGACGAGCGGCACCAATGTTGTTACGATCCAGATAGTTCATGATGTAGATGAGGATGAAGAGCGAGCATCGCGCATCGAGCTTGCGCTTGAGGCTCTTCTCGACCTGGGCTCGCCGCGCAGGGTCCATGGTGGCCGCTGGGTGAGGCTGGGGGAAGTCATTTGACGCGATGTGCTCGAGATTCTGGATGTTCTGCTTCTCGGCGTCGAAGGCCGGCTCGTTGGCCCGGGAAATATCGTCAGTCATTGTGAGCGTAAGTGAGCTGACAATGAGCTTTGGGGGTATCAAAATGACGACTCCTGGACAACCAGTAAGACCAGGCCTCGGCGGGATGCAACGCGGGAGGAGTCTTTTATATAACAGATAGACATATGCTGTATGTACTCACAGCAGCACAGCAACCTCTCCATAGTGTCACATGGCCGGCCCGGACAAGGGAGTAAATGGTCGAATAGCGATCTAAACAAGCAGCAGCGTTGTATCCAAACCCCAACCCCCGCTTAAACTGAGAGCCGATGGTCCTTGTTCTCCCCAAACTTTTCCCCGGCGGTATGGAGGTATGGAGAGACATGGAGAAGAGATCCCCGTTTCCAGGCAGCCTAGTTCAAGCTTAGACCGCCCAGAAAGGGGATCTCCCCAGCCTGTCTTGCGGAAAACGATGGACTGGATGCATCATGATGGTGGAGTCGTGAAGGGAAGCTGAGTCAAGGTCAGCAGCTATTGGTGGTGCCCTGGGGAATTGGAAGACCTGATGGGGTTTGCTAGAGAAGTTTTTTCTTCTACTTTAATTTCTTATTACGTTTATGATCCAACTGTTGTTTCAATAGAATCGTACAGCTAACGTACGATGTAAATTTTCTTCTCTTTCTATAGATCACTCGAAGCATCGAAATTTTTTCGAATGGGGATAACGCCACTTTTGGCGGCATTTTCTCTCTAAACCACAAGAGCCGCCGCCCTATGTGGGGACGCCTTTTCTGCCCTTTTCTCTTCTTTGCCTTCTAGATTGCAGATCACCCTTGTCACTTACCATTACGAGTGCCAACCTTTTTTTTCCGTTAGGCGGGGGACAGTAAACAAGGAGAGAGAAAAAGTTGGAGACCGGATGGCACACCGACGCCATCAGGATGAGGCGCTGTATACTCTCTTCTCCGCACTAGAAAATACGTGTAGAAACGGTTATTGAGTCAGTAGTCCACATTTATTCCGACCATTTTGGATGATCCTTTTTCCCTATTTCCCCGGACGTTTTCCCCGTCTTATTCATCTATATGTACTCTTTTCTACAACGATAGACATTTCAATATAACGCAAAGACGCTGGCAGCGAGAAACAAGCTCGAACCACTGTTCTCCCAGTCTTCGCATGTTGTCGGCTCATAAGCGAGCGAGGCCTCGGGCCATATTTGCTACATATGTCCACATGATTGGTGAAGAGTCGGTCCAAGGCCCTCATTTGGGGAACATCACAACCCCCCACGCTGACTTGGGCCATGGATCCCTGCCACTAAGAGCAAACCAGAGCCGCGGAAGCAATGCCTAGCTTGGTCGGAAAGCCGGCACTGGCGTCATGGTCGCCATTTCGCCGATGGAATGCCGGCGATGGAGCGTCTCTGCTTTTGCTGGCTGGACCTAAATTTTCAGAAGAAACCCGTTGACTCGCAAACGAGAAAAGGGTGATGTATATAGACTATGGACTCTCCGCATTTGCCCATTTAGCCTATTATGCTAGACCAGCATCTCCACTGAATTAGGTGAATTATCACCAGGTGAATGGTCACAATCCATTAACCTTGACCTTGTAACGGCTAATGCTGTTTCTTCATCTCCATGCGTGCTAAAATATAAGCAGCTACAAGAGAGCTTGGACGCGGCTATTCAGCTGACTCGCTGGCGTCCGGCAAATGAAGAATTTTTAAAGCAATAGCCGAATTATTGGCAATCGCGGAGCCTCCCCGTGACGGTCTGCAGCACTGTCCCGGGAATTTGTGACTTGTCGATATTCCCTGAACCTGCGTATCCAGGAACAGAAACGTTTTTCTCGTTTCTGGAAACAGGCTTGCTCGTCTTAGTGTTCGATTCAGGAGTTCCCAGCACATAACTCGCATACAGAAATAATTTAACGATACATTTCCCCAGAAATACTAAAGTCTCCGAAATTTGACATCTGCAAAGTCCAAGGCACAGCGTATATCTGTCAATCTACTTATTGCCACGTTTTTGCGGATGCGGAAGTCTCCGGCGTGCCCTGACTTGCCATCCCCAAGATATGGCATAACATTCCCGAATCCACTAGCTTAATGCTTAGCTAGTCATGCCATATCTAGTTGCCATAAAGCATGTTTAAGGCCATTGTAATAGGAGACAACGCGCATGGGCATCGATACCCTCTGATCGTAGGAGTACAGATACCCTAAGAGAGGATTGAATATGATCTCTAATTCAACCCAAGCAGATAACGTCTTGGTATATTGTATGAATCGCCAATCAGCCTTTGCGGCACTTTGCTATATATATATTACTCGTTGACAATCCGTCCGCTAGGCTGCTTCGTGATTTTCTAATCAGCCTAGGTACGTACGTGTATTAAGCGACGGCTACGACTTGTGTCTCGGTAACCGTGTTGCTGCAAATGGCCTGCTCGTATATTTACCAGATCACTACTTCCATACGCCCAAACATGGGTTTGCGCCCGTTCGTTATTCCGTATTCGGGGATTGATTTTCACTTGTTACTTGGATACGTTTATATATATAGCAGAATATCCAAAGCATAAAACGTTCAGGAGGAGAGCACGCCAAAATGTTTAAAGAAACAATTTCAGGCGACCCCTTTCCTTATGGCTTCATCACCTGGTCAATAAAGATCTCCCTCTAGCTACTATTGAGCTATAATAATTAAGATATCATAAGACCATCCATGCGTTGAGAATTTTTCTCCGATTCTTCGGGACTTTTTGATCAAGGTTTTGGAGAGCTTGAATTTGGTGAGTTTTAGCGCGGTGATCACAACTTTAGATGGATCAAAGCCATTGTACGAAGCACGAAGTATGTGCAAGACAAATTGCCACTCTGGCTATGGTTTCATGTAGTGGAAACCAATTCCGTAGCAAATATTTGAGAGAGATGGGCATTCTATCTGCTATATGAAAGACAGTAAATAAGGAAGCGCGTGGCAAAGTCGCATCTTCTCTCGCCACGCATTCGAGATCCAACGCAATTGGTAGAGGCCAATTTAACGAGTATCTCGTTGAGAGTCATACGCATGTAAATATGCAGCGAATAAGCCTTGCAAAAACAAAGGACAGAGCAACTCGCACCCATTGACACATTCTATGCCAGCTCCAAACCAACTCGATCTCAGAGCGAAGATTCTAATTAGTCATCCCGCCCATTACTAACGAGCGTCTCGCCCATCCCACTTACGCCAGAGCGCTAAAGTGGGATCACCAGCGGCAGTAATCTCGATTGATCTGTCATTGAAGAGCAATGAGATTGATAAGACAAGGTCTCAGTTATCAATCTCTGTGGATCAATATCACGAAATCATGATACAGATGATAACGCCACAGTTTTGGCCATACGTATACCAATGCTGATTTATAACAGCGCTCCAACTTATAGGCTCAACGGCGGGGATGTTGTAGCATCACTTCTATATAAAGCTGATCATACCACGGCCTTGTAGGAAATCAGGCATAAGTCAATCTCAATACAGTCATCAAATCGCGGATTCATATACTCTTGAATTCAGAACAATCAATAATACCAGTTGATCAGCATTTCTATAATCAGCCTATCTTCACCCACGATTGAGCGTGTTCAGTGTGCCCCGATACTACCCGCGTATTCGGTATTACGCCGTGCTCCGAAGCGCACACTTTCACTTGCGGCAGCTAAGCACGCCATCTAGCTCCTCACAGAACTTCCAACGACACCAATTACATCGCAGCTGATCTATTCTCATCCATCGACTGCTCCTCAATTTTGCAAGTAATTTCGACAAATTTGCAATGGCCAACCCTCTAAAATACAAGTATCCTTCGCCACTGGCTGGCTTTGAGAATGCTCACCCGCTCTCTGAAGAGAGAAATGAAGATGGAAAGAGCTATGTAAATCCTAAACGTGAGGGCCTGAGCGAGGCGTATAATACCTTCATTGAGCCATTGGATAATGGCCGAAGAGGAGGCTTGTAAGTTTTCCATCCCTCGTTTTTTGTACTGTGATGCTTAGACCATCGGTGATCAAGCGCTGACTTATAGCCAACAAGTGATATCCACATCTATTACTTTCAGCAGAACCAGGAGCAAACCAAATATGCGCGCGAGCTATGGGAGCGCATTCGAAGAGAATGTAAGTTACTAGACTACCATACTACATTATGATCGTTACTCAATAATCGTACTGACCGAGCCTGCCGTTCAAAGTCCCGGAGCTGAGAGTCTACACCTTTTGGGACCGACCAATCGGCCCACACCCGGTAGCCATGTTTGAAGTCAACGTCTTTACTCCCGCTCAGTTCGGAGCCTTTATTGCTTGGCTAGCCGTCTGGCGGGGCCCTCTCTCGGCTCTTATCCACCCCAATACGATTCCGGAAGAAGGAGTTTCACCTTCCGAATCTGCTTTCCGCGACCACTCGCAGCGAGCCATTTGGATGGGCGAGAAGATACCTCTAGATTATACTATATTTGCTCGCTCTTTTTTAGTTTCTAACTAGATGCTCCAGCGGTACTTTCAAATTCGATTCGTTTCCATTAATTTTTTACGGAAGCGTATTCGTCCATGCAGCATCTGCTGCATTGCTATTCGCTTGTGTTCGTCGTTTTGTGAAGGCTTTATGTGCCAAACATCTCATATAACGATTCAATGTCCATACAAACAACAGTGATTTCTAGGAAAGATTAGTTTACAATCTATTTATTTAATGGGGTCCTTCCACTCATTCATTAGAACTAAACATTGTCCGCCATTGTGACTACAACTATCTGCATGTTATTACTAACAAAAGTCATCTTTGACATTAATCGACATCGTTATATATCTAGGTAGATCAAGACTTGCTATTTCAATACAGACCGTTTCGGTCAAAGTTTTGACTCATACAGAGAGCTCTTAGCTGAAGAACTTGAAACACGCACCAATCTGCATGTATCCTTATAACAATGACTTGAATATCAGCCTACGTTTACTCTGCAACAAGTATTTAACGCTGGAATAATAACACTACACGCAAAGGATCCTCTTTTTTAACGGTCTTCAAATTCGCCCGGCATACCCTTCGTCCTCGTACATACAGAGGGCGATAGCCTGTGACTAGACGTAGAAGAGACTCATGTTGTCCACATAGGCGGTACCAGTGCGTTCTATCTCTCGCCTGGCTTGCAGATGCTGTCAGCCAAAAGGACAACACATCAATCATAACCCAAGTCAGTTCCGTGCGCAGACTTACGCCAGATTTAGTGCAATAACTGTAAAGGAGGTCGGGATGAGCTGGCGCGGAAAGCCACTCACATCTCTCCACCAACGCAAGATCTCAGTGCAGCTTCCAGAGACTGTATATGGCCGCCTAAATATAGCATACAAGTAATGTTTCGTATAATTTTAGTAACGCATGCTGCTAGAATCCAATGTCTTCGTCGTTAAGTGCCAGGTTGCCGTACACGGCAAAATAATTGAGTCAATGCTCAATTTAGCCCAGAGCCTTGTTTCTTTCCTGCATATGTATGCTTCCGGCATACTCCACCATCCTACATTATCTTGGACGATTTTGGTTGGATACCTCTCTGAAGCCCGACATCGGCGTCTTCACAAACCCAAAGCACGACCTCTGGATAAACGAAACTGAACCCAGTGTTGATGTCAAGAGACGTATCATGCAGCTTTGAGCCGCAGGAAAGATGAGACGAGGGATGCCAGCATCATCGCACTCGAAAGTCGACGTAAAATTACTCTCACTCTGTCACACTCTCTCGACGCCAGCTTTGCAACACAATACTTATAGCTTCCTTTGAGTTCGTCTTGTTGATTCCTTAAGGGCAAGAAAATAAAAGGAAACCCTTAAAGAATAAGCCCGATTGTTATTATGATGGCCGACAAGCCTTCAAAACCCAAGAACAGAGACGAGTTCGAAATTGCTGTCGTCTGTACAAGAGCGCTTGAATACGATACGCTCTGCCTTCTTTTTGACGATTTCTGGGACATACATGGTGACCTATTTGGCAGAGCCAAAGGTGATCACAACACCTACACCACAGGATGCATGGGGGATTTTAATGTTGTTGTGGTGCTCCTCTGCAACTCGGGCAAAGCAACTGCAGAAAGTGCAACAGCCTGTCTTCGATCAAGTTATAATCGCATTGAACTTCTTTTTCTTACCGGAATATGCGAGGGTGTTCCTTATGCAAATGGAAAAGAACTACTGCTTGGCGATGTAGTCATTGGTGAAACAGTCATCGAGTATGGACTTGGAACTCAGTTCGCCGGTGCATACAGAGAAAAGAATACTCTTGAGGAGTTAAGTGGTCGTGCAAACAAAATATCCGAAGTTTGACTGCAAATATCAAAACTGGGATGGAATACGAGCTCCTAGAGGACAAAGTAGCACTTTATCTGCGGCAGATTCAGAACCGCGTATCAGAACCAAAGTATCAACGGAGGCGCAAGGTCGCAACGTATGTGTACCCTGGCTCTGCCAATGATACTCTTTTCGCGTCAACTCATCGCCACAAGCATTACAACTCATCGCAATGCGTGTGTGCCGACTTCAACCCGGATGAGGATTTTTATGCAGCATGTGAGCAGTCTGAAAGTTTGAATTGCGAACAAACTGGCTGCACACTGGGATCTATGATAACCCGAACTCGAATACACCTCAAGAACATGCTGAAGAGGAATGAGGATTTCATATCTGCACAAATTCCCCAAATCTTTCTTGGACGCTTTGGATCTGGTGACACGGCTTTTAGATCCGGCATCCATCGAGACTCCCTAGCTCAGAAACACAATACCATTGCCTTTGAGATGGAGGCTGCTGGAGTCTGGGATGAATTGCCTTGCATTATCGTCAAGGGCATGAGCAGCTATGGAGATGGAAGTTTTAATATGGTACATCCAGAATGAATGCTTATTCTTACTCATTTGACAGGCTGATACCGAAATATCGGGACTACACGAGCTGGCTTGGGATGCACGCCGCTTCATCCAAGTGTTCGGCACTGCTATCGCAGAATTTCCGTTACAAGTGTACTTATCGGCCATGATCTTCAGCGCAGCTCGAAGCATCACTCGACATTTGTTTGGAAAAGAAGCTCATGAATGGATTAAAACTTTGCCTGTTGATGAAGCCGATTGGAACTCTTCACCGAGAACGTATCTACGTGAGCTACCCTACAATTGGGAGTTTATATTCCGTGACATGAATTTACCAGATGATAAGCTGCTGGAAAAGTTAGACCACGTTGATAGGATCAAAGAACCGCTTTTAGTCGTTGATCGGAGGGCCAGGAGAGACTTTAGCCACTCAAGTTTAGGGGAGTGGGTAGAAGATGCTTTGGGTATAGATTTATTGTAAGTCCTTTAAGTTGATGCTGTTAAATAAGCTGAAAAAGACTTACAGATATTTATTAATGATAATAATAGAACGCAGAAGTAATTTACTTAACTCGGGCAAAGCTCTCGGAGAGTCTCCTCTTGCGGCAGCAGAGACAAGTTGTCCGTCTATCCATTTCTGCTACTGAAGACATTTCAACATAGTCAATCGGCGCATTTCCTTGCAAGAGACGCGCTTCAGTTACCTTTTCTTCGCCGTCTATACTTACCTTCATGCAGCATTTGCACCCTCTCCGTTGCGCCGAATGTAATAACCTCGGTTGTGATCAAATGCGGGACAGACTGATGTCATACCAGCCTGAACGCTGCTGTTGGTAGTTCTCCAACCACATTGTTATTGGGGTATAGTTTAAACGTCTCGTTTACTAAACGTTTTGATTTGGAATCAATTTAGCAACACATTCTTATTGTAGAACTGCGCTTAAGTCTTGAAAGGGTTCAAAATTGAATATATAATGGTATTGATCATTGTCTAACTGAGATTGGCCTCTGACAAACTTCGTTACACAAAAGAACCATTTTCGTATCACTCAAATAGTGAAGTTGGCCATAAACTGTTTTGCATAACTAACTTTCACACTTCACAATGCCAACATATGTCGTAACGGCTTCAAAAAACGCCCTCTCGCCAGAGGCAAAACAAGCGTTGGCTCGAGTTATTACCGCAACCCACTGCGAAGATTCCAACATACCTTTTTATTTATGCCAGGTGGTGTTCCAAGACGTTGAGCCCACCCAGCAATTTCTGAACGCAGAACCGGTAACCGTCGACCAAATATGGATTCGTGGAGATGTTAGAGCCGGCCGCTCAGAGGAGCAAAAGACGCGCATTATTGAACGCATAGTCAGGGAGGGTAGCCAAGTGACTGGAGTTTCGGAGTCGAAGTTTTGGGTTTACATTTGTGACATTCCCAGAATGGCAGAATACGGACGGATCTTGCCTCCTCCAGGCCAAGAAGCCGAGTTTATCGCCAATTTACCAGCCGAAGTGCGTGCGAGGTTCAACATTTCCTGAATAACCAATGTACTTTAAAATAAGGGGCATTCAATTTCTACACAAGTTCATGCGTAACTCATCACATGCTGTTCAATATCACCAGTCATTTACATCTTACAAGAAACCGAATAAACGCATGCAGTATAGCAATTTAGCGCCATCATCACTAACCCGCACCAGCATTTCAGCTTTTTCTTCCCCTATTAGTTACCTTGCATCTGGTTATAATTCGAGATTGCGTTTAATCCTTAGCAGAATAGTCCCCTTTACTGAATCCGAAACAGTATCCTTCATTTTATATTTCGCTTATGAAAATGCATCTTCTCTCTTCAGCAAATCAGCACAAGAGGCACCATTAGCGTATTGGTAAGTCGGTGTTTAGCGGGTGGTATCCTCGGCCGAGCAGGATACAACTCCACTTATCCAACAGAGCCTCTCGTTGCGAATTCAGCTCGAGGCAACTTCGGATTTACCATGACGGGAGTTTAATCCTAGTTTTTGAATGGTGCTCAAGATTATTTTTACTGGTGCATCTCATAATCACTGAATTGTATGTCTGATAGTTAAATCCGAGCATCCTCCGAGGCCAGGCTGCTTCTAAACACGAGGCGCAACAACTAAACCTAAGATCCTGCAACAACACCGAATGATCCATTGCAAAGATACTATTTATTATTCTCCTAAATTTAATCCTTTTCACTTCTCACGCTTCTCTATGCGCGTCTGGTAATCACTGGCATTGACAGCGAGTTCCAATGCCCAATATCAGGCAGATTAAGACGTGCAGTCGATGCCGCCTCCTCAAGCTTCGCTGCGACAGAATCAAGCCCGCATGCAAAAGATGCGTTCAGGCCGAAGCCAGCTGTTCATTTCTCCACGATCACTCGCCGCAACTAGTCGCAAAAGCAGAGCATCTAACAAATGGGGATCCTACGCGCTCGAGCTCGGAGCAGTCATCACCTCCAGGCGATGAATCTGCACCTTCATCGGATATCCTCACTGCTCAGGAAATACTCAAAACAGTGAAGAGGAGGAAGCGCGCACATCTCTCTTGCGCGCGATGCCATCGACTTAAAGTCCGTTGTGACAAGAAAACGCCGTGCTCGCGATGTCGAAGCTCTGGCTGGGGTCAACAATGCACGTATACGCATAGAGTTGAGAGCGATCCATCAGCTAGCGATGCAAGTCAAGATGCTCTATGCGCAGCGGCACATGAAGATCCCAAACACATTTACACATCGTGGCATACGCGACATCGGGGCGCGACTCATTGGAAAACACTTGTATCACGGGTAAGAAGTTCAGATCCCATGAGATCCCAAGCATCATACCAATAAAGGGCAGAATTCACTAACAATGGCTGGTCATGTTACTGATGTAGGTCGAGGCTTCAGCCCGCAATCTTGGACATGTGTTTGTACACGGCAACCACTCGACAGTGCTTCATGCTGACTGCCATACCGACATTGCTCTTCCCTGCAATTTTCCTTTCAATAGTCCGGGTGCGATGAAATATTCGTCTCTCGACAAAGTCTACAGCCTCATCCATAGCCATGGAGAAGACTGCAAGTCTTTTGTTGATGGCTACCTTGACTTATACCAACCCGTGCATCCCATCATCGACCCTGCTCTCTTCGCTGCTCAGGTCAACGGTTTCTGGGACGACCCGACACAGGCTGATGTCTCTTGGTTATCTTTATATCTCATGGTATTAGCGCTCGGAAGCTTTACAGTGACTCGAGATGCAAAGCTAATGGTCGATTTTTGCCTGGCGGCCGAAGCCTGTCTGGCCAAAACGGCATTCTTGGTCCGGCCAAGCATGTCGGTGATGCGAACATTGTGTCTCATTGTTATCGTTAAACAGCTGTCCAACGGCACATGTTGGTCTTATGACGCAAGCTGGACGCTGTTGGGTATGATTGTTCGCCTAGCTGTTTGCATAGGCCTTCACAAGCGCCCGCCTTCAACTCCTCTCGAGGCGAACGCAGTGACTTACTCTGAGTGGCAATCTGGCCGTATTTTATGGATAACAATAGTCTACCTTTGTATACAAACAGCAGCAGTCACCGGTATGCCGACTCTCCTCTCCTCAGATGATATACTGGAGGGGGCAGATATACAGGACGCTTCGTTGTCCCATGTGGAGGGAGTTGGTCCGTGGTTATCGTTGTACGATGCGTTTCCAACGATATGCAAAATTATCGCAAGAGTCAATTCCGGCACAAAAGTACCGTACGAGGAAATACTGGATTACAATGCCACCATGAGACGGCTGATGGCTGCCTCTATGGATCACCCCGAGTGCAACAACTCTTTACGTGCCATCCTGGACATCTTCTTTCGCCGTGTCTTGATGGTGCTCCATCGTTGCCATGCTCTGGCCCCGAATGCCCCAATTCGATATCCTGTCTCTTACTGGGCTTCTTTGGAGTGCAGCTTGGCCATACTAGTTCATCATCGAGATCTCTGCGAGCACCGTGGCGATTCCGTCTACCAGGATTTACTGGGCCGTTTATACAAACTTGACTACTTCGCCGCGGCGCTGACAGCTAGTCTATATCTGTTACAGAGAGATGCACCACTCGCAAATGGATTTGCCATACCGCCTCGACAGACGATTCGCGAGACGTTGGAGACGTGCACTGAGATTTGGAGTAGAGACAAGGATAAATCCATTTGCCTTCGTTCTGGTCACAGGACGATGACATATATTCTCGCCATGCTGTCGGAGATGGATGGCACGACAGATCATGGACTACCGCACTCATCATCGGCATGTATGTAAAACACTATTGCTATCTTCTATTCTTCGGAGACACCAAATTCAGAAAATATCGCCTTATTGTGTTGTCCAACAGTTGGAACCTGTGCAACGTTGATCTGTGAAATATCGTCAACACCAGGGGGCAGTAGCCCAGGCACGACGCCACTCGGTGTTTCTACCTCGATCCAACGCTTCCGTGCTCGAAGCTGGGGATGCTTCCATACGCCTTGCATACCATTCATGCTAGCATTTGCAATACCCGCCTTGTCCAACTTTTCAATAACCTCATCTGCAGAGAGTTCAGAGAAGCGAGCCGTAATAATCTTCTTTAATTCTGCTCGATTGCGGCTTCTAAGCGAGTTGTTTGCAAACCGCTCATCCGTTGCCAGACTCGCATCTCCCAGTACATCTCGACATAGGATGGCCCATTCTCGTTCGTTTTGTACGCCCATCATAACAAAAGCTCCGTCGGCGCCTGTTTCAAATGGCCCATACGGATAAATAGTCGCATGAGATGCCCCTGCTCGACTTGGGCCTGATTGTCCGTTGAAAGCATAGTACATGGGAAAGCCCATCCATTCAGCCATACTCTCTAGCATCGAAATGTCAATTCGGCGGCCTCTTCCAGTCTTCCCACGCTCCAGTAATGCTGCCAGGATATTGGAGTAGGCATACATTCCAGCTGCTATGTCGGCTATGGATATGCCCGTTTTGCTTGGCTCTGCCTCACTGCCTGTTACAGCAAGCATACCTGCTTCGCTCTGCACAAGCAAATCGTAGGCTTTCTTATCACGATATGGCCCATGCGATCCATAACCAGAGATGTCGCACACAATAATGCCTGGATTCGTCTTCTGAAGCTCCTCGTGTGAGAGGCCTAATCTTTCTGCTGCGCCTGGCGCCAAATTTTGTACCATGACATCGGCCTTGAACAAGATTTTCTTTAAAACCTGCAAGTCGCGTGGGTTTTTCAGGTCGAGTGCAAGGCTTTCCTTGGAACGATTGGTCCATACAAAATGCGAAGCCATTCCATTAACACGCGTATCGTAGCCCCTAGCGAAGTCGCCAACTTCAGGACGCTCGACTTTTATGACGCGAGCTCCCAAGTCAGCCAGCTGGCGAGTACAAAAGGGCGCTGCAATGGCTTGCTCTAGGGAGACTACTGTAACACCGTCCAGAGGCAGGCTTTTACTGCGTGTGGTAGCTACACTTCGCCACTGAGAAGATTGAAAGTTCGATGTAAAAGAAGAATTAATAGGCTTTAATCTGAATGTTCGATGGGAATATATGGAAAATAACATGAAGTCTTTTGGTGTGGCCTTGCAGCTGACAAGCCTTGGATAGAACAACGACATTTTAAGGGGACGCAGCGTGCAGGTGAAACAAAGCAGTAGTTGAGATTGGTATTAGGTCCAAGTAAGACCAAGGAAAGATATCTTAATTGCAAATTTGATATTCAAGCCAGCATTGAGCATTTGAAGCATCTGTAATGATAGCATGTACACTGGTTGATGTTAAGTAGGCTATTACGGACCATGAACGCCACTTTTTCTAAATTGCCGAGGAACGTGAAGTGGGGTTTCTGCGAGATGAGAGCTACTGTAGTATCTTTAGTATAGCACTCCAAATCTTCGTTCATACGAATTCCCTTTTGCTTAGCTACACCTATGGCTTCTGTGAAAGTAGGGATGGAATGACTATATCATAAGAGAGGTGCACTCAAAAGACAAAGATTTTAATTTCGAGACTGTAACTGAATTGGTGATGGAGGTGTTGTGGTGGCGATAACAGTGCGCAATGTCAGATTTCCCCGGTTTCAATACTACTATATGCAGTGACGCATCCGGAAAATAACATGATCTTGCATGCGTGGAGATTTTAATAAATTAATAGCCCGAGCTTCTTGGCTGTAGCAGTTCGACCTATTATTTCTGCACTCTACGAAAAATGCAGATACGTCTTCTATAGATGCCAATCGGCTTTATCCAATTAGCCAAATGGTATGGACTATTGGCTTCGTATTCCTCTTCATCATTTTTTCTTCAAACAGTCGGGTTACATGACGTTGTACTTACCAACCAGGATTCTTTTCGAATGCTTAGACCTTATAAGATAGACTTTGGTCAAGGAGGGTGCCTCAGATCTCTACTACGGATGATTCCGGCTGCCACAATCTTGTGACAGCAACATATAGTTTCAGCCATGTGTCAGACCGGATAATGCACTGGTAGGTTTGTGAGTCGAGAAGAGATGAAATAAGAAAACAATTGTCGTCCCATGGATCAAATCCCTTCGCTCTATTGTTTCTAGCCCACAGGTGGCTCATTTGATATAGTCAGAGAGCAGTTCACGCCTCTATGCAATTGACAAAATGAGCATTTATCATATAGCCTTTATAACCCTTCTTGAGTCACTTGCATTATCCGCGGCCCTACCGCGCTTCGAACAGCTGACTTCTACTATTCCCACGAATACCGCCTCCACCGTGTCCAGCCCTCCTTGGGATCCAACAACTGTGGCAACCGTCTCCAAATTGCTTTACTCAATAGAAGGAGGTCCACAACTTGATCTAGCTACAACTACACCAATACTACTCCAGAGACAAAATTCACATGTGTCTTTGTCCTCGTGCCCTGTAAGAGAAAGTCAAATCACTGTTATAGTCACGACTACAGTTTCGCAATGTTTCACAATCACTACTTCTTCTTCGCCATTATCTTCAAGCACCAGCATTTCTTCAGCACCAGCAACATGTAGTACTTCTAGTACAACAATAAGCTCTAGTACAGTAACAACAACCAGGACAATAACATCCAATGCAATGACAATATCGAGTATAACGACAACTTCTAGTACGGCAACAACTTTTAGTATAACAAAAACTTCTAGTACAATGACTAGCTCTAATACAATAACAACATCCAGTACATCAACAACCTCTAGTACGCCAACAGCCTCTAGTACGCCAACAACATCCACTTCTACTGCAATAACAACCTCTAGCACTTCTTCAACAACATGCGGCTTAACAGTCACGTTGACACTCACGACGACAATCACGCCGGTAATCAGGCAGACAACCGCTCAAACAACCGCTCGTACAGCCACTTTGATTACAGGCTGTCATTCGAGTCCAAGCACAGATCCAGCACCACGAGCCTCAAAAGGCTGCGTAAATTCGTGCGAACTTGTAACGCCCACCTCCACGCAAGGTATGACTTAACCAATATAAATAAAGCTATTTGTCAATACTAATGCTTCAGTCGAACTCAAAGTCACTTTAACACTCCAGGGAAATGTGCAACAGCCTTCAATGCAACGTTTCGAGATCTATAACGAAATGGTGTCTATGGCTGTAGTAACCAACGATTGTACAAAATCTTCAATAAAGAGGAACAGCGATATAATGATCATCATTTCCACAGTATGTCCTTTACTTTATCCAGTATCTTGTACCTTCGACTAAAACCCGACTATTTTTGCTAACCCAAATATCCCGTAAGATCATTTGCGGCGTATTTCTACTCATCACCAGTTGTCTTTTAATTCATTCATGGGAACTCTCTAAAAGATATGAAGCCACGGGTATCACCAAAGGAACTAAAAAAGTGCTTATCATAACATCGATCGTCTGCTCCATCGCAGGCTCTGTCTTGAGTGGGCTAGGTTCTTTTGCTGCCAAGGCATGCGTTGATTTTCGACAAGCGAGCATCCTCGGAGCTATTCTCACTGGCCTTGGCATTATCTTCGCAGCATTATCCAGTATACATCTTCAACCAGATCGGCCACAAGGACCACTTAAGGAGAATGGTTACTTTTTACTAAAATATTTGGTTCGTCGCGCCACATAAAGGGCTATACTTTATTGTAGTGGATGGAAGTCAATTTCGACGATTTCAGTGCAGAGATATAACTAGGAGCTTGTCGGAATTAGTTTCTCCCCGCTAAATATACCAGCTCAGTGCATTACCATTATATCTTCGCGCACTGAAAGCATACAACTAATACATGAAGCAAACAATGCTCCCATAATCTAGTCTCAGCCCTATCTCCCCGTTCTAGACCTGCCAAGCACAGTAGACAATAGCCGAGCACAAAGCCAATTCGACTAGTTCGACGCCACACAAAAAATGTTTCAACGCCATCCCGTAAGTGTGGCCGCTTAATATCACCACAACCACCACCATCACGACCACCACTTACACACGATCTTTTTCATATTGAAACGGCACATGCACGGTATATCGCTTATCTTAATAAGCCTCCGCATTCTGCTTAAATCGGGCGCAAGATAGAGTTGAGCGTTAGAATCTAGGGGAGTGTGAGATCTGGGATCCGCTCATATCCACCCGCGGGTATCATCGGTACGATTAACTTGCGGGCATTTTACGCACAATACCATGAAAACACGGGGTAGCGTAAAAGGTTAAAATCACAACGGGAAGATTCGTTTAAACAACGGATTCTAGCCTCCGATTACGCGGAATTGGTTTTTTGAAATGTTTAAGCATAGATAACTTGGACAGAGGGTCGGATTGATAAACAAGTAGAAGCGCTATAGCCATTGTATCTCTACTCTATGGAAATCATCATACAAGAAAATAAAATACATGTCTTCATAAGTAAATATACAGATTCGTAAAGGTAACGCCATGCAAGCAGATCTTTAATTTACGCAAGAGGCGCGCAGGTGAAAGGTCCACGGACAGTCTTGGCCTTGTATTGGTTCATCTGTAGCCATGAATTAGTCTTCGTTCGACAACGCAGAGTTAATGAGTGAGAGCCAATACTTACAATATCAACAATACTGGCGTAGGTTCCGCAGACCAGCACAACAAGTCCGACAATCATGGAAAGACTGCTCAGGGCCAAGTGGACCCAGTTCTTGCGCTCCCAGACGCTTCCCTCCTTGAGCAGCACGAACCAGAAAATGGCGGGGAAATAGTAAGTGAAGCCGGAGATGAAGAGCGACGATGAGATGGACAGCAAATCGGAGAAGAAGGGAATGGCCTCGGCAATGACCCAAGCAATGAGAGTGATGGCGGCAATGAGCACAACCCAGGTGAGCCATCCCATGGGAGTGTTGACGTATCGGATGACGGAGTTCTTGTAAACGCGTCCGTGGATGAAGCGACCGACGACAGTGCCGTTGATAGAGCCGGAAATGAAGATGACGGGCAGACCAATACCAAAGGCAACCTTGGAGATGAGGTGGCCGCCAGAGAGCAGAGCGGGGGACTTGACGTCAACTCCGACAAAGGCGTAAATGACAGCGCCGGTGATGGTGTAGATGGCAATCTCGATGAGGCCAAGAGCCCAGATGGACTTCTTGTAGTCGGTGGGGGTGTGCATCTCGTCCATGAATGAGAACTGGCAGATGGAGAAGCTGTAGGCGAAGACAATGTTGGTAATGGCGATGAAGGCGTCGGCAAATGACAGGTCCTCCTTGGGCCATGGGGACCAGTCAACGGCTGACAGTCCACCAGCAGAGTGGTTGGCCTTGATGCCAGTGGCAATCATGGTGATACCAATGGCAAGGATAATAGAGACGAAGTCGATGTAACCGAGAATAGCAAGCTCAGTGAAGGACGGAGGAATAGCCAAGATGAAGAGGATGATGGCAGAGACGACGCCAAAAACGAGGGAGCAAGTGGCGTTCTCTGTGATGTTGAGGAAGGCAATGGTACCGGTCAAGCAGTGAGAACCAACAAGCAGAATCAGTTGCAGTGCAAACATGGCTCCAACAAGCTCGTATCCAAAGCGACCAGCAACCAGTCTACCAGCATCAGCGTAGTGAGCAACCTCGGGGAACTTGATCTTGACCATGCCGACAAGATCACTTGTGTAGATGGCGAGGAAACCAAGACCAACGGATAAGATAACACCAGCAACCATGCCGAGGGTCGCAAAGGCACTGGGCAGAGACAGAGATCCGAGGGCAATGGCCTCGACGATGAGGACAACGGTCAGACGCTTCCATCCCAGACGGTGAAATTTCTGCTCGCCCTCCTGTGCCTTGGCGCGCTCAATGTCCTCGCGGAACTCATCGCTTGTTTCGCCGGCGATGGGAGCATCGTCGAACATGTTGGAGGTAGGGTTCTTCTTGTCATCGTAGCCACGGCCCTTTTCAGACCCCGACGGGGAGATGGATGTGTCAGACATGATGGATGTGTGGGTATCAAAGATTGAGCGTTGAGTAAAGACAGTGATGATTGGGTATCCAAGTATAAGAAAGAAAGGAGCAAGACAAGAAGTTCAAGCTGACCACTCTATCTCAAGGGAGGGAAACAGACGACTGCCCAGGTCTATATAGGCCGAATCCGTCGTTATCTTGAGAATGAGAGAAGAGAGAGGAAGCGAGATGAAAAAGTGCGGAGGTGGAGGCGAACGAGGAAGTTTAATAGCCAGCCCAGGTGGTTTGTGCAGATCTAGGCCGATCCCCAAGGAAGCGGGCAGTCAGCCAGTCATTGATTCATTACGTGCCATTTTTTGTCCACATCCAGGTTGGTAAGGGCTCGTTATCAATGGCCAGCCCAGTCCACAAAGGGCCGAAGATGGAGCAAGGGCAAACAACCAAGCAGCAATCGTCGAATAAGCTACAGCCATAGAGTTGCCAAAGTCTGCATAGAGCGAGCAGCGCCAGAAGAGGCAAAACCGGGGTGGCCGTGGTGTCGGAGCAGAGGCGCCACGGACGGGGTGGGCGTATCAAAGATTCCCGGCTTTGAGATAGACTCCTCTTAGACTGCTCTGCTAGAGTCTCGTAGATGGCTGGCGCCGCCCAGATAGCCTCCGGCCACCGGATCTCGCACAGAGTTCGGGTTTCTCGTACGATTGCCTTTTAATGAGAGGCGCTGCCATCATTCCTGGCCCGGCTGCTGGTGCTCCGAGGTTCGGTGTTGCAGGCACTGAGATTCCCCATAGATAAGAGAGAAACCGCGAACCCATTCTGAGTGTTTGAAATGGGCGGACATTCTAGACTGCCAGACCCTCTTCTTTGCCCAACTCGTGTGCTCAGCCCTTAATATGCAACGCTCGTCCATCTGCAGCAGGGACAGAGACACACGGTCCAGCCTCAGTCCGGTTCAGCTCATCTCAGCCTGTCGATGCCGACTGCATACTGCTTGCATCATCGCAGTCCCTTATTTCCATTTCCTGCTTTGGGGACCTGCTACCCCAGACCCCCCGCAAAACGACAATCGAGTGTCAGAAAACGCTTCTCCGCAATCTTGTACGTAAAAAGAAGCCATCGTGAGCAGGTGAAGTGAATCTCGCCCATTGCCCTGATCTCAAGGGCAGCAAGACCCTGCCGTGCCACCCGGATCCATGCGGACCCGAACCCTGACGAGCGCAAAAAACGACTGACTTGGAGCGTGCTGTGCTGGAAGCGAAGGTTCGTTTCTGCCAAGTGGACCATGGACGAACACAAGATTTTCTCTCCGTTGCTCGTCGCATTCTTGCTGCCAGCCCGCAAACGTCATTGTGATAGGACGCTTGCGGTTCCCAGCCCGCTGTGTGGACGCCGTATTAGCGGACCCCCTGCCCTAGACGGCCCACCGCGGCCCACCGAAGCCACTGATGCAGCCCACTGTAGGTTCCATCGCAGGTCCACCGGGCCACCGACTGTCCACTGTGCGTCCGCTGCGACTGTGCGAGATGGAGCCCGCTGCGACTCAGGGCCAGTTTCGATGTGTCAAGAGACCGGGTTTTGCTCGAATAATGCCTCGTCGAGGGAGGCGAACGCTGTGACCAAGCGAGATTCTCGTATGAGTGCCCGTACACGGACAGTATCCAGTAAGTGAGGGTCTCATTTGAGTCTGATAATGGCAAGCTGCGTGGCACAAACCCGGTCGCTGCTTGGCCACCCAGGGACCAAAGCAGCTGGGGCTGTCTGACTCTGTTTTTGCTCTCTTTTTCCCTCTTTTTGTGAGAGTTGATCAGTGCGAGTAATGTGTCGCGTGTGGCGTCAAGAGAGAGATTCAATATGCGCTTCTGGCTTGTTTCGGGAAAAAAGATTTGTTCCATTTTGACACTGCCGAGCGGAACGGATTTAGTCGTCGGCAGAAGCTGCGCACACCACCTTGCGGCACTGAGTGCCGGCCGCCAAGTTGGTGCCTTGCGCAAGCCTTGCTGTCATGTCTTGTACCGGCCTGGCAGCTGCACAGGGAACGGAGGCCAAATTGTCCGCGCAGGTACATGCCGCAGCACTTGGCAGGGCCGCTAGCAGGCACCAGCGAGTCGCGCCAGTGGTGGCCTGAGGCGACTCGCCTAGCGCTGTTGCGTCCAGCAAGTCTAGCAGGCCTAGCAGGCCTAGCACTACCCCGGGGGCCTTGTAGCGAACCTTACGGGGGCCGAGCCGCAGTGCAAACCCATCCATCTTCAGCCACCTTTGGCAGCGATCTCGACTTTTTCTCGCCCAAAGTCACTTGCAGTAGCGCGCCTCACTCCAGTTACCCCTTGCGGACTAGTGCTGTGACGCTACTGCCGGCGATCACTTCCATGCGCCTTCTCGAAAGCTGCCTAACGGAGCTATTCCAACCACGGATTTTGGATTACATGTACTGTGCCGTAATCTGTTGCTATTCCCGTTCGCCGCTGATGAATGAGCAGTTCGTTGCCTCTTTTGCTTTTATTCCTTCTAGAATGTCAGATCATGTCGAGCCGCTGACAGCCGCCCGTTCTACTTCTCTGATCTACTGTAAGGTGTGGCAGTCTTCATGTTTTGTAATAGGTGCATGCAACATGCGCGCGTCTCCTCCCCTCCATCCCAGCGGAAGAGCGGGCGATGCGGAACAGCGGGAAACACTCGAGGCCTAATTCCGCCATCATTCTTGCCATTGGTGGCCCATTCGCACGCTCCAGTCTTCATCAGTCGCCATCCCATGTCTGCCATTTTCGCCATATCGAGCACAGGCCCCGAGATGCCCTGGCCTATCGTAGCATCACGGCCGAGTACCGTGACATATACTGCCCCCTGCCATAAGCCGTCGGCTTGCTGAACCATCGAAATGAAGATACGTGTAATAAAGATGCGTAAACATGGTGCTGTAGACCGCAAGTTTCCCCACGCCCTCTACATGGGGCTTGCGATTTAGCTAAGAGGCAACAAAAAGAAAAAAAAAAAAAAAAAGGACGAAAGCATGCTGTGGCGGAGGCCAAAACAAATTACCTTTGAGAAGCGACGGAACGAGGCAATTTTCCTCTCCACAACAAAGACCCCAAACTCCAGCTCCAACTTTATGTTACTTCCATTGGATGATGAGTCGTAATGAGGGCTCCAGTCAAGTTGGGGTAATGAGTCTAATGACAGCACATTATTCAATCGATACTCTGGGGTTGGGGAACCCCAGAAAGACCCTCGAGGCGCTGCTCGCATGCGAATCCAAAGTTTCGTAATAGCATCGTCTATCATTCGTTGTATTGAGAGCTTATGGAGTCGACTTTTAGATAGAGTAGCGAGCTCCGCTGGCTTTCCCCATGGGCATTACTTAATAGCAGTAACTTTGTTTCAGAATACCACGCACGCAGCACATGTCGTTCCACGTCATGCATTGGCCTCTCCATAACAATGGCTGTTGCACCAGTTCAGGTCGAAGCATCTTTATGCCGACTATCTTACTCATTACGGACACGGGTTACAGGTGGTCTGGGTGCATCCGAGTGGCGAGCAACGTGCAGAAACATTCTCGAACAAATGCAAACTTCTCAGCTACTGTAATGCAGGAATGATGTCGATCGTTGCTACGTCAAAGGAGCCGCCCGATATATCCGGTGTTGCAGACATGTAATCACAGCACTAGAACAGGCAGACATCAATAACCAACGCATAGGCCACTGTGCGTACCTACACATAACACAGCTAAAGATAGCTCGTCGCAAGGAGATTTGAATTTTCTTATCATTCAATGAGTGAAAGGGCGTCTAACACATCACCTAGTGACAAGTGGTGCTTATGCTCGGCTTAATCTCCCCAATAGAGAAACAACAGCCACTCCATGGGCAGAGAGGACAGAGATAATGCAGGGGAAGATATCACATCTAAAGAAGAGTAAACCAGATTGGATATACCCAACATGATTAGCGCTGCATCGAGAAAAAAGCCACCCACCTCACCTTTGATATGGAATCATGCATCTACAAGTAGTGCAGCACGCCATGTCTCCCGTAAACCGAAAATAGGAACCATATTCCGAGCCGTGTGCTGATCACTTTCAAGGCCTGTCGACCTATTTACATGGATTTTGAGATAAGCGACTGCTCGACACACTTACAGGAACTGCTCTCTGATACAGGTCAGTCTCATCATCTGATCATCATGCGACCTTGCATGTAGTAGTTAGATACGTGTAATCGGCATGGCAAGCCTGTGAAGTCTCCCTTGTCTGCATATCTGCTGTTTTCCAGCTGCTAATTTCAAACTCCATCGACATGCGTTGGTTCACCAGGAATCCGTACACCCCCAGAAGTTGGAGGGTTGCAGTCATGATTTAGATGCATGTATTCCACGCCCTTTGACCCATGTCTCCAACCTCGCATCGCGATGCGAATCCCCGCAAAGTACAGGCACTAGCCAGATATTGGAGATGTTGGTTCGAGGAAAAGGATTTCTATTTAGCCGTAGACTAATGTATGCCTCTTGTCCCATTGTGTACAATATTGATTGCTAAGAAGATACGAAAAGATGTAAAAATAGATTGGAGGTATAGGGTAGGCCTCAATGTATGAGATGCAGGACTGGAGTCTAGGCGGCTCAGATTGCACGTGCTTTCCACTGGCGCTTGGCAATCTGAAAATTCTTATCTTATCAGCATCTAAAATTTGTGTGCAGCGATATTGCCCCTCCAAAAAAAGCGACATCCAAGCATCGCCAAGGCCATTTTTTCAGCCATACTAGCCCAGATTCTGCTCCTTTGTGCAGAATTGCCATTCAAATAGATTCAAGATACTCTGCGACTCGCAAAATCTCTCTATTAGACTCAAAATCTCCTGCTAGATCGCCATACAAGACGCCATCATGGCAACCCCACCGGCTCAACCCGCTGAGCCATCTGCGACTCCAGCTGTCGCTGCCTTCAAACCGATTCACAGCCTGGTCCTCGATACCGGTCCATTGATCAAGAACGATCCTCCTGCCAGCGTCCTCATTTCCAAAGCTGAGAAGCTGTATACCCTCCCCAACATCATCAGCGAAATCCGCGACGCCACGACCCGTTCTCGAGTCGAGACGACACTGCTACCATTTGTCACGATACGATCCCCAAGACCTGAGAGCCTCAAGTTCATTGCTGACTTTGCGAAGAAGACTGGTGATTATGGAGTGCTCAGTAAGCCGGATATGGAGGTGCTTGCGCTGGGATATGAGCTGGAGATTGAGAGGAATGGCGGCGACTGGAGACTGAGGAATACGCCGGGCCAGAAGAGTGTTAACGGACGGCCGCAGCAGGCTGAACAGTCAACAGAGGAAGAGAAGGAGAAGCCGGAGCAAGTTGAGGAAGCTCGACAGGCCGATTCTGAACAGAGCGCAGAAGCCGCAGGTGACCAGACAGAGTCTCAGCCTCTACCAGATACCGAGACAAAGCTCAGCAATGATGTGCAAAGTCTCAGCCTAGAGGCCTCGGGCAGCAATGAAGAACAATGTGGGGAGACACCAGAAGCCGTCGAGGACGCTGCGGAGCCCTCTTCCGCAGCACAGCCTGAAGCACAGCCCGAAGAGGCTTCAGAAGACTCAGACGACGAAGGCTGGATCACTCCCTCAAACCTCAAGAAGCAACAGGCCAAAGACTCTGGCGCCAATGGCACCAACGACAATGCCCCCCCCAAAACTCTTCAGGCCGCCATCCTGACCTCCGATTACGCCATGCAAAACGTTGCTCTGCGCATCAACCTCAACCTCGTCACGCCGTCCCTGTCTCGCATCACATATCTCAAGACGTGGGTGCTGCGCTGCCACGGCTGCTTCAACATCACAAAGGACATGGACAAGCAGTTCTGTCCCAAGTGCGGCCAAAGCACACTCACCAGGACAAGTTGCTCGACGGACCAGCACGGAAACTTCAAGATCCACCTCAAGCAGGGCTTCCAGTGGAACACCAGGGGAAACGTGTTTAGCGTGCCAAAGCCGGTTCATGGCAGCGCCAACGGGAGACTGCCCAAGAATGTGGGCGGTAAGAATAACTGGGGTAGAGATTTGATCTTGGCCGAGGATCAAAAGGAGCATACCAAGGCGCTGGATGAGCAGCGAAGACAGAGGAAGAAGGATCTCATGGACGACGATTTCTTACCGGGGCTTTTGACGGGCCATAGGTCTGGAGCGGGGGGCAAGATTAAGGTTGGAGCTGGACGGAATGTCAACTCGAGGCGAAAGAGGTAAATGGGGTGGAAAGTTGGCTGTCTTGAACTGTATATAATGAGTAATGAGGTTTGGAAAAAAAATGGAACAAAATAGACTAAGAAGCACAATTGTGATTTCATTGCGCCAATTTATTCAAGACGTATTCAGATATTCACCGTAGTAGAGAGTGCAGTAATTGCTTGAGTGTTCCTCTTGATGAGGCTTGTATTTTTATCTTAATCTTTTATAGATGCAAATGTGCCCAAGTAAACACGTAAACAGCTGATATGAAAACAGATTCTCCCACTACCAGTCGCCGAAGAAACGCCAAATTCCCTTTCAGGTTCCCAATCAATCATGGAGAAAAAAGAAGTTTTTCCAACTCCAGATAATATTTTTTCCAACCGCCTCCCCCCTGTTCAGTCGGAAAGCTCTTTGTCAGACTTGCTCGAATCTCTCGAGGCAGTCTCTTGCCGTGCAGTTTCCCTCTTCTTCCGGTGCATGCCCACGTATTCGATCTATCCCAACCCGTTGAACCATCTCTTGGTAATATCCGTAAAGAAGTCGTTCATGGATACTGCAGACGAAGATACGCTCATTATGGGCTCTCCCAAGCGAGTAGCTTATGGTTTGCCGATCACCTCATGGCATCTCAACGTCGCAAATTTACATAGCCTCAGCCTCTGGTAATTACAGCGTTAGACACAAAATATCCAGCAGTGATACAAAGCTGCAAAGAGAGCTTCAACTTACTCTGCTGGGTCAGGAGCAGGGCGAATCTGCGCTTCAGCGTAACACGCTGGCGAGACCACTTGTCGTCGGGCGAGAAGCGCGCGGGGTGCGCAGACTTGGTGACCTGACCGTGGGCGACCTTTTTGAGGGTGTAGAGGCGGTTGCCGCTGGCGTCGAGGGTGTACATCAAATGCATGGTGGGCGGTTGATTTCGAGATTAGAGGATGAGGCTGTAGTTGAGAAGGGCACGTAGAGGTGATGTGGCGTATCAATTGGTCGCTGGATTCGTACGTTTGGCGAGGAGCGAGGATGAAGTTTTTGGTGATGCGCCTTTGGCCTTGGGCGAAAAAAATTGGTGAGTGGAGGCCGGCGTTATCGATAAGCCCAGTAGCGCTAGTACAAATAGAGCCAACTGCCATCAAAGCTCGAGTGTAAGACGGATGATGTTGATGGTTTTAGTAATATAATCACTTTCAAGAGCAATTAAATAAATATATGGTAAGTCATCAAAATGAGACGTTATAATATTTTCATAAACGACGAAGCAATCAACTATGCAAACTACAATCAACTCTGGCCAATGGTGCCAAAACTCAAAACAGATATCCAAGATGAGAGGGTGAACAGAATTTCGCCCAAAAAAGGAATGTCCAGAATGTAACTGAGAGAACATCTCCTCAAGACCCAGCCTAAATCCAACACATCATCTTTTCAACATCCTCCTGTAGCCGCCTGAGACTCATCACAAGCCAGGATCCCCTTTACATCTCTTCGCCAACACGGGCCTTCTTGTCTCCAGCCCATCCTTCGCGCTCATAAAAGCGGAAAACAAGGTCATAATCCTCGAAATCATGCACGATACGATCAATGCGGCGGTATCCGCGCACCGAGTCAACAATTCGCAGCGCCGCAGCGCTCTTGGAATCGGGGTTGGCCAAGCCATAAGGGTTTTCGCCACGGCCCTTGGCCTCGAACAAGGTGACGCTGAAGCGGCCCGGCTTGAAAATCTCAACAACGTGCTCAATGATCTCGGCGGTGGTGCGTCCACTCTGGCCGCCTGGGACGTTGGTCTCGAAGGAGGCAAACGAGAAACCAGTCTCGGGAGTGACGTGAACGCTGAAATAGTGTCCGGCGTTGTTGCCACCCTGACTCTCGTCCTGAGCAGAGGGGGGAGGGATGATGGCGTTGGCTGAGAAGCCGCATGGGCTGAAGAGGTAGGAATCAATGCGGGCATCTGGATAGACCGAGGTAGGGTACACATCGGCGAGGCCGCACTGCTCCGTCACGACTGTGCCCAGGGCGTGTCCCTCGGTGGTCAGGGCCTCAATCTCATTGAGCTTCTCGCTTGGCTCATGCAAGTCGGATTCGATGCCATCAGCAAAGACGTCCACCTCCTCCAGCGGAGTGGAGAGTCCGCCAAGGCTGTCGGCAGCGTCCTGGCGGGCCTTTTTGGCTTCGGCGGACATCTTATCACACGCGACCGCACTCGCGTGTGACAGGTAGAACTGCTTGGCATTTTCCGGATCGAGATCCGTCATCAAAATCTCGAGCGTCTCGTCAGAAGCATTCGCCACGGATCCCATCTTGCCAAAGCTGGCGGGAATCGAGAAGCTGGTCGGGGCCACCTCGTTGCTCTCCGAGTCAGGAGTCAAGGGAGGTGTGAACAATTTGTTCGGAGACGTGATATAGAGATACCAGTGGTCGCCGTTCATCTTTCCAACCATGTAAGCGCTGCCGCCATCAAACATGTCGTCCAAGTACTTAACCTCCTGCTTCCAGCTGCGGTGAGGGCCATGCTGCTTGTCAGGGAAGAGGAAGTTTTTGCGGCTGTAAAACACGCGGTAAGGGGTGGCGACGGCCTTGATTTCGGTGGCAGACGCAGCGTTGTCAAAAGTGAAGCCGGCGTGTTCAGCAGCAATGTGTAGCATGCGCTGGAGTCCCAGTAGGAGGGTGGTGGTGCCGCAAGTCTTGAGGATGAGCTTGTGAGGGAAGACGAACATGCTGGACTCGGAAAGAAGATAGGCATCCACAGTCTCGGACTCGAGAACCGAGAGAATCTTGCAGTTGACCATGTCAAGCATGGACACCCAAGTATCAGCAGCCACAGCTTTGAGACCATTGGGTCGGGCGCCCGTAGGCAGTGCCGAAGCACTGGGCGCAAACCACACCTCTAGAAGCTTTTCAGGTCCTAATGGTGTGCGTGTTAGTGAATATATTCCTGGATAAAAAGGTATAAGTGAATGCTGGTGGAAGCAACGTACCTTCAAAGGCATAGGTGGAGTCCAACTCGGCAGCAACATCGTGGTTGATTGTCAAGTGGGTTGCCGAGGAGGGGGAAAAGGTATAATTGTTGGGGACTGAGAGATTGGCCATTTTTGCTAATGACTATAACTCAAAGAACGACAGGACAAACGAAACGTTGTGATGCCCCTCTGACGATGAGTCCGCGGAGCACTAGCTGCCACTCAAACAGACTTTGCGGCGTCTGCTTGAGAGAGTAGGCCCACAGGAATGTGGCGAGTCCAACGACGCTGGCGGAAGCCAGCAGCAATGGGAGATTATAAAAAGCCCAACGTCTGTGGAAAGACGTCAAGGAGGCTGGGGACAGAGAGGGTGGAAGAACCGTTTCTGTGGCAAAATGGTGTGCGGAGAGCTGTGTATCCCGATATTTAGGGAATATCGAGAATGGTGGTTGGATTGGTATGGACGAGGCGTAATTTGGAAGCTATTCAATATCTGTGTTGCTTGAAGGGGTGCTATCGAGGCCTGGATTGGAAGATGGTTAGCTCTTCAACGTTCACACACGGCCATCAGGCTAATAGATGGAGCTCTGCTGGCAGCTCAAGATGGAGAAATTGGAAAGTAAAGTAATCAAAAAAAAAAAAAAAAACATACTTGGAAGGTCGCGAGAAGAGGAATCGCAGGAGATCAGTTGATCGCATAGAAGGCCAAGGGAAGAACCAGGGAAGGGTCAGGCAGGCCACTGCAAGAAGCGGCCGGTTGAGTGTCTTTCGAGGACAAGCAGAATGTCTAGTTCCTCATATCCAGCAATGTGAAAATAAAAAGAGAAGAGCTACAAAAGGCTTTTCCCGAACAGACAGGCGCTCGTGTGACGGTGCGGATAGAGTAGGAGGCGCAAATTGGAGGCGCAAGCAGTAGGGCGATATTTTTTCTCTAGTGTTTTTTTTTTTTTTCTCTGTATCTCCCCGCGGGGACGAGATAAGGCGTGTCGCTCGCTGGTTGGCGACGGGTGGAGGAGAGCTACTGTGGATGCCACAGAGATGGCTCAGGCTGGACGGCAAAAGGCGGACAGCAGGCTGCGGCAACAGAGTTTTGCAGTTGTTTGATTGTGCGAGCTGTGGTATTTGTTTTGGCTGCGAGGGTTGTGTTTGTGTGATGCTAGACGCAGCCCAATCGGGAGGCGGTGATGGGTACGCTGCAGTACTTGGGCGCGGCGCTACAGGGCCTGGGCCAGCTGGTCTGCGCAGGTACCGCCAGGTACATTTTGGCGGTGCAGGTCCCCACTAACACGCGAGGAGTCGATGGGCAAAAAAATGGCTGAGACGAGAGCTGCAAAGGACGTGGCAGGTCTCTTTTCCTCCCTACATTGACTACGACATAATTTTGTATCATAAGCTGCTTAGAGTGAGACAAAGACGTGACAAGAGATAATTTGTCAGGTCGTGTGTGAAATTCATTATCTTAGACGAGGCATACTCTATGCTTGTTCGCCCACTGCAAATCATCATCATTTTATACTGCTGCGGTACTCAATTCCAGCTGCAGCTCACCATCTCTGGAATTGATTTTTTTCCCAAGGTCTCCACAATTGATGGCCAGGTACATGGCACGATACGTAATGTGTAAAGTGGTGCAAACTCTTTTTGGCATTTTTGGCTGGGCGGGACGGCGGGGCTGCCGCCGGATCAAGAAATAGGCTGCAAAGCCTCTTGAGCTTTCGGATGACGAAATTGCTTTGCTGATGCTGTATCATGGGTGAAGCGGTGAACTACTCTGCATTACTAGAGAGAATCACCATCTAGAAAGCCTTTAATGGCAGCTACGAATGCTCTGTCGACTCTGCATCACCGTTGGTGTTTGCGCCACCTACAACCGAGCAATTGAGTCTGAGACTTATCTGTGGCGGGCTAGACGGAGCCGGTGCACGATTACAGACTTATCAATACATACATAATGCACCTGGCAGCAAAGGGTTGATATAGATGCACTGTATTACTGTATTTGTTGGCTTGTATTACTATCCGCAGCAGCGTTCAAGGCAAGGGACGGCTGCTGCAGGTCAAATGCAGACGCTATATTACAAGTAAAGTAATACATGTAGCTATTACATGTCAGCTCTCTCATCGCGCATTGGATCGCGATTCGAATCTCTTGACAAAGCTACATCTGCTATAGTGACCATGAGCAGCATCTCGACTGACGACATCTATGAGGTGCTACCATGGCTTATCACACCACACGTACTAAAGTCTACATGTAGGCAGCCAGCAAACGCTGCGGAAGCGCCCGTTCTCCACGGGGATAGTATGCCGTCTCACAGCACTCACGGCTAGCCACAGTTGCGCCACCGCATATTGGACCACCAGCGTTGGGTGTAACACATATTCATGTATTCCCTATCCTGGCAACCTTGTCACCAACCTGCGCGGTGATGCCCGCGAATACGTGAAACAGCGAGCAGTCCTTGTACTTGTCCACAAGCGTCCCATCATCTCTGCCGTCCTGCTCTGATGGCGCCGTTGAAATGTCCCGTCCATTCACCACCGTGCCCACTGGATAAAACGGCCGCTTGCCCTCTTCCACGAGCGTAATAAACTGTGTGTCGATCGGTACCGAGCCCAGAAAAGGCACCTTGAACTCCTCTGCCATGGACCGTCCGCCCCCAGACCCAAAGATGTCGGTGCACTCCGAGCAGTGCGGGCACACAAAGCCGCTCATGTTCTCCACCACTCCAAGCACGCGGATGCCCGTCTTGACGCAAAAGTTGAGCTCCTTGCGCACGTCCGCCGTCGCCACCGCCTGCGGCGTCGTCACGACTACTGCGCCGGCCACTTGCCCCGGCCGAGCATCCTTTTGTAGCGATTCGGCCAGCGAAATGTGCTCGTCACTCGTCCCCGGCGGCGTGTCGATGAGCAGGTAATCCGTCTCGTCCCAGAGCACGTCCTTGAGAAACTGTCGGATCATGGCCGTCTTTTTCGGGCCTCTCCAGACGACTGCGTCGCCTCGCTTGGGCAGCAGGAACCCCAGGCTCATGGCGTGCAGGCTGCCCAGCCCGTTCTCCGGATCGGCATCGTGGACGGTAACCGGCGCCCATCCTCCTGGCACCTGCGTGACCTTGGACGCTTCGATCGAGAGCATGCGCGGGATGGACGGGCCGGTCAAATCGACGTCGAGGATTCCCACCGAGTGGCCGGCGAGCGTCAGAGACAGGGCCAGCTGCGTTGTTACTGAGGACTTGCCCACGCCTCCTTTGCCGGACAGCACCTAGAGATCGCAAAGACGTATATTAGTATATTGATGCGCCACCAGCATCGCCTGTAACCTTGAATGATATGGCGGGGTCGTGGACGTACCAGCACAATGTGCTTGACCTTTTCCAGGCCCATGATGATTGTACTGCTCTGCTGAGTCTAATGCGTAGATGGCGCAGTGAAGCGCATCAGAAGCGCTGCCAAAGTGGCCAGGAGGACGTTTTTGCGATGCGAATGGCTCTCGGCGGCTGATTTGTAAGATGGAGATGGACGTAGAAATGCTGCGAGCCAGTTTCTAGTGGAAGCGCCGATTCGCGGAGCGCGGCTTTGGCCGGAGTTTTAGCCCCGCCATCATCACATGTCGACGCTACATGTACACTCTTTACTTGCCCCTCTACCTATAAGAGCAGCTTGTCAGTGGCACATCAGGTACATGAATGCTGCACCAAGCATATGTAGGCTTCGTAGAGATGCATTTATTTATATGAGTTAGTTTCAGAGAATTTTATCGTTTTTATTTGGTTATGGTGGTTGCACTTTGTCACTGGGAACAGCAAATGCAATTGTAAACTCCCTGTGAGCAGATGAATTGATGGCCTGCTCGCACGCCGCGTGCGGCACACAACCACGCAACCACACAACTTCATCTCCAACTGTTATACAGCTGTATATATGCTTCTCTTAGATCAATTTTGTAGTGAAGCTATCTATTCGAGACTTGCATCTAGGGTGTGCATCGAATTATTGCATCAATTCGAGTCGAACATGTTAGCGCTCGAACCATGAATCATCAATGGCATGAGACTTCCTTCAGACATGTCAGTGATAAGAGTCCCCGATACATGTAGCATCGGACAACTGCTCGAATTTAGCACTTGTATATCAATCTCAACTACATTCCTTCTTCTCTCCCCGAGGAGGAAGCATGGTAAGCTCTGATTTGTCCTCTGTATTGCCGAAGCAATTGCCCAGTTGTATTGCTGTATGCATCTCATGAAGTTATGTACTAAGGGATATGAGCATCTTCTACATTCACAACCACCTGTTTCATGCTATCAGCCTTAGCGTGAGCGGCGAAGAAGCAACCGCACTCTAGACATATCGTAATGAGCTAGGTGGCTGTGATTGAACTACTGGCTATTCCTACCTTGAAGGTCAGACCATTTCGCCATATATGTAACTATCTTCCTTCTCATTCCAGCTAGTATTGCCTCTACTCCAGCCAATCCTTGTCAGAAGCTTTCTTTCCAGAAAATTGCTACCGATAGCTCACTTCAGTATTCTTTTCATCAGCTCAATCTCCTTATCTCCGTGTTTCAGTTAGTAAATTAAGATATTAACTAAGAATTAAAATCTCACAATGCCTGCAATATTCACATGGGTAAAAGATAAAGTGAAGTCTTTTTCATTAACAAATGATGATAAATACGGTGTGGCGAGCTATTCAGAGATAATTCTGGAGTAGTTGTTAAAAGGGTGAGATATTACAGGGCTTTCTCAACTCCTGGAAAATCTAGCCCAGAGCATTGATACAGAAGCGGTGTATTAAATATCACGTCTCGATATAAACTTAAGTATAAAAATAACTTTATTCCCTCCTTCGACTTCATCATGTAGTATCACCACTGTCACCACTCATCAACATAGCCTCACTGCTTCCGACAAACTATTCCCAATAGTTTCCACACGACTATAAAACTACATTCATTTCTCCAAGCTGTTACATCAAACTCCACAATAACAGATCTTCATGCAACATGTAACGCTAGAGGTGCATCGCCACTGATGGCCATTTTCACGCTAAACTTGCCATTGTTACGCAACCGACTTAGGCCCGTATAGCGGCTTGGTTTTGGAGTTTTGGCAAGACTGGTCCCTTGCGGCCCGTCAACAGGATTGAGCATGTGCCATACCGGACTCATTCCTTGAAACATATCCACTAAAACAATGGAATGTAGGAGAATACTTCCGCTGCTGATAACTGGTTTTCTATTCTTGTCAGAGTCTGGCGGAATATTCATCCAGGGACTTTGTGGGTGCTCTGAGCAGCGTAGATTGATGTGCTGAACCTGTGATCTCTCTAGGAGAATCCCCAAATGCATCAAACGTATAAGGAATCTGGGGAGCCCAAATCAAGAGACAGTAATGTAGAAGTATTACTATATGGTTTGATAGTACGCATCGCTCTAATGTCGGTCTGAATCTTGCTGATCGCCATCGACCCAGTGCTGGGGCTATACAGTTGTAAGCGATACTGGGCGACTTCAGAGAAGACTTGAGTTGGAAAGGCCTCACAGACCGCAAGATCCGAGCTGTTGACCTCAAGGTTCCTTCAGCATCTCGTCGTGCGATCCGTCCCTACTACCTCCGCTCTATGAAAGTAGGTACTGCCCGGGCTCCCTCGTAATGTGCAACGAACCAGGTAGGCTTTCGCTGTGTTAACCCAACTTGGCCACACTCTATTTAATCTACAGGTCAAGCAAGACCTCTTCGGCGACTGTTCAACACAGCTTTGCCTCTATAAGATACAACCCTCGTTCTCTATGAACCCCCACCCGCATTCATCCTTGTCTGCTTTTCAAGTGCGATTTCTTGTTGAATGAAGGAGGCCATATTCAAATTGATATTTTACTCACATATCATTCTTACTGTGCTTTCTCATGCTGATGTGTCTCACTGAGATTGAATGCAAGAAGTTAGTTACATTTAAAGCCCATATTTTCCGACTGTTACTCATCGTACATGAAAATGCCAAGCGCTTGCAATGCAGCATTGAATACCGTTCTGAAGCTGATTTTTTGACCGGTAGCTTGGAGTAAAGGGAGCATGAAGCGATTGGTGTTATATTTACACCTGTTGAGTTGGTGCGGTCTGTTGGCTTGGGATTTCGGGGGATTCATCACGACCGCATCCAATCGGAAGTATCTTGAACTAGACAGAGCGTTGTGTGCGTCTTGATATTGTTATTCTACCGCTTCTCCGTTACTTCTTTGGCCCTCTAGTAACAATGATGGCATTGCCCAGCTTGGAGTTTGCTGCTTCACCAGGTACCTATCCCGCAAACTGCAGAACTAGTCAAGTCACCCAGGGAGTCGAAGAAACCATGCCACGCAATAACTCGACTTCTTTATCGCCCAAGATAAATCACCTTGTATCCAGTTCTCTACTTGCTGATGAGCTTACTAATGAACAAGTGCAAGATTCCAATTCTAAGCTGGCGATGTTCGATGCCTTTCACCGATCGTTCAAGCGAATATCCCAAAAGTTTAGAACTTGCCGAGATTACGCTGTTACGCAGCACTTACATTGCCCCCGGGATTTGGTCATTCAATAAGTGACGTAATAGGACGTTTCCATGGCTAAACAAATCATCATGTTACATCATCGACTGTGCTGTCAAATCTGTTATGTCACTTCATATGTGCCTCAGCGTCAAATCTTTTCTTGTTGCTACTCAATAATGTTACTATTCAATGCAACGCTAGCAAGTGCTCCTTTGCTGCCATTCTCACTAAGCAGTTTGTAACAATGCTCAACGTGACTTTCCGTGTCATATCGTTTCTCAAGCATGATACCAAGGGTCTTTGAACGAACTGCTTTACGCCAGGAGAACAAGCAGTGGGATAGATGCCAACGATGAGTCATGTAAAAGATTCCACCTCCAGGCTGATCAGCCAATGCCCCAATTTCCTCAACGCTAAGCTCTTGGGTGTGGTTTAGATCTGCCCAGTATGTCCAACTTCCATCTGGGTTGTCCCCAGAGTGATCAAATATATAAGTGAGCTCCTCATCACGGCAGTGAACAGGTAGCCATGCCAGCGAGAGTGTATCGTACTTGCAATTCAGTTCCAGTGCTTGTGCAACAGAAGAACCACAGTTGCAACCAGGCAACGGACCCCAAGCTTGCCCTTCCTGGCGATAGGGCGGTTCTAGATTCTGGGATATATGCTTGAAAAGAGAGATGAGAGTAGAAATGGCAAGAACAAGTAAGATGACGTCCTTGAGGATGATTACTGCTCTGTAATAGGTCCCGTCTATCCTAGATGGTAGCTGCCTCTGTGAGTGTTCAAGAAAAGATTCTCTTTCATCTCCTGTTTCCTTCAGATCGCTTTTCATCAAATTAATAGCTGTTGAATAGTGTTTCTTGGGATCGTGGAGTGGCTATGTTTACCTGTTGAGCCTGGTCAAGCGAGGGGAACCCATCCTTACATTTCACCCTCGAAGCTAAAAGTGAAAGGACGTGCTCTGTGGGGGATATTAGACGAAAAAGATCATATATATGAAAGACATTTCCGTTGAGAAGTTGATTGTACATAGTGGGTAGCTTACATGAAAACATGAGGTTATCAACGAGGGATAAATGGCTCCCAGCTACTTGCTCTTACAAGGCTCATGGGTATGCGCATATGTGCCCTGGTGATTTATATCAGCGGTGAAATATGAACAACCACTGACCAAAATTTCAATGGTTTTTTCAATGTTTTGATTATTTAGTAAATTGGTACTGTACAGAACATGAGCCATGTAAACTTATTGAAAAATGACATAAAATGTGCGAGTAACGTAATAAACTCGTAACTTATGTGATGCCTCTTTGTGGGCTGTGGGGCAGCCAGGTGAAAAAAAAGCGGGCCATAATAAAATTACGTGGTGACGGAAGCGCAGGCACGTATCGATATTGTTATTGTTGGTACGGAAGGCTGGTTGACAATTTGCGCATGCAAATTATGGCTGTGCTATAGTCACTTACGTGATATTGATAATGAGGACGGTTGGGCATACGGACACAATACTTACGCCGTTGTGCAAAACGTTACGTATTCGAAGTAATGTGAATTAAAGTCTGAGTTCCTCCACGTTGGTTGTTTAAGGATGTTTCCGAAGCCAACTCAGATATTCGATGCAACAAAGCACGCCAACTGAACCATGAAACTCCGGATTGTTTACATCGTAGTTCTTTTTCAGAGGATCCCCATAACCGCGTCGGCAGCGAAGACACCAAATAGCCCATTTACTGGCTCAATTGTTGACTACGAATTTACAGACGAAATTGGTTGGGACCAGGAGCCTATCCCGGCTGAGAATGATCCTAGGCTAGGACGGCTATTAGAAGAGTATGAAGCACCAGAGCCTTGGGATCATTATTAATCTGTGGTTAATTGAGATACTGTCTCAATACTTTACAGGTCAGCCATAACGAAGCTGGAGTCGATATTCAATTAGGATCTTGACTGATTGATCTCTTGTTGCACAGGTTGGATAATGTTGGTAAATAGTATAACTCGTTAACATCAAAAGTTGCTTGCCATGGTGTAACCTGTTATTTGGGTCGTAAATGATATAGAATCGTGGTTTTTGTGTGAAAATTTTAGACTGATATTATTTAACTGTGAAATTTATCCCCGTCCAGCTCTTCATCATCTCCAATCTCTATCTCTAGGAACGGAGTATTGTCCATAACGTCACTTCTTAGCTTTCCCTGCTTTCCATAAACTGAGATTGTCGTTTGGATCGACCAGTAGGACATGTAAATGACCAAAGTTAAATCTATTATTGTCGTAGATACCACCAAGACACTCAGTAGTCTGGAATGGACTCCAGCCAAGTTGAAACCTCTATATGGGGTGGTGAGTATTTACTACGCGAGGCAGGTAATCAGACCATGCAAAAACAGTGCTTACAAAAAGGTGTTGACACAACCGCCGACAATAAGAAGACGCCCGATCCAGATGTGCGCGCCGGTGATTTGAAGCACACAACGTAGTCTTTTGAAATTTTTGTGGTGTATATATCCTAAAATGAGCTGGAATGTTAGGAGAAATATGATCAGTGCTCCAAATATGACGTGTGGCTCGCTGACGAGAACAGCCTAGAGGTTGCGAGGTTGATTAGCATCATGGCGGAAACTGCGACGAGCAATAAGCTTCTGCGAGATAAGATTTGGCTACTCACAAAACTCATCGCTCTAACCCCGAATAGAGCTATACAGGTACCAACCATGCACATGAAAGTCGCCGTGAGCGGAAAACCCATATAAGCGAGAAAGGGCTTTCTAGAATCGTCACGAATGTAGATAGCACCAAATGGTAGAATAAGCATGAGTGCCGCACTTAAAAAGATTCCATGAATAACAAACAAATTTGCTGGAAGGGAAGACGAGCTACTGCTGAGAGCACTGTCTTCTTGATTGGGGAGGTTAAAGTCAATTGTGGGCGCTGATAATGAGCCCAAGTCGTCAAGCGTTTCTATCATTTCCAGTTCGAAGTGCCCATACAAGTCATGCATAAGGAGGGTTGAGCTTTCACTAGCCGACGTCATCTTTTGCACTGAGTTGGTGGCCCATATCCATGGTTGCAAATTGGAAGAGTCAAGGCTGGATCCCCAGTTGCCGCAGCCATAGCAGGCAAAGCTGATCTCGAGCCATAGAGAACTGTTAAGAGACATTCTTAAAGGCTCGATTTCAGGTAGGGTGGCTGACATTTTCGGCTCGAAATGCCCCCTCAGTCTCAGTTAGTATGCTACTAGAAGCCAAGTTCTGTTACTCTGCAAGCCTTTGTGTTGCTACCTACTTGCCAGATCTCACACTGAGGATAATATCTTTCGATTTTGCTCATTTGTATCAGATACCCAGAAGGAAATGCTGCAGAAAAGGGATAGATTAAGAAAGAAAACCGGGGTCTTTTGCTCACTGTCTTTCGCGTGCCAATCTGTAAATGCAACAGCCATAAGAGCACCATACATGGCAGACCCTAAGCCAATACCCGCCCAACCTCCATTATTGTTCTTCTGCCATCCAAATGTTATAATGAGATCGGTTGCTGCCGTGGTCGCATTGCGGCATGCTTTTGCTGCTACACAGAGAGGGACAGGCGACTGGGGGGTCTGTGGATTGCAGAACTGCGCAGCCAATACTGCATTTGATGATGACAAGAAGAGAAAGAAAGAAACTGCCCGCAACAGTGAATCATCTAACCGCATCCTTGCTATTGCGTGTAGTAGAAGAATAGGGTTTTTGCTATGCATGCGTTAGGATTATCGTAGGACGAGAGATGGTCGTAGGTAGTGAAGCTAATCCCGTGTATGGTCTCTACGATATAGAACGTAGTGGCGTATGAAGTGAGATCAAAAAAGCTTGCTCCTTCTAGGTATGATACGGGATCTATAGCTACTATATGAATATGATGACCTTATCCGTCCTTCCTTCCCCGGGGAATGTCAGGGCAAGCGTCCCCCAGCGAGAATGTTGGCTTAGTTGAAGGTCAATTTCTCATATGTCGCTTTAGGTGATCAAGCTTACGTGGATGGTCGTGAGTACTTTAGTAGTGGTAGTGTGTTACCTTGTCACCAGTTATAGAAAAACCGTCTCCACGGCTTACCCCTCCAAAACGCAACCGAACGACTTGCATGAGGTAAGCTATATAGGAGCAATACACCGTCCAAGAAAGGATGAGGTAATCTAGGTCTTCATTGCGTGGAAGGTTCAGAATTATTAGAAGAAACGCACAAAGAGTCCAAGTAGTGGGATGCTATAACTCAATCAAGCCAGCCAAAAGCGACGAGAATATAGATGATTTCTCTGCCAATCAGTTAAAACTAACATCTCCAGGATGTGCATGCGGCCACTCCTGGTGTATTCTCTGGACATTTCAAGGTGAACTTGTGCTCCAATATGGCCCGCCACTCACCACTATTTCATCTCAGGACTCAAAGTAAGGTGTAACTAGTATTTGGCCTCTAAAAGCAAATCTTTGTCTGCCAGATCATATGCTCGCTCATTTCCGGGATAATAGCCTCAGTATCCTCTGTAAAGGCCACGCCCTCAAACCAATTAAGACAGTGCTGTATATGGTTGTAGTCAATGTCCCTTGGGCAGACGTGCCTTCCCGTCTCTTTGGCTTTCCAGTACCTCCGCAGCGTGAGAACACAGTGAGCAAAGTGGTACTCTTTATCCCACTTAACCAAGATCTGGGGAGATCCGAGCCAGCTGGGTCGAATGAACTTCTTGGTGCGGATCACCTCGCTCATCTCAGGATAGCGCGAGTGATACCACTGCTGGAACTTGTCTTCCTCGTCGTCCCATGCGGCAGCGGGAACCAGAGCTTGATCATCCAGCCGAATCCGCCACTCTCCATTACTGTGCGGATTATTTAGCGACCATTCCGAGGCGTTGTGGTAGTAGATTCTGCCTTGGCGCTTGGGGCCATCGCTGCCGGGGGTGGGATAGCGGATGTACCCATCTTCAGGCCAGGATGAAGCTGTCGCGGATTGACCGGGCAGATAGATAATGAGCATCGTGCCTAGTAATACCAGAGCACAGAATATAGCGGCACATACGGGATGGGGTTGAACACCTCGTTTGTTGCAGATACTGTAGCTCTGTTCCTGATTGTCTGTGCTGCTGGTGGTCAACTGAGTGTATTGAACACGTTGGGAGAATCTACTCCACCAAGACCAAGGCAGGTCCGCCAAGGGCTTTAATCGCTTGGCCTCAAGATCGAGGCTCTCTTCAGACGCTTGAACTATTTCTACCACTAAGACAAAGTTTTTCGCGGTTGTGGTGGTGTAGGAACTTGGGGCCGCAAAAGTCCATGCGTTTCGGATACCATTTTCTCCATTCGCCATAATAAACTTCGCGCAACACTTGATGATGTGCTGTAGATTCTGGTTTGTGTTTGCTTCGACATGTTGTATCCAAATAAATACATCCCCACGTGTCGTTTGCAAGTAGTGGCCTTTGTACTGATTTCCTTCTGATTTAGAAATGACATTGATGAACAGTTGCTTATTTAAGAACCGTCTCAATTCGAGCTCGATCGCCTTCGTGGATTCCATGGCGCTGCCCGAAGACAAGTCAATGCAGCCAGTCCTAAGAAAATCAAAGATAAAAAATAAGATGGCTGGCATACGGGCCGTTCAAGGCATTTCTTGGGAAAGGAGGCCGATGTGTAGAACCCGAATGATTAGGGTAGACTCTTTATTATAGACACCGATCCCCGTAATGTTAACTACATGTGTCCAGTCGATTCTTACGTAAGTCTGGTGTCAGACACATAAGCCTAGAGGACTTGGAACTGTTTTGAGGACCATCTTTTCTTTCGGTACACTTTTCACATACGAGCTATTAGAGAAACTCTCATTCGAAGCCGTGTTACGACACTAATTAATAGTCGAACTTCAAAATCCGCACAAATCATTTCCCTAGCTGTGCAAAGTCCATTATATGTGATTCAACAACGTCAAGTCTCTTGAGCACAATAGGCAAAATAGTTGAGTAACGGAATGTGAGGTGAAAATGATTGATTGAAACCTTGGTCTCTTCATCAAGTCATTTAGAACATTCTGTTAGAAGCCAAGCCTGCCGTGCGGGTGCAGACAGCTCATTACCTGAGAGTCAGCATGGGGCGCGAATCTCTAGCGAGAACACTCCTGGGGCACGGTGTATGACACAGAATGTCAAGACACTTGCTGAGAAACGGGTCTGTACATGGCCGCTAGATAAAGGTCTACGGCAATTATTCAACTGCCACTAAAAGCAACTAATACCATAAATGTCATGGACTAAACTTGGCCGCACCGCCCTATTTGCAGCCATTTGATAAGGATGTGATGGAGCTAATTATTGACTCATCGCTCGATCCAAGTTGTTCTGATGTTGGCCACTGGGCTACTTATCAACCATTCAGTCCTCAACAACGCCACCTGGGCTGTATCATGCTATGGCGATGTTGATGATGTGGCGAAATCGACTTGTTCACTCTGTGGGAGTTGTTATGATTGGGCTAATGTTATTAGAGCATTGGCTAGAAAGTGTGAACGATATGTTGACTATTGAGTCGAATTTACAATGTTTCAGCTCTTTATCCTCCGATTTTATCAGCCTTCGATACTCCAGCCTGATGAATTCCTTTTCTCCGCAAAGTTCCAAATACGTTCAAAATTCCGACAAGTATGTTTAATGCGAAAATTGGGATCAAGACGGTCTATCTCCTTGTTATATGTAAGCGTAATTGGTGTCAAGTCAGAGTGACACATGAGGGTTTGCCGCAAAGAATCCACGCAATGCGCTTGTCAATAAATTAATATCAGGTCCTCGTGAGCTGAGCATTGTGCAGGACAAGGTTTGAAGACCCACCAAGATGTATTTTCATTTCGGGATCAGCAGGGTCGTACGGGTGAATTCCGTAAGACACTTTTCGAATGTAGTTCTGAAAAGGTTAGCTCATAATTTGGTGTGTTAGTAAAAAAACCAGTGAGGCCATACCAGGCAATGAAGTTGATGAAATACTTCAAGAGTGATGAGAAATTCATTTTCATTGGCTGGAGAATGACTTGTTTCCAGGTTTAATTGAGCATATTCCTCGCTGGTAATAGAGTACATTCCAACTAGCACTCCCTTTAGCTTGTAAGTCACAAACTATTCTCGAGGTTCCAAATTTTCATACCTCGAATCAAGTGCGCCCACCGCTCGTTGACCTCTGGGGTTGGGGGTCCCTCGTACGGTGTTGCTTGGGACGTATTTCCCCAGAACCCGCTTGGGTCGAACGTGATATCTTCATACTGTATGGCGTCTTTGACAAAAGCTACAAGCTGAATTAGCTTAGAAGAACTGTCGAAAAGCTCATTTCTACTTTACATGGCTCTGAAGGCAACAAGTGAGTCTTCAAATGCTGCCGCTCCCAGAAAGCAGCTAGCAGTAGTGTCCCCAGAAACAAGATAATCGAATGTAGAATAAGCAAGTATATGTGATGGAAAGTCAAATTGCACCATGTACAGACCCCGAGTCGTTTACGAATCGACAGTATGGTTGGGAGATCCTCTCCATCGTCCATACTGCTATTCTTGAGTGGCATGTAACGAACCATCCTAGGATACATTGTGTTCTGTTGCTGTTCGTAAATGAACAAAACGTAAAGACGGCGACTATGGCCTATATCAATGTTCTACTTACCTAGTATTCACGATTACGTGAATCTCACGTCAGCTGCCTGCCTGGCTCACATGATACCAATTCAAAAGTAAAATTTCGGCCCCTGACCACCCGACCAAAAAGAGAACTTGAACGAACAGGGCCCTTGGGAGAACTATGGAGTTTTATCATTTAGATGTTGGTATACACATTAGCCTTTCCTGAGCTACATATGGAAAATGTAATTTTGAAAAGGTGGTTTGGACCTTGTCTTATTGTTACATATTCTAGGCCCGATGCAGAAGCATAAAAGAAAGGCAAACAGGAAGTTATCTATTACTGATCTGTAATATAAAGCTGGCATTATTTCAGATTCCTTTTAGTAATCTATCTGCACTCTGTCGCCAAGTTGATCCATCCTCAGCATCCCTTGCCCGTGACCAACCTTTCAAAGCTTCAAAATCACGACACATATGGGTATTATCAAAATCAGCCATCATACGATGTCTGCTCTCTATCCAGAAAGTCTTAATCAGCGTCATATCACCGGTGCACATCAAGCTTTGACGGAGAGCATCGATGCAGTGGTCTAGAAGCTCTCATGTCAACAGGGGTCACTAATCAATCGTTGGGTATAGCGGACATAAATCCCTACCTATGTGGACGTCCAGAACAGATTGATTTGTATTGGCAAGATCCGTATAGTATTCAAGGTGTAAACGCTTCCGAATCATATTCTACAATAAAAGTTTGATTAGCACACGCCAGGTGTAACCAGAGCGAGATACTTACCAAGCAATGCAAGTCGTGGAATCCTTGGGGCCTGCCCTAAAACTGGTCAGATCACCGATCAGGGAGCTTGATAGGATAGTACAGACATTGCCACATATAACCCAGTCTCAGGATCGGCACTCATGCCATGCTTATCTCCTTCCAGCTCCTCCTCTGTTACGAACAGGTTCAACGCTGTTTATGGAGTTTTCAGCTCCTGCTATTGGAGTACGGGACGAATAACTGTGAGACCCACGATGTACAATATTGTCCCAAGCCGCATCTAGTTCGGGTGATGGGGCCCCAACAAAATTTGGCAGTCTTTGATCGACTTCACGGACAAGCCCCAAGCCGTCTACAATCTTCAAAGTGCCAGTGAACTTGACTGCTTTCATTGTGAGCGGGATTTCCCGCACGGCTGCCTCTGAGAAGTGAGAAATCGTAAGCAAGAGAAGCCGATACTCGTATAAATACATCTGAAGTTGTAAGGAGTGCAGCTTACTGATTTCGTAAGGACTCCAATCACTATCGCATTTGGACGTCTCAACCTTTGGCTGTATGTGCTGAAACGCCAACAATGACAGTAGCACGACCGATATCATCCAAGGAATAACAAGGTGTAGCCGAAAATTCCGGGTTAAATTTTTTTTCGGAACTGTTCCGGTTTCGTAACAATCACATGTTTCCCTTTTATCGGTAGCAACAGCTCTCAAAGGTTGGTACTGGGGCGGTTTAACCGTAAAGCTGGGCAGCATAGTCAATTTGTCTCAACTTGATGTGTTGGTGAAAGGAGAAGGATAGCTGAGAGGAGAATATAGATGTCACGGCGAAACTGAAACGGGTCTTTCAAAATTATTCCCTACAAGTGTTAATCGTTAACCTGTGTCAGAAACCTCATCAGCCATCACATCAGCTCATATGGCTCAAGTACGGTACCCCGCAGTCGTCGGCGACATGTACTTCGAACCAATCAAATGAATCACATCTGCTAAGAACTCTTGCGTCTCGTAATATACTTCGTTACACTATTTGAGAACTCAATTACTTTTAGGTACTCGGCTTACTCAGGCTTATCGATCCACCAGCTAATGTGACAGTGGTACTGCTGTCATTTTAGCTATTGTCTTGTCATGGTACCCTATGCAGCCTATCACGGCGGCATGTACTTATCCGGACCATTTTATTACAGAGGCTCACACCGTACTGAAATGGGAAAACGCAATTCTCCATAGTACGAAGCGGGATAGTATAGGTAGTTTAATGGCTGGGGTGAAGGTCGCGGGGAAGAGCTAAGGGCGCTTTCTTCCATACTCATCCAAGCTACGTCGCTGATACAATTTTGTTATTTATCTCGAGAGTCAATCCATATATTCATTTTAGAAGTCAATCAGTATTATCCTAGAGGTGGAAATGATTCAACCCTCCCTCAAGTTTTCCGCCACACCTGCTTCCATCACAGCAGATGCCGAGCGATTAGTAGGAGAAGCAAGGCGCCAAAGAGACGAATTAGTTCGAAATATCGCACCTGAGCAAGCAACTTTTGCCAATGTGATGCTTCCTCTTGCGCAAATGCAGAATTATTTCACCGTCGAGGCCAATGTACTTTGCTTTTATCGACATGTTTCTGAAAATGACGATATCCGCGCCGCGTCAGCGAAAGCGCAGACCATCTTTGACAGTTTTAATACTGAATGCTGGATGAGGGAGGATATTTTTAATCTTGTCGACGTTGTATATCAAAATAGCGAGGAAATGACGGAAGAATCGTCTTTGTTTTTGGAGTCAGTTAATAACAAATTTGCTCAGTCAGGCTTGGGAATACGGGATACCGTGTCCAGAGAACGGTTCAAGGTAATCCAACGCCGTCTCAGCCAGATCCACGCGGAATTCCGCGAGAATCTTGGCTGTCAGACAGACAAAATACTTTGTACATTGGCTGAGCTGGATGGCGTCCCTGAAACCATCATCAAGCAGCTTCAATACGACGCCAGCAGCAATAAGCTTCGGATCGATTTGTCTAATTCTGTGCACAGGGACATTCTCTCGTTCGCTGAAAAGGGCGAGACGCGGAAAAAGCTGTACGTTGCTATCCAAAATAGATGCAAGGAAAATGCTCCCCTTGTTCAAGAAGCTGTACGACTTCGGTATGAAAGGGCAAAGCTACTGGGATTCGCCAACCATGCTGCCTTTCAACTAAAATCAAGGATGGCGAAGACTCCGGACCGCGTAAATGAGTTCCTGGAGGATCTGCGATCTAAGCTGACACCCTATGGAGTCGCGTCGTTACGAATATTGCAGGAATTCAAGAAGAGCCATATGAAGAACGAGGAGAATAATGGCGAGTTATTCGTTTGGGATTATGACTTTTACCGCAACAGAATGTTAAATTCCCAATCATCTATTGACAGAGCACGAATCAAGGAATATTTTCCTTTGCAAAATACGACAACAGTCATCTTGAAACTTTTGGCCCAATTGTTTGGCCTATTGTTCGATGAGATTAAGGCTACTGACAGTATGGTCTGGCACGCAGAAGTCCAGATGTTTGCTGTTTATGACGATGAAACTCATGGGGGTGGGTTCCTTGGTTACTTATATCTTGACCTCTTTCACCGACATGGCAAGTATCCGGGGGCGTCATGCTTCAATTTACAACCTGTCAGTATATTTTACCTCAGAAAGAGGGACTACTTGGCGGGCAAACCGCAGAATATTGTCTCATCATGTTGATTATCCTACAGGGGTTTACACGAATAAATGGGACACGTCATTATCCATCGACTGCATTACTTTGCGCTTTTTCTAAACCGACACCAAGCAAACCAACTTTGTTGAGCCATTTTGAGGTAGTAACAATGCTTCATGAATTGGGCCATGGCATTCACGACCTGGTATCCAAGACTCAGTATTCCCATTTCCACGGGCCAGAAGGCGTGCCAGTTGACTTTGGCGAGATGCCAAGCCAGATGCTCGAATATTGGTGCTGGACACCGTCCCAGGTCAGATCTCTCAGCTTCCACTACTCATTCATCAGCCCAGAGATGTTTGCTTTATGGAGGCAACAAAATGAAGGCAAGATGCAGCCTGAGCTCCAAATGCCAAATGAGCTTATTGAGGCATTGATAAAGGCTAGCCGGTTCATATTTGGACCGCTATTCCAACTTGATCAGCTTCATCGTGCCTATTTCGATATGACCATCCATCAGCTTTGCAGTGATGAAGAGGCGGAATCTGTGGATCTTACGATGCTATGGAATAAATCGCGGAAAGAAATTGGACTTATTGATGGACAGGAGGTTTTTGACGGGCATTACAAACAGGGCCATGGCTACACTACATTCCCACACCTGATGATGAATGATTATACTGCTGGCTATTACGCTTATCTTTAGTAAGTCAAACTGCATGGTGGTAATTTATGACGGACCACGGTCTAACGTTGGGTTGACAGCTCCAAGGTGTATGCTACGGATTTATTTTACAGTGAATTCCAGAACCATACTCTGGATACGGAGAGAATACAGCGTTATCGCAAATGCGTTCTTGAAAGTGGTGGAAGTAGAGACGGCTTCCAGAATTTAGTCGACTTCCTAGGCCGTGAGCCGTCAGTAGATGCATTTTACAATAGCTTAGTAGATTAGTTTTCTGGGGTAAAATAACACCAGAATCTTGAACATACTTTATCCGCTAGGATCACGGCTTGGTAATAAAACTAGCATGCATGCCACGTAAGGTTTAGGTGGAAGAGGGGAATGACCTGCTGAATGATTTTGTTGGGTGCAGCAACTAATGATTAGGACTTACCTCATATACACGTAATGCTTAATCTGCTTTGCCAGTTTACATATCGGTAATGCGCCCATCCGTCCGATCCACTAATTGCCATTTATCGTTCGCTACCAACCGACTCCATTCTAAACTTGCCCCGCTCGCTAGAAGAGTATTACTGAAGTTGTGTCATTGTAAACTTGGTCATTCGTATTATACTACGGTCACATCCTAAACCTGGGATATACACCACGATTATACGCGCATTTGAAGAATTCAAGGGGCTATGGTCTACTCACCGATCAAATCCGGTACAATTAATTTTGAAACAATATCGGATGAAAGGGTAAGGTTTTGAGAAGAACCCTAATCGTTAGTACATATGGTACATGTAATGAAACATCCAAGCCAATTTGAAGCAGAAGCTTCCTTATGCATCATATTTTTCTTGGTTTGTATGATTATGGCTGCGTTATAGGGTGGCACGACACCCCTCGTCAATCTCCTAGAAAACAACCTCCAAACCCCACGTTCACTGTAAGAGGGACCTCCCTAAAGTCTTGGCCAGTGTCTGTCATGTCTATCAAATACTTGATACAGTGGTGTGTATGAACAGGATCTGCGGTAATCGAGTCGATATTCCTGCGCCCTTCACTAAAAATGGTATATTGCTTCCTCCACAACATAGCGCAGTGAACAATGTGATCTCTTTCAGAGGTATAGTAGTGAGATAAATCTCCCAATGTCTCCGTGGTGAGAAGCTGAGTTCTGTTCTCGTGAGCGTACCCATACCAGGATTCATCAGCTTGGTATGCTTTTATTGCCTCGGGGTCGAGGCAGGGTTTTGGGATCCAGTGGTTGGCGAGAATATCGTATTCGCAGCCCGAGGCTTTCGCTTCTGCCACAGAAGTGCCGCATTTGAGGAATTTGTAGCCTGATATGGGCAGACCGTAGATTTGGTTATTCTCTGCGTATTTTCCAGTCATGAAATAGAAGTGGGGAGTATGTCGAATGGTGTAAAGAAGAATGGATCCCCAGATAAGTGATGTTAGGGAAAACACGAGTATGGGAAAACAATATTTGCTGATTCGTCTGCGAAAACTCTGTTGCGAATTGAAACTTCCGAATGATACATCTGAAGAGCTAAAATCAGCTGGCGTGAGATGCTCAATGTCGGGTTCTTGCTTGAAGATTGGGTCAATCTTCTCTGTATTAGACGACATTGAATTGACTGGTGAAAATCTGGAAACAACGTGCTGACCTAAGGAGAGCATTAATTATCAGCTAGTAGTCAGAAAGCTTCATCCTTGGGGCTAACGAAGTGATATTCTCAACGGTTATATGGGGCTTCTATAAAATTGGAAGAGAATTGCGTTATTTGATTGACATATTTTACATCTTTCCTTATGACGTGAGATTGGTAGGCTATCACTGCGCATTATGTGCCCCATATACTGCAACGCTAAGACCTTGATCTTCTGGAGACAAGAATTGAGGAACAGAGTCGCTGCATGACATCAGTCAATTGACATACTTACACCGGATCTGTTTGAGCTACTAATTTCTCGCTCCTGATTGATGGCCCGTTATGAACAAGTCCCATTTCCCTTAATTTTAACTGCGTGAGTGGCTCTTTGCATATTTCATTCCTCCACCAGATAATCTGATATTATTTGCCATTTCCTATATGCACAGGAATTTCATTGATTAGTTGGTAGACCATGTCGTCCTTAGGGAATCGTGTTTTGGGTAATGCGAAGGATTATATACCTATTCAAGCTGACGCTACCCTAACCGAAAATGATGGCGACAATAAAGAAATACAGCTAAACCGAATTCGAAGACGATCAGTCACGCCTCGGATCTTGACGCTCGCTTTCTTACTACTTGTTGTGGTCGTGGTTGTGATATCGGGCTCATTGGCCTCTCAGCTCATAGAGGAGGTTCAGTGGCGAAAGCCGCACGCTAATATGAACCCTTGTGGAAATTCAACTTCTGAGGCTCTATCTCTCAAATGCTCTTTTGACCATATGATGTGGTCTTGGTACCCTGAACATTGCCCTCATTACACCAACGGATTGTTTCGGAGAGAGAACTTTTCCTATTACGAGAGCCTCGAAAGCACCCAACCCCTTGACGACGATGACATATTTACATTGATAGAAAGCCAAGGGGGAGTCTGGGTTGAAAAGGGGGAGCACCTCACGCACTGTGTTTATCTACTCCTTGCTCAGGGACAGATCATCAGGGATGCGACCAGCTACGTGCCGATTCTCGTGCAGTACGTACACCTGGAACATTGTGTAAATTTGATACTGGATACTCTCAAGAAGGATGATGGCTGGCATCAAAAGAATTCTTTTACGCCTCAGGTACATTATGATCAAACTTGCTAAGTGTTATGATTACGAGGAGGACTAATTTGGAATTGGCGTGCACTCCCGGTGTATAATCTTGTACTAATGGAGTTGCGAACGAAGTAGCGTTAATAATGGGGGACACTTAATACAGTCAATCTAGATCTTTGAATGATTCTGCCGACTGATAACCTTCGCTCGAATGTGGACCATGCGCAGTCCCATGTGATGTTTTCAAATGCAGATAGAATGAGAAAGTGTTGCTTAGATGAATAGTTCAGTTAATACAATGAAGTAGGCTAGCTAATTCTAATACGCGTATCCGATTGAATATACAACTCAATAGATTCTAACGCTGACAACACTTTTGAATCGTCGACAATATGATAATACTTGGGTTCTACCTGCGCCTTACGTTATATTATTACCACCATAATGACACCATAACGTAACGGCTTATTCTTGCATATCATACATATTTCTAGTCACAACCATTGTAACTATAAATGCTTTCGATTAACAACTACTATTCACTCCTCATAGTTGCTACTCACAGTCTGTTTCTATTTCAGTACCGAGTCCTTCATATGTAGTACTACTTTGCAAGTTTACCTACAGCACCAACAAAACGACATTAAAATGCAAATTTCAGGAGCTTTTCTTGTGGCCCTTGCCGCTCTCGGCAATCTTGCTTTGAGTGCCCCAATAGAGGGATACAGTGGTAAGGAATCATGTCGCAAATATAAAACAACTTGGAATGATATACTGAAAATTAGAAATTAACCTATGACAATGGCAGGGCTTTCTGTAACCCCAGAACGAGTTGAATTCACCAGTAAATTAGAGCGCACAGGGAAGTAAGAGTATTATATTAATATGTCTATAGAGCGGGAGCCTGAGCCTCAACGTGATGGTCAGACCTACGGAGGTGCCTACAGTGGTAAGTTTTGGGCCCCATGTTAAACAGAAAGGTTACATGTATGGTGACTAATGCGCTTGATAGCTGGAAAACGAGAGCCTGAGCCTCAACGTAATGGTCAAACATACGGAGGTGCCTACAGTGGTAAGCGGTGGGGCATTTATTTTAAGAAAACGTTATGGTGACTTGAGCTTGATAGCTGGAAAACGAGAGCCTGAGCCTCAACGTAATGGTCAAACATACGGAGGTGCCTACAGTGGTAAGCGTTGTGGCCATTATATTAAGTGGAAAGGTCATGGTGACTAATGAGCTTGACAGCTGGAAGGTGAGAACCAGACCTTGTACAATGGTCAGGTCTGTAGATGGATATATGCGGGTGAGGGCAAAGAGAACTACGAAAATATGTCGAAATGGCTTGCGCTATGTAGAGCTTGCTTCTTCGTAGTAGATATATACAACGCTGCCGTCAAATCAAATCTATCAATCAAATTTCAAGCCGCATGTGCTATAAACTGCTAGGAATTTATGTGATTTATCTAATAAGAGTGAGTCCGGGGGGGATTGAACGTGAAACGCTTGCAAGATCACATCACGAACTTGAAGGCGGGAGCATAATATAAATTCTTCTCTGAACGCTTAAATAACGTTAGTCTGAGCGTTCTGGGGGCTCTAATTCTCGCAATATCACATCACAATGCGTAACTGCATCGGAAACTTCATCAAAATACAATGCTAAAGTCATTGACTTTATAGAGAACTTTCTGACCGCAATTTCGCACGGCCACTGCTTTGTTCTTGCAGATCTTATGTCGAAGAAGGGCCAAAGGAGCCGCACAAGTTGGATTAAAAGGGAAGGATTATCTCTAAGTGTGGGACTGGACTCTAAAATCCTGGCTACGTCTTCGGTGTCTACCCACGCTGTGACGAACATGATGATAGCATTAAGCCTTTCAAAGCATCTGTAGCTTCGTCAACAGACCATCTTTGACGGCGGCATCGAAGCATAGATGGACCCAAACCGCAATCTTCCGGAAGTTCTGAATCTGATGATCTCAATCCTCCCACAGAGCGATTACGAACAAAGTTAACGTCAAAAGCATCAGGGAAGGCATTAGAGAAACTTGCAGCTGGATTTATCGTCGAAGAGAACGAGCTGTTTAGAATTTTTGAGATATAATTCCTCGGCAGGGTTTTGCAACAGCTCAGTCCCGAATTACATGGTAACCATTCCCTAGAGCAAATAAACTTATGCAATAATATTGATCGAATCTTCACCATCGAAAGAGTAGATATTGTGATTAACATACGTTGCTTTACAATAGTCAGACATAGGGGGCGATAATAGCAACAACAATGGTATTACGTCTTGTAACCCCACAGCGCCGCTTGATATCAGGGCATGAACGTGTGCAGTCATACTTCGTCGGTACTAATGTCGCCGAATTGTCTGATCTAATCATTATGAACTCTAATTCGCTTAATGGAATATTTGATACCTTTCGATGCTAATTTTTGGGCTCCATAGACCTGATATAGTATAAATAACGAGGTTGGTTATTAAAAGCAACAGAAATTGCATCTAATCAGCATTGGGAAAAATTAGTCCCTTGAAATCGAGCCTCGTTATGCACGTACTATATCAGTGCTGTTTGCCGCCACCTGTTGCTAGCAAATAAGGTCTTTGAGAGTACATTTACTACATGTTGATGTCGGCCCCATGTGCCAGAAGAAGTAAAACCAGTGCTTCGGAATTAATCTCCACAGCAATACAAAGCGCAGAATTATCCCATATATCTTTCAAATTCACGTCAATGGAAGCTTGCAATAGCAGTGTTGCTATTGATTCGCTTTGCTGTTGTACAGCTACAAATAAAGCTGTACGGCCCATATAATCTGTCAAGTTCGGATCTGCGGTATTCTCAAGCACCAGTTTCACAACATCTTCCTGTCCTGATTCTGCAGCATAATGAAGCGAAGTGAAGCCGTTGCTGTCTCTTATGGTAATGTCCGCTCCGCGCTCTAGAAGGAGCCTGGCCATGGATTCATTGCCGTTCTGAATGGCTAAATGTAGCGGTGTCCGACCTCGCCCCAAATTAGGTTCACCATCTCCAGATTGGGGTAGTGTTCTTGTTGGAGTAGGGTTGCGATGCCATTGAGACAGGTCTTCACACAGCAGCGCAGTTGGACTAAAGCCAGAAATTGAGGGCTGTGCCACGTCCTGCGCCACGTCCTGCGTTGAACTTGCAGCAGTCGGAGGACTCTTGCAATTGGGGAGAGCGTCTCTCATGAGCCGGTTGATAGCAACAGACTTTGCGGATTCAGGAGTAGCAATTAATTGTCCAGCAGCAATCTCCAGCTCGCGAAGCCTTTTCCTCTGATTATGTCCTGTATTCAAGCAAATTATTGATCTCGGTACTATTTGCGCCAGGGGTGTTCAACCAGGGGGACTCACGGTAGTTGCGCTGCGCGATGCGGTTCTGCTCCTTCTTGCGCTCTTTCTTTTGGGTTTCAATATCTGGCAGTTGGCTGCCAACGAGTGTTCTGGGATCCATCAACAGTAGTTGTTCAATCAGTGAGGGGTCCTATATCTAAGAATGACAATATTCAAACGCTTCCTTTTGATTAGAAGAGCGTAATAAAACTTGTGCAGATTTACTATGTTAGAAGAAGTGGAAGCTATGGTAGAATGCTAAAATAGGGACAACTTGAAGATAAACCAATGAGCCATAAGCTAGGTAACCCGGTATGCGAACCAAAATATCAATGACTGTTGATTGCAGCGCTAACTGAACTTCGGCGCGTGTGACATGGGCATATTTTCTGTCTAGATGGAGCACCATACAATGTTGTCATAGTAAAACATAGGATATTATCATAGGTGCCGATATAACCGATTTGCCCAGATAAGAATTCGCAGGTCGTTTTCTAATGAACTGCTGAATGCCCGAATATGTGATCGTATAATCTTTTGAGTTCGCTTGTAACCTCCCTTGGTACTGGTGCGCTGGGAATTTGATGCCTTTTATTCGCCTATAACTGGTCATGTAACATGCTGTTGGCTCTAATTCTTCCTTTGTGAACAATTGCATTAGCGGAGGAATACTTGCCCTTGATTTGTACTGTGGAGTCCGAGGGCGTATTCGATGTTGGAGAAAGCTGAAGATATCTTACAACTCTTGATATCATTTTTTGTTTAAAAGTTACACAAGTTTTTGATTAACTTAGAGCCAGCTAGATCCCGGCTATAGTTTATAATTGAAGCCCAATTAGGATGATCGAGCACCCTGTTTTGGGCAATATTAGTTGTAGCTTATGCTAGTAATCTGGGGACAAAGGGCACCTGGCTTGCACCAGAGTAGTACATAATTGGCACTATGTAGTGCTCTGTATCGGCACTAGTAATGCTACCTTAGCGGTAGTGGCCTGGAACTTTTGTAAAGCATGCGACTAATATACGAAATACTTACTGTGAGGGTTGACAGCTTCAGTACTTCATGCCTTGATTCTACTGCTGCCGAAGCGCCGTCTTCTCACTAAATTTAGATCCCAAACATATCCGCGGCTGGGTAAAACTAACGAATATTATCTAATTTCGCCATGCGTGTCGCATTGCGGGCACCAATTAAGATCCTGTAACTGTAAAGTCAAAATGGATCGCAGATAGCCACTGTACCAGATGGCATGCCCACGCATTTCCTGTAGGAGCTTTTAATTTCAACCTACCATCACATGAACTCCCGGTCTGCCGACTGACCGCTTGAGGAGGCTAGGCTAGGAATCGTCTGGTATAGAGGTTTGCCTGATGGAGGTACACTTGGATAATCCTACACTTTGGCACCGCTAAGTTATGTTTATTCCATAACCGGGAGACTTGTAGCCAATCGTAGTAACAAGAGTCGATCAACCCTAGCCCTGCAAAGATAACAGAGTAGACACACGCTGCTGCCACGGGCGTCCTAACAGCAAACCTGTGTAGATATGTTTCATATATTTGCCCCAATGGCCCGAAGTATATTTAATCTGTCATGTTATCAGACACAAATGAGGACGTTTAGGGGAATCAATTTGGTAGCATTGTGGGGAGATAAATCTAGTCATGCAGTAATTGGCCGCCGTTCGCAGATGGAGGTGATCCTGTGGTCTACCTGGCATCGTAGCTACAAAGGACCATTATCAAGGGCGCAATGTTGCCCACCTCTCTGACTTAGGTTGCCGCGGGAGTCGATTCAATCAGAGGCAGCATATCTTTTGAGGAACTGCTCATCTCTTCAGAACCGTTGGTCTACCCCATCCTTTTAACTGAACTGTTTTCACATCACAATCTAGAAATGTCATATGTTGTCTACGCTTACCTGTTGATATTGGTCTAGGGTTCACACTATTGACTAGGATTCTATAAGACTAGCCCAATTCTTCTCCCACTCGCGCAAGAGCCTCGTTCGCAGCCTAAGTTGCGGCATACACAGTCTGCCCCGCGGCTCCAAGGCAGCGCCGACGGACGGAATGAAGACGATGCGACCACCCTTTGTGAGGCAAAGTTTGACATTGGTGTCGAAGTGGCAGGTGTAGAATTCTTCGGTCGTGTCTACCAGGTTGGCTTCGCTTCCTTGCTAAACAAGGATAAGTAAAAGCAGTACCCGAATTTTTATTTCTGATGGATTTGACAATATCCTTTTCGAAGCATTGAGAAATCTCACTATAAATACTATCGCTACATTTGTAACTAATATGCGGGTGAAAGCATTAACAAAGAAATACATAATCTCCTCATCGTCACATACGCCCTAAACCGTCTCTGATAGAGCTACCTGTACCTTGTCCTCACATTTCTCCTTTTCTGGTGGCTGAGGGTTATTCTGCTCGCGTGCTTTCCCCTTTGATGGCGCAGGCACAAACTCAATAGTTCCCTTTTGGTACGCTATCACAGGTCGAGTGCCATCGTAATATCCAAGTAACTCGGCTCCACCAGCATCGGAGTTGAGATTTAGAGGAATGGGGCCGCTGAAGCGGATAATGGGGCCACCATCTACTGTGAATCCAATGAATTCGCCCAAAACTGAGGTTGAATTCTCAAAGTCATCTTCGACATTTCCCTGAATGGTGTTCCTAAAACGCCATAGCTGACTGTTAGAGAGTGAAAACTGTTGACAAATATAGGTACATGTAGGCATTCTTACACTTCGCTTATAGAAAGAACGCTATTCCTCCTTGTAGGGCCTTCCGTGAACTGGTTGATTCGTTTCTTTACGCAGTCGTGAATGAGGTGCAACAGCCCGGCGATAACGAGAACCGGTGTTCCTAAAGCAAGAGCCCATGGCCTTGAAGTCATAATCAGTATTTTGCCTCCCTGTCTAATCATGAGCGGAAAGAAGCTTACGGATGCCTTCTATTTCTCCATGAGTGTGCCATGGCGAGAATGATACCCATCATAGCTATTAGCGACCCAACCTGAGTCATGGTCCATGTAGACCAGTACAAGGATATCAGATTCTCGCCATCGCAGAACTGTAGAGCTAAGAGAGCAAAGGCTTCCATGACAACGACGCCAGCCGACACTATTACGCAGGCGAGGCACATCAGCATGTACTTGACTAGCTTTCTTGAACGCTTCCGGGGATCATGGCTGTATAGCTCGATGGCTTCTTGGCCCCTATTATTGGTAACGATATGTTAGTTTTCATGTAATCTTGCACATATAGCTTAACGCGAGCTCTCAGCGGACCAATGAGGAGAAGGAGGTGACGTACTTTGTATATGTCCAAGATGCAACAAATAGGATCATGAGATTTAACACAAACATGAACCAGTAGATGATTCTGAAATGCCATCGATCTAAATCGGATGCAAATTGCGCATATTGCTTGCACAGTTTATCATCCTTCACAAATGTCTGGACCATAACATCCATCTTATCTAAGATCCGCTAAGTAGGATACAAGCGGGAGCAGATGTCGAAAATGGGAATCAAAAGATTGTAAAAGTAAGAGCAGGGACTTTGTAGGTGAATAATAGCAGCTATATTGACTAGTGTTGTGGATGTGCCAGTCACTGACAAGACAAGACTTGGCTGATGCACATGAACGCATTTGAGTTTGGCGTTCATCTTTTATATACATATGCTGCCCTTGATCACTGCCCTCTTTAGATATACTTCTCGATTGGGATTTGTCCACTTTTTGCTCTGTACATAGTGTACCTTTCCTCAGCCAAAGCCATCGGGAGTTGGTCCATAAGTCGCACAGACCCTCCGCAATAGGCAATGGTAGCATCATGTATATCAAAAAAGGGATAAGAAGGAGACTTGGCACAAACAAGTGTGCGTATTCGAGTTCAATCATTTGTCGCTACAGGACAGTGACAGCGGGAGATCCGTGTTTAGCTCGCGCCCCCAACTTCTCCAGGCCGCAGCAGCATGGAGAGTCGACGTGTGGCTTTTTGGGCATACTTGATTCGTCACGTTGAATGCGATTATCCGTGTGGCGAGCACTGCCGGCGGCTGGAATCGGGAAGAAGAAGACAAATCTTCGGCGAGGCGCATATGCCTAGGTAACTGCGCATTGACTTTACGACCATGACTGTATAAACCAAGAGGAAAGAGTAAAGTGAATAAATAAAGCTATCTACGAGCATCCAGATCGTTGTTTAGCTGATAAGATGGACTTTTCGTAGTGAAGATATAAAAGGGTAGTTAGGCTATGCTCGCTATAATAAACCGTCATGATTACATATCAGTCTACAACGCTGATGAAGGCCGCGATTCAGACTGAGTGTGAGACAAGCAGCTGATCAACGCACAGACATCTTCTGGAGTTACACGCTCTCCATCTCTCCACCTCTCCATGTCTCATTCTCTTGATCTGAGGCCAGAGATAGTAACGGGTAATGATACTAGTAGAGTGTCCCACTTCAGCTCATGTTCCACTGCCGTCGCGTCAATATATTCTACCATTGGTGGTATATCTTAAGGAGACCTTGAAGATTCCTAATTTCTGCTTTATCATAGGCGAAAGTTCAGTAGAGTTATACAAGATGCAAGGGTAGTAGTATAAGCTTCACAATAGGAGTGGTGGATAATGATCACTTACCTAAGTTACTGAGCACTAGATACGGAGTATATGTATCCTTTATCTAATCTGGTCTCCATGTGCCTTAAGTTACAGCTGTTTGCACGCCAAGCATTTCTTACATGGATATTCGGGTTAGGAGGATGAGCTAGCGATAAAAGGCACTATTCATATCTATGTCGTTTCAGCTTTTTCAGCTAACATTGGCGCCAAGTAGCAATGTGTAAAAGACCATACCGACAACTTCTCGGCCCCCAGCTCAGATGTGAAACAAAACGATATGCTCAGTTTCGACGCAAATCCGAAAATATTACGGGGAGATCAAATACATATAGCCAATTTTTCACATCGTGTGAGCCTTGGCATAAACCGATAAGAGGCTAAATTGATTACCAGGTAGCCGAAAATAAGTGCCAAGGCATGCCAGCAGACGGTGTGCAATCCTCTTCGCTCGGATCAAGCCGTCGTATGCGTCGTATTTAGATCTGACCTATATTTGTCTGATCTACATTTTAAGCTTATTTGCTATGCATACCTTGAGATCTGCTTAGCCATGTGATTCATGTTCCGCAAGCTTGGAACTGGCCAAGGCGGGTTCAGCCGCACTTTTACAAAGGTTGAGTAGTTATAGTTAAAGTCCCTTTTATCTCTATTCTGTTATAATAGAATCAGCCCTAAGAGTATCGATCAACTCTCCCACTCATTCTATGCTAAGCAAGAGTAACAGCCATCCTTGTTTGTTTGGGCGGATCAAAGAATTTCGGTTGAACAGTCCTCTGCCAAGTTTTGGGCTGCAAACAAACGCTAATGGGTCATTTACACGCTTAGGATGGCGGCACGTCTTGGCATATCCTCGAGATAGATAAAGTTTGCCACTATCTACAGCACTGCCACAAAACCTGGTACCGCTGTGAATGATGAGATTCAACTCTGAAACGCAAAGCTTCAGTGGCTTCTAACACGGCGAGTGGTCTCAACCAAAGATTGCGTTGGGTAGTGCAATGTTCTGGAACTTGATAGATGCAATTATCCCTAGCAATAGTTCCAAAACCTCAAGAGGAGGTAGATTTAACTTTCAACTCATGCAGAAGGCTTGCGTGCCCTTAGGCCAACTGGTGCCAAGACTTGCTTGTCTCGGATTTTTTTTTTGACTTTCCGAAGCAAGGGGAATCTTGGGTGTAATAGCGGTGTGCACTTGTAGCAAAGAGGCACCAGCGTCGCCACGTATGCCGGTCTGAGCTCAATATTCTGACTCCCTTTATCTAAGGAGTGACTCCATATTCATCATAGATCTGACCTGTTTAATAACACCAAGGACTGGTGCGGCCGAGATGTCTCGAAATATTTGGCCCACATTTTCATTAAGTGGCAGTTACGTGTAGGTTTACTGCCAGGTGCCCGGAGCTCATATCGGAAGCAAATAAACAAGTGGCCCTCAAAGGTCATGGAGCTAAATGAAACGCTGTCAGAACGGGGTTAACAAGCAATTTTCTTTTCTACATAGCGAATGACTTATTGGGTGGTGGACACTGTGCCATCCTTTCCTGTTATCAAAATCTTGCTCTGTGCCTCGTCAACTGGATCCACAGCCTCTGTAATTATGCGTCCAGCGTGGTCGTGCCTCTTATCCCATTCCTCAACTTCAGCGTTTGGCACTTTGACCAGCTTATGACTCTTGGCACCATCGTCGAGGGTAACCACTTCTTCGCGAATTTTGTAACCTCGGAGACGAGGAATGCCGTGAACCCAAAGCCAAAAGTAGGCCGCACAGCCCAGGAGGCTAGAAGAATATTAGCAATTGAGCTAAGAGAAAATGATACTACATGCTTGATTGCAACTTACATGCCAACAGAGGTAACTACATACGTAGCGTACCAGAAACTGACGTCGCCACCAGTTGCTCCTCCCGCAGGAGGGTACCACGGCATGATGAGTAGGTAGAGGTTTTTGAGAATGCTGAAATAGATAGCGACATCCCAGGCTCTGAACGCGGACCTTGGCAAATTGAGAGCTTTTCGCTTGCGCCTCACAATAAGAAGACCAACACTCATTAAAAAGTCAAAGAAAGACCCAGGATAAACACCAAGATCAGTAACTGTAAGTTTAGTTAGCATTGAAAAGAAAATGAGCAAGCCAAGATAGAGCTACTCGATTACATACCAAAATTGAAGGCATCTCCAGCAGGGGGTGCTAAGATCATGACCACAGTAATGGCATATTTGAACAGGTATGGTCCAAGAGCGGTGCCAAAAGGATAAGTCGAGACCCAGAAATTGGTGAAAGGCAGGACACCTTGTCGACCGCATTCACGAATAATCCTCGAAGATCCAATCAACACCGCTACTAGATTACCGAAAGCACTGATTGCAATCAGGAAATTAAGCGCTCTGATACCCTTACTATCTCCAAAAACATTTACGAAAAACAGATTAGCAACAGTAAGCTTGCCGCCAACAATGTCTTCCTTTGGAACTAAAAGGCTTCTTATTAGAGATGGCATATGTATAACATTAAGCTTTGATAACTTACCGGCCGAATAATAGGCAACAACAGTTAGAATGTAAAGGACTGTAACAGTACAAATTGCAATGAACCCGTTGCGTCGAATTTTCTTGACGGGATTCTGTGAAAAAAGCGTAAGAAGAGGAACAGATAAAGAATGGCCATCCGTGAGAGGAGATTTAATGCATACCTTGACTTCATTAGCAACGTTAAAAGAATTTTCGAATCCGGCGTAGGAGAAAATAATCTTGTATAAACTATTTGTTGTTCCATAGGCAGTAGCTTTGCCCTGGAAAGAATTCTGGAAATTGGCTGTCGGATTCTTGATTCGAGTGTGTCCTCCAAGGATTACGAAGCCCGTGATAGAGATGAAGAGGAGTGTAGAAAGCTTAATGAATCCGACTACGTTTGCAAAATGATACGCGTGTTTGTTGTGCAAAACCACAGCTGTAACGTATGAGCTTCTCGCATTTGTTTTTCCACTATTCGCAAAAACTTACCAAGCACTGCAACGGTGTAGCCAGCTACGGCTACTCCCTTCAACTGCCAATCGGTTGGGCTGTGATCTGTCATTTTAAAGAGATATTCGGCCAGAACTATTTGTAGATTTCAAATTAACTATTTTGATCTACCCAGTAGTTAAAAAATTAAATGGCAACTTACCATAACAGTTTCCGCTGCTAAATGACAAAATCACCGTCTGGAAAGCAAATGCCGTCGACATCAGCCAACGTGGCCGTGGGAATGCCTGCTCGAGATACACCACCTCGGCTCCAGATCGCGAAGGGAAGTAAGATGTAAACTCGAGATAGACAGAAAACGCGCATGTCGAAGTGAGGAACCCAAGAGCCCACCAGATGAGACTCAATCCAATGCTGCCGGTTCCAGAAAGAATGCTCGAGGCTGGTAATACCTTTTTTTTAGCTTCAACAAGGAAGAGATGCGGAGAGAAATGTTTGCTTACGAGTTGAGAAGATGCCAGTGCCGATCATCTTACTCACGTTCAGGAATAGAATCGTCATTGGCCCAACATTATACCCCAAGGGGGACGACTCTTCAACAGGTGCACCAGATGCATCTTGGTAGGATACCTCTTTGTTGTTGCCTGCTTTGCCTGCGACATAATATGTACCTCCGGCAACGAGCTCGGACGGATCACTGTCCGACGATGACCCTCGCTCTTCTACTTCAGAAGATCCGGGCTCTTCACTGCTCTGGAAAGGACGCCGCCAGGAGAACGGCATTGTGCTTAAATGTACCTGAAATAACCGGATATAAGTCAGGAAGCATAGACCTGTTACCAAAGGAGGTTTTCAACAAGAGATATCTGGCTACAAATTTCTTGTCGATGCGCTTGCTATATATTGATGAGTGACATGGTATAAATGGGTCATGGTTAAATATTTTGAGCTGGGTCTCCGCGGGCAATTGTTCGTTTTGCTGTTGTGCAGTGCCATATTCTTTCAGCTCACTCCATAAATTACTATAAGCAGGTGATCTTCACCCACTGTGTGTTGTAGCGAAGAACCTTGGCAGTCCAGATTCATGACTAGTGGATGTGATACCATTGATGGCGATGATACAAGGCTCCGATAACGCAATTGACGTTCCTATCCTCTCACCCTGTTTCGCTTAAGCCGGCTCTGGACTCACTTCTAGACTCGATCTCTGGTCTGCGCTGAACTATCGCCTGCATGTACTATCGAACACACGAGATGTTGGACATGCATACAAGCCCTTTATTGTGCTTTGGGTGAGATTAAACTAGGCTTTTGATTATGCACGATCTCGACAGTTCGGGAGATGTGTGGGGGAATAAGCTCATTCAGCGTGGATGGCACAATAGGAGGCTTCCCTAGAAGCTTGGTTGCTATGCCCGAAAATATCCTAAGTCGACCATGGACAGCTTTTCCTGAGAGGTTTGCGTACTATGTCGCCATATTCGCAATTGTGATGTGATGTGGTACCAGGATGTTGTTACAGCCCTTGACTTACTGTGTTGGTGAACGATTATGCGGGCTGATAACGCATGTGCAGCGAAAATGTGGAAACGATCGGCCTATGAACTAGTCTAGATGCTACGATCTGGGGCTTGTCCAAGTTGAGAACATGAAGTTCATGCCATTTTAGGAAGATGCAAGACAGCATGAGCTTAATCTTGTACGAAAGACGATCTAGAGAGGCTAATATGCCTGCATAAAGCTATATAAAGCTGAAATATTATGTAGTAATAGATATTCATCCTTAGAAACAACCCTCGACAAGGGTGTGAAAGGGCTGCCCGCCCGACGTGGGGTATCGTGGGCTGATAACTATTCCTAGAGTCTCTATGCATCTCTACTCTACTCGTACTTTCCAGGTTTTCCGTCACTGGCGCTGCGGACTCTTGGTTCTAGAGGGAAAACACTGTTCTCTGGCTTAACATCCTTGTAAACCCTGTCCCAGTTCTCAGTCAGCGGCTCGGGTGTCTTCCATGCTAGCTCGGGATCACGCAGCCAAAGACGAATGAGATGGCGCCTATTAATATGCATTGTTAGCAGGGATGCGTGATATGAAACCTCAAAACTTCGTAACTCCCGTCTTAATCACCCACTTTTTGTCTGCTGAGTCTCGGAATTTCTCGCGAGCGTGGAAAATGCTCAAATTATTGGCAAATTGAATGTCCCCCTTATGGAAGTCGAGCGAGGCGCGGTATTTTTCGGCTGTGAAGTGCAGCGCATCTAGTGCCTCGGCCTGGGCCTCAGTAATGGGAGGAATTTCAGTCGATCGAGGAAGACCCCAGTATCCTGTAAAAGTTCGTCGCGCGTATTGAATGATCATTCGCTCAGGGGCATCCTCCGTGGCTGGCTGGTGGTATAGAAGAGGTCTCACTGTATGTGTCTTGCCACGTTTTCCGAATCTTTACGGGCAGACGAGTTAGCAGCAGTATCTACACGCATTTGTTTGTTTTGAAACCTCGCTGGCAATATGCTTCACTTACTCGTCGACTGCCCAAGGCTCAGCCAAGGTGCGAATGAGATCGGGGCGGTTGGCCGCAAGCTCATTGTATACATGCCAGCTGCTGGAGAGAAAGCTCTGGCCACCTTCTTCCGGCTCTCCCAGAGCGAAGAGAGCAATGACATCTCCAACATCTGTGTGGAAAACCTGCTTGTCGGTCGTGTAAGCTGGGGCGCCTATCTTGTGAGGATCAATCTCCTGGCTGAGATCTTTGATATGCGCAAGAACCACGTCGGCTGGCTTTCCATCGAATTGGTAATCTTGGCGGCCTCGGATAGGTGCAATATGAGAGGCAATGCCAGCATAGATCGCGACATTGTCTTCACGACTGTAATTGTCGACAGGTACACCCTTGACGACCTTGAAGCCGTGGCCTAGATGAACCTCTTTGGAGATCTCTCGTAGAGTGGCATGCAGCTTTGGTAAGGGAAATGTCTCTTGAGTAATGTAGCCCAGGCCCAAATTCAGTGCTATAAATGTACAGTCTTAGCATACACTCTGTTCAACCTTGTTTGACCCAGAGCTCGTTTGAGAGACTCACATTTGAAGTGGCGAAGAGCCTCGTCGATCTCAGCAATGTCACTCTCAGTCAAGACGTAGTTCCAATTGTATGTCTCGGCCAAATTCCTTCCATCCCAGACCAAATCAGATTCAAGCTTGGTAGGAAAGCCTTCCGGCAGGGTCTTTTCCAGCTTCTCATTCTCCTGACGGCGTTTAACGCGGCTGAGATAGTTGTCGTAGTCGGGAGCATATGAAATGTCCGGCTGTCTGGGGATTTGAACAGCGGCGGCGGCCATGTTGAAGTTGGATTCCCTTTTGCGATAACAGAGAATCAGCCCGATAGCAGGGATGCCTTGGTGTAGGGGTTTACGCTGGATATGATAGTTTGTCTAACTGTGTGTGCGTGTGTGTGTAATTGCCGGTGACAGCGAATTTATTTGTTTGCTTGCTTCTATCGGCAGATCGTTTCGTTTGACAAATCACTACTCCGCCATCGGCTAAATAACATATGAAGCTCTTCTACTCGGCATGTCGTCATGAAGGTTGGATGAGTTCGGCCCATCTGATAGGATGCTAGACTTGTTACCTAAGCCGGAAATCAGCTGCTCTCATGTCGCCATCACTGGCCACAGACTCGCAATCCTGCGTAGCTTTTCCAGCCGCTGCTTGTCACAGAATGATGGAGTATAAACGAGCCAATCAAGCCGGCCGTGATTATCAGATTTCAACCACTACTATGGGCCGTTAATTGCACAATGGCCGCCCCCACAGCTATTAAAGGCCGTCGTTATACGAATATACGCTTAAGCCGTCGCGGCACCTCCACATTCACACATTCACCATCGTTGCGGCGGCCCACAGTCTAATATCGAAACAGCCGCGGAGATGACCTGCAAGGTTGATGCATGTACTTTCAGGTATAAGCGCACAATTGCCGGGCAGTAAAAGCAGCGCACGGCGTGGAGCAGCAGCTTGGGGCAACAAAATTATTCAAAAAATTGCCAAAAAAAGAAGAGCCTCTTGGAGGCCTGGCGGATCTCTCCCGCCGGGAATTGAACCCGGGTCTCAAGCGTGACAAGCTTGCATACTGACCACTATACTACGGAAGATGTAACAGTCTTTGGTAGGCTGTTGTAGGTGGATCATTGGGTGCGGAGAGGCAGACAATATTTTACCTATATTGGTTTGGAGGTAGTGACCTTGAATTTTGTGTTCCATTTGTTTGTCTTTGCCGGTAAACGAGCAGCGTTCCCTGCCGTAAAATTGATAGACGCTTTTTAGTTCTCGATGTCCGCTGTACTATTCTTCCTGGCTGAGTAAAGCAAAAATGTTGAAGATCACATCACAGTTTGTTCTTGAACTCGACTGCTTTATTTATCGACTTGATGGTAGGATTGGAAAACAGTAGCTAAGGGGAATTTAAATTTTCCTTACAGTTGACAAGACGACCGCAGGAGAGCGAAATTCAATAGTAACAACTCTTTCACCGTGGCTGTGATATCATTTTCTCTCTACTGATATTAGATGATGTTGATCCAGCAGGATGACTTTGGCCTACTGAAGACTGGCTGGGATCTTACAAGCAGCCCACGATAAAACATGACTTCGATTCCGATATGCGCTTGCCTTGATTCCGCTACTTTAACTTGAACTGCAATTGCATAATTAAAGTAATTTACCAGAAGCTGCAAAGTTACGCGGTAGGCGATTTTCACCCTCTGGATACGGCTGACCAGCTTCATTTCGGGCCATATCATTAACCCACTGCGCATTTCCCAACAACTCAAGCTTTGGTCCTCTTTGCGACCACTTTGTCGCCAAATAATACCACGAAATGGCGTTTCCTACCGTTCCTACCTCATCACTAACGCCGGTCCTTGCGGCATGTGACATTCGATCGTGCAGCTTAAGATCCGTAAACAATTCCATTAAATGGTTGGCAACGGTTTTCCAATCTCCCGGCTGAACAAGATATCCGTTGACCTTGTCTTTTACCTGAAGAGGTATGCCACCAGCATTCGTAGCAATGACGGGACGACCAGCGTGCAGTGCCTCAGAAACCTTTATCTCGAAGCCCTCGTAGGTTGAAAGCTGCAAAACGACATGGGCGTTGGCCATAAGACAATTTAGGAGTTGATCGCAAGGATCCAGGCGCATTACGCTAACATCGCCCATAAGGTGAGGGTATCGAGTCTCTAGCTGTGTCATGACCTGTTCATAAATAATGGTGCCATCAGGATCATCGACAGAGGCATTCCCACAGCTTGTTTTGTTAGCAGGAATAATTACAGAATAATCCAAAAAAAATTAAAAAAAAATTGAGAGAAAACATACATGACAAGCTGAGGAATATCAGTAGCTTTGTATCTTTCAAGCTGCTCCCGAAAACACGCGTACGCATCCACCACGGTCGGCATACCCTTGGCGGGATCGAATCGAGATACTTGGATAAAATATTTTCCTAAGGTGAATTAGTATCAGTTAGAGTAATCCATTGCTTCATCGACTTTCAACTCACTCGTTGGCCACTGCAGCTCTGTCATACGCTGCGAGCGACAGTTGATGTTATATAAATGGCCATAATAGCCAACATCCCAAATCTCCATAGGCTTATTCAGGCCATCAAGCCTATATGTCCTTTAGTAAAGACTATGACCTCTCTGATTAGCAGAGACCTATACATACCAATCGGTTGTTGCAGGTAAATAGAGGACCTTGTCTCGAGGCACATTATGAGGCACAAACGAAGGAATCGGGTGACTAATAAATAAGTCGGCTTGTTTAATATTTTTCCAGAGAAAATCCCAGATATCTGCCTGAGGAGAGCCCGCTACATCAATTAAATCCGTTCTAATCTGGATATGCGATCTGTAGAAGACCGGCCGTGATGGGGTGAGTTTCTTGATTAGCGGGATGAGGCATGGCATTTGAGGATCATCAATCTAGTTATTCAGTTATTAAATTATTAATGCAAACAAGAAAACGGGGCACTGGGGTATTTATTTAGCAGAACAACATCATGGGCGAAAAATAGCGATATATAGTTATAGCCCGTTTGTGCAATGGCGCGACTCACAATAATAACATCCGCGCCGCCTTTTTCTGGTCGACACAATGGGCCGCCATCAGAGAACCAGTAACGATCGGCGTTGTCGCTAATCCAGTCGACGATTGACTTCTTTGCTTCTGAAGAGATGTGCTCGCCCTGAGGGTTTACACCTTGAAGCGTATTGTGAATGTCTTTGGTGATGCGGAAGACGCCCGGATGAGGTTTTGGCACTGCACTTATCAGCTTACTACCTTATACATACACTGAATGCAGCGAGATGCTAGGGATGGCGCTGAAAACATACCGTACCAGCGCAGATCTACTCCCAACGCGCGCGAGAATCGTACAAGTGCATGTCTCATCAGGGCAACACCGCCGCCCTGAGGAGTGCTGCTGAAGAATGCTATTTTGGTTTTGTGCTTTCGTAAAATCTTTGCATAGTGCATAACTGTCTCCCAAGACGCAGGGCCGCAAGTGGTTTTGTAGTTTTCAACAGTTAAAAGCGGCGCTCGAAATCCAGCATCGACTTCAACAACACCACTCCATGCGACTTGCAAAAGAGGAGTCAAGGAAGGACCAAAGTTCCTAATATTTACGCGTCATTCGTATACATAGTTTGATGAGCAGTTATCTCTTGCATTAAAAAATCACTCACATGATGCATTTTCGCGCCATGGAGTCAGCTTGTTCGTCCACTCGTTTGCTAAGCCATAGACTTATCCTCTCTTTGTGCTCATGGGGCTGCTGAATCACAAGAGGGACAATGTCCAGCTCGAGCCACAGGCGGGAACACAGCGTTGGGCTTAGCGACTGTAGCGCATGGGGAAGTCCAGCGCCTATGACCTTGGTAAAGGTTCGATGTTCGTATCCTCTGATAGCTTTGATGATGTTGTCTGCCAGGAAGTCATGATCGTTTGTAGAGCCTTGGTCAGCTGCAGAAACAGTTTTAATGGCAAAATCAATTAGATATGTAGAATCGCGAACGGCAAAAGCAACAAGGTACGTCTTGTATCCAGATGATACGGCCGAGATGCCAATGAATATAGGCTACGCAATCGCCATTAGCTTATAAAGAATATAAATGCAATCAAAACTTTCATGTTCTGTGTCCCTTCTTCCCCCGACGAACAATAATGCGGTGCGATAAAGACTAACCGTCAGACTAAGGCCAAAACAGCCTTCTTTCTCGACGACTTTTTCAGCCTGCGACTTCCGACGAAGGGAAGCGCAGACGTGAAATTCTTGGCTAGGTTCATCGCCCATGTTGGAAACCAAGGAATTTTTTTTTTTAATTTATTCTTTCCAGATGATAAATAGGACGTGCTAGTCAAAGCTCTCGGTACGGCTATAGATATAGATGCATGTGCCTTAATCTCAAGTGCAAGCTTAGTGACGCAGTGTAAATTCAATTTATCGGCTCCTAAGAAAGTAGTCAGGCACTCAATTTGGGGAAAAAATGAATACGCTTTTCTGTGGTGATCAGGGTGTATTTATACTCTAATTGGACGACTATGGCTTGATTGAATGTGGCGGCGTGGTGCCACAGGAAATCATTGGCAAATGGTACGATGAGATCTAAGATGGAAGACGTCGCAAGTGGCATCATTGTGACATCAAAAACTCGGGGCCTGAATCCTTTCGGCTGTCTTGGAGATGAAATTAGCGCGATTGTAGGCAGCGCCTAGAAAGAAAAGGCTTGGCTCCAAATAAGTGAGAAACTTTATTATTATTGTTATTCTTCTGCTAGAGACTAATGCCATGCCGTCCCTCTATGCCGTGGGTTTCTACTTAATGGCAAGTTAGAGTTGTAATAGAAACATTGGCATGAAAGCGAATGGAGAGACAGATCTAGGATTGGGAAATGGTACGTTTCGAAATATGTGACATTATAGCTTTATATCTAAATCTTAATTGCTGTATGATCCAAGTAATTTTACTTTAAAAATTAGAAGATATATGTACGCTTCCTTCATGCATTGTAGCGCCAGCGCTTATAATTCTCATCTGTCCACCACCGAGTAACCGTGGCAGCCTCTTTCACCCACGTCGCTGCTTCAGGCCCAAACGCCTCCTCCACAATACGCAAGATGGCTTTATAGTCGTACGATACTAATGGAGTATCTTCGTGCGGATCTGTTTTTAGGTCTGTAAATCTCCATTCATAGTTACCAAAGACGGGCACAATCAGTCGCCAATTGGGCTGGCGAGCATCTCGAACAGCGATAGTCGATCCGCCGGGATTCATGACGGTGTGCTGCCAGCCTCCTTGTCCGTTTGTCTCAGAGAAGCTTTGCATTGGCCGTATGAGGGATTGACCCTCGTAGTTTTGGATCATGTCGCGCACCGCCTCTGCCTCGGATTTTGAGAGAGATTTAGTCTCAAGGAGAAGATCTAGAATGGTTGGAAGAATCTGTATCGAGGAAACTGGATCATCGACATTGATGCTTGGCAGTTTGGGATGCGATAGAACCAGCGGCACATGGTAGTTCGCCACATGTGGATTGCTATATGGGGTGATGGTTCCTCGCTCTGCAATTGAGAGGCCGTGGTCTCCAACAGCTACCAGTAGAGTCTCATCTGCAACACCTTCTTCATCCAAGATTTGAAGAATCTTATCCAGCCAGCGGTCAACGAAGCCCACTGTGTTCAAGTAATGTGAAAGATCATCAAGATCTGGGTCGTCAGCCAGCGGCACATATTTCTCGTCTTCCGGCAAGCCAAAGTCGTGATGCGTCGAGCTTGTCAAGTGAGACAAGAAGACTCTTTCATTGTTTTTCTTAGCTGAAGCAAAGGTATCTCTCAAGTAGTCTTCTACGGCACGCTCTGGCATTCCGTAGTAGTTGATATCAGGAAGATCGACTGGTCCGAGCCTGGCCGCCTCACCCTTCAATTCCCACCAACCTAGCGGATCATTGAATCCTATCTTCGGCATGAGGAGATCTTGCTTGTCATATCGTAACGTCACTGACTGCATGAAGGCGGTTTTCCATTTATATGAAGTAAAATGGTCGTCCGGTATTTCATCGCGGCTGTGATTGACCTGGTTCAGTGCTTCAAAAATGTGTGGCAGGCATGGCTGGTATATATGATGGTCGGTCTCAACGTTAAAATCAGCAGCTAGTGGACTTATACCGCAATGCGTCCCGACTAGGCTCTTCAACGTGTAAGTACTGGTAGTAAAAGCGTTGTTTGCACTAATACCACCGCGCGGAGTACCAGCTTTTTCGCCAAAGCCATCGTCAAAGTCCCCGGTAAGGTACTTTGCAGTCGGAGTTAGGGAAGATAACCTTTCTTGCGCTTCTGCCGGCAGCGATGAGTTCGGAAATGATTGAGCGAGACGATTCCATATGTAGCTATTCTTCTTGATCGGAAAGACGTCTTTGCGTGTGCTCTCAAGTTTAACTAGTACAATGTGTCGGATGGGAACGTCGTCTAGATTGGCTCGCAGAGGCAGTAGCAAATCTTCGTCAAGATTTGAAAGCTTCAATGGATCATTAAAAGCACTGTAGTGCTCTTTGCCCGTTTCATACCAATCCTGAAATCCTTGAAGCGACGCATTATTTGGTAACCAAGCCCAGGGAATCGGTTCGCCCAAAGCCGTGGTATTATGCAGTGCATCGTTGACATTGCCTGACATCGCAAGAAGACCAGCCAAAGAAGGCGTCGAGAACAGGAAATCGACAAATGGCATTAGTGGTAATGTCCATGACATGAAGATGAGCGAGTGATCCGTGGGCCGTGTTATCGTACAGATGGCTTGGGCTGCCAATACAAAACCAACAACTAGTCGCAAATATGATGTGCATTTGGTTGGCTGCATGCTATCGTTTTCTAGTCTTTGTTCCTCAAGTTCGACTTCCTTGTAAATATCTTCGATGTATTCGACATCTTGTTGAGGTAGATGCTTATACGTCTCTCTCGAGTAGGTGCAGTGATTCAAGACTGGTAGCTTGTTAGATATAAGCGAGAGTGGCCACTTTAAAACCTCCAGTGCACATCTGGATACTTGATCAAGCGGATATTGGAATATCCCTGCAAGTATAAACAGTGCGATGAATGATAATAAGCAAGATATCCACCCTGCTGATAGTGTTGACCATGAAGACGAATCGCTGGCCAGAGCAACATTACGCCACTGGAGTTCTGTCCCGGTAGTGAAGAAAAAAGATTCTGATATTGCGGCTGCTACAATCAGAAACAACACCACAACTGTGACCAATATTGACAACGCGGTGCCCAGGGACTGGTCGACTAGCACGCGAATAGCTAATAGACATGCTGTGTCTTGCGAGAAGAAGGAGAGCCCCCAAAACAGGATATCTCTTTTCTGCAACGCATCAAGATGAGCGTATATGTGGACGGACTTGGCGCTGAGTGTAGCGGTCGCTGCTACCGCAAAAGCGAACCGACGATTCAAGAGGCGAAGAGCGGCGGCTCTCAAAATACGTCGGGAGAGGAACTGGGCGCCACTCATGGTCAAGATCTTGATACCCAAGGTTAAATTTGGAGCATGTAGGGCCTCGTAGGTTGCAAATCGAAGAACCTTGAGAGGACATCAAAAGCAAGAAGCGTGGAGGTAACATGCCCAGCAGTTGTTGGAATATATATCCAGCCAAAGGAAAAGGTAATTTTATTCTTAGAAGGGCATATTTTTTAAGACGACCCTTGACAGCTGCATCTCTTGGTGCAAGGGAGTAATGTGTCGCATGCATAATTTCCTGAAGTAGATCATCCTAAATCTTCACGTAGGTACTCCGCGAAGAGATCCGTTTTCAAAATTCCAGTGTCTATGTGTCGCGTGTCTAATTTCTAGTTCATACGATGTCAGGAATTTGCTTAGCTGATTGTTTCAATCAGGTGCGAATACAGCTACGTGGAAAGAACCTAGATTTGATGGCGTCTGGGGGGGCTGGTAGATTTGAGACAGAGAATGGCCGCGCTCGACAATAAGGTGAGACAGATGGGCACCAGAACACATAGTTACTCAACTAGCACCTTTGGGGGATGTAAAGGGCAGAAAGGGGATTATCTACGCACTATGGAGGGATGTAAAGACCCAGAGTCTGGTCAATATAGGAGTATCAAAAGGGAATAGGTTTACCCCTTGCACTTCATACTATGTGCACCTTGAAGTTTTCTACCAACCAAATTTGCTCAAACTTCTGCGACAGCCTGTCAGGTATTAGTCATTTTGATGCTGAAAATTTGAGCCTATCTCTGCTATGATGGAATCACTGTGAACTCCTCACTGTTGTCGATTGGTGGTCCTGGAAAAGAATTGTAAATCTTCGAGCAATTGACACACATGTGAATGCGGCTGTTGTAACCGAGAAGTTGCTGGCAGTTTCTCTGGCAGTTTCTCCCCTCAAAGAAAATGCGGGTAGTAGCTGCTAGTTAGGAGACCTGTATAACCTTGAAGAAAATTTTTTACTAGGTTGCAGGGTTCTCTTTGAATAAGGGACCTAATGCATAAATACGATATAGTGTAAACAGCGATTATTGCTTACCACTTGTGCCAGAAGCAATGTTGGAAGTTGAGGCTTGTATGTACAACTCCGGGCCTCGGCACAAGATATTCTGACAGATGCATTGCGCTATTTTCTAAGCCGAAGTCTAGCCCAATCAATCACCGACCACGTAGCTAAAGCGAAGCTGTAAGTTAAGCAACTGTCTAGGCTCAATTGAACGTCTTCACCAATGATGTTACACGATCTCCGCACGAGTAGCGAGATCTAGTTTTACACCGTATGAACGGGCCTCAACAAAATGCAGATGCAGTGGAGAGATCGACGGACATATTCCCAGATATAGCAGCTCAGATGCCAATTGAACCACGTTTGTATAGCCTCCTATGAGAGTCGAGGAATTAATAATGATGGATGCATTGTGCATTGTACTCGTATGCTGGCAAACGGAGTAGGAGCTGTCACATGGAAACCCATAAGTACCTTGAATATAGCATATTAGTACTTATATATATACGCGAGTCAAGCTGCCAAGCTGCCAAGCTCTCCTCTGCTTTGCACGCACAGCTTCATTGAAGATCTATTGTTCTAAGCTCGAGATCTTGGGCTAATCAAGATGGTGTCAGCTTTTACTTCAGCTAAAGCTCTTCCGGTGCTGGCCGCGGGCGCTTTTGCTGCTGCTAGCTACCCGCCCATCCCTGTCGATTTAACGACTCCAGTTCAGCAACGCATTGCAGTGAACGGCCCCAACAGTATGTTCATACAACCAGCGTCATACAAAGAGCGTATTGGATTACCTATACTGATAATAGACAACAGGTGTTTCAATTGGGTGGAACACCTACCAGCAACTCAGCCAGCCTTGTGTTGCTTATGGCAGTTCTGCTACCTCTCTGACACAACAAGCATGTTCTAAGAACTCTGTTACATATCCAACCTCGCGCACATGGTCGAACTCAGTGACTCTCAATAACTTGTCGCCGGCCACTACTTACTACTACAAAATTGTCTCAACCAACTCAAGCGTGGATCATTTTTTGAGTCCCCGCATCGCCGGAGACAAAACCCCGTTTGCTATCAACGCCATCATCGATTTGGGAGTCGTAGGCCCCGACGGCTACACCATTCAAAATGACCAGACCAAGCGTGATACAATTCCAACCATTGACCCGTCATTGAACCATACCACCATCGCGCGTCTCGCCACTACCGCCAATGATTATGAATTTGTTATACACCCGGGCGACTTGGGATATGCTGACGACTGGATCGAAACGCCAAAGAACATCTTTGATGGGACAAACGCATACCAAGCCATCCTGGAGCAGTTCTATGACCAACTGGCTCCCATCGCTGGCCGCAAGCCGTATATGGCCAGTCCTGGCAACCATGAAGCGGCATGCCAGGAGATCCCCCACACAACAGGACTATGCCCCGCTGGACAGAAGAACTTCACTGACTTCATCAATCGGTTTGGTCAGACCATGCCAACGGCGTTTACTTCTACCTCAGCAAACAGCACTGCCAAAGTCAACGCGAACAAGGCCCAGCAACTCGCCAATCCTCCGTTTTGGTTCTCTTTCGAATATGGAATGGCCCATATCGTCATGATTGACACCGAGACTGATTTTGCCAATGCCCCTGACGGACCGGATGGTTCTGAGGGCCTCAATGGCGGACCTTTTGGAGCTGCCAACCAGCAGCTCGAGTTTCTTGAAGCAGACCTGTCATCTGTTGATCGTTCTGTCACGCCTTGGCTAATCGTTGGAGGACACCGACCCTGGTATTCGACGGGAGGTTCTGGCTGTGCACCATGCCAGGTCGCTTTTGAAGGCCTCTTCTACAAGTACGGCGTCGATTTAGGAGTCTTTGGACATGTTCACAACTCTCAACGATTTAACCCAGTCTTCAACGGAACTGCCGACCCCGCAGGCATGACTGATCCGAAAGCGCCAATGTATATTGTCGCCGGCGGCGCAGGCAACATTGAGGGCCTCAACAGCGTTGGATCAGAGCCCTCTTACACAGCATTTGCTTATGCAGATGACTTTAGCTATGCGACAATCCGATTCCTGGATGAACAGAATTTGCAAGTTGACTTTTACCAATCGTCAACGGGAACACTTTTGGATAGCTCGAAGCTCTTCAAGTCTCACAAGCAGCAATTTGTCGTGCAATAATGGATTTGTTCTAAATAGCGAGTACATATCTTAGACATACTGCCTATTAGGGCCATTCTTTTGCTCTAATATCGCATTCATAGATGATCAATAATCTTAGACTTCCTGTGTTCCCACTTCTTTAAACATTTATTGCCACAGCAATTGGGTTTCAGGGAAAATGATGCGATGGGTATCCAAATTGCTTGACTTGGCACGTAATTTTGCGAGTTCGAATGCCGCAGAGGCAACTAAACCGCCAAAATTTATACTTGCCCCAGAGTACCTCCAGCCAGATGCTCCGATGGAGAACGCACAAGCAGAGAATCAACCAGATATCGACCCAACTGACCCACAGGAATCCGGATTATTCGACATGACAAGCGAGGAACGATTATTCATGATTTCTGATGTTGGAGTGAGTTCAAATGGTGGGGAAGATGAAGACAACCATTTTCAATTACCTAATGAACACTGGCAATCGATGATGGCCTTTAGTGAAAATATTGAAGCGAAAAGTAAGCAAAGCAACTGGCCTTTGTTAGACTTTACATTGGGATTAGATTAGATACATTCTGAAGCTTCCGATAATATACGCGAAGAGATAAAATGCCTAGCTTTGTTCAGATAGCTTTCTTTATGAACTAATTTTCATGTAAATGAAGATTTGAGCTACAAAAACCCATTTTGAGTCTAGAAGTACTGATGATTCCTGTGATGTTGAATATATGCTGGTTGCCGTAGTCGGATCAAGTTCTCCAATTTACGCTTGTAACGTGGATAATTTCACCGGCTCACGATTCCCCACCGTCAAACATATTCTTGTCTACTTTCTCTCTTCACATACAATGCCTATGCACTGCCTGTTAAGGTAGACGAATAGTGTAACGCGTCATCTCTTGTATACATGGCAATTCGAAATTGTCTTCCTTGGTGGGGGCACCTTTTCGGCGAGGCTATTCGGGGATAGCGACTTTACGTCAACTTGATCTGCCTGCGCGAACATGGCGCATCGACTAGCTGCACGACAATCCACGCCCTTTGCTTTAGGCGGCCTGCAGATTACGTGTATGCTTTATTTGGAGCTTAAAAGCAGGCATATTTGACTCTATAGATTCTGTTATTCTGTATAAATGACATTGGCATATAAGAACTTGGGGGAAAAAAAACCATCATGTCGCAAATTACTCTTTTCACTGATTCACGGCTGCCTTGCCCTCAGAGGCTACTGCTCACTATCCATGAACTTGGACTCCAAATCAATGATGTTAGAGAGGTTGACATATCTAGATTTGAACACAAGGTAACTCAGAGTACATAGCAGTCTCCCCAGCACCCTCTTTTACTGAATCTTCTTTAGCAACCAGATATCCTAGAACTCAACCCCTTCGGCGCAGTACCATTCATTCGAGATGAGGCTCGCAACCCACCGTTGACGTTGGCCGAGTCACGCGCCATTGCAAGATATTTGGCGCATGCATATGGTAGCAATGATGCATCAGCTTCACTGCTTCCGGACCCAAACGACGTTGTCGCGATAGCCAAGTTTGAAGAGGCAGCATCAATTGAGCTTACTTCGTTTGACGCTGCTGCTAACCAGCTCGTCTTCGAAGAATTATTTAAACCGTTAGTTCTCTGGAAGTGAGAGCTCATTATGATTAACAGCTAATGATGTAAACAGTAATTGGTTCCACGGCGAAACGGATGTTGAAAAATGCAAGCTTCTAAGAGAACGGCTTGAGCAAGTCGTCGACCTATTGGATAAGAGACTTGCAGGTCAAAGGTTTATGGCAGGAGATGTGAGTGGCAGAGCTTAAATAAAAATGTTAAGAAAAGCAAAAGCTAACTCAAACAGAAATTGACCGTAGCGGATCTTTTTTTTGTCCCTTATATGCATCATTTGGATAAGAGTGTGTATCCAACACTGATGGATTCTCGGCCACATCTGAGCGCCTGGTGGAAGAGGATAATCAGCCGCGAATCTTACAAAAGCATATTTGGTAGCTTGAAAGTTTAGTGAGCATTCATATTTATAACAATGTTTTACGACTGTTAAATGGTTGAAAGCAGTGCTCGTAGCTCTTTAAACAAGTGGCTGCGACAACTTTATGCCGCTATGTTAAGAGACTTAAATATGAAGTTTCAAATTTTTCTACATCGACAACTTGCCAGGTTAGATAGATGCATAATTATAAATTAACCTGTCTATTGAACAAAGTATAAGTTGAAGCCGTCGCAGGCTACATTTGCGCTTCAACTGACCCAAGTGTAAGGGTTGCTACAAATATAGGTATGTTATCGTAAGTTTCATCTGAGAAAATAGAGGAGTAAGAGAATACGGTGTATCGCCCGGAGGTTTCAAAGGACGAATATTTGAGCATGCGTATCGCTGAGCATAGAATACGATCATTGATGTTCTCGATGTAGCATTAGCTGGTCCGGCTTAAGTCTCCTTTTAGAGGCAAGTCGCGTGGCAAATTTCAATAGTAGCCGTTAATAGTGGCATCTGCCGGGTGAAACTCCCGGGACATTGTTGTTCCCATAGAGCGCGTCAAAGATTGTGGAGACTTACTTATGCCCCATAACTGTTGTGCTGCTTATTCGAGCAACTAAGCATCCGAGTACCTAGAGTCTATCTGCCATCAAGTTGTTACCGCATAATGGCGTGACGTTTCATCGCTTTATGTCTGGCCGCAACAAAATAATAGCGATCTTTATGAATGGATTCCCCTAGCTTGGCTCCCCTGGGGCATCCCAGCCCTCTTGGATACTCGGATCAGGCGTGCAAAGAATGTCGACGGAGGAAGTCAAAATGTGACAAGGGGATCCCCACATGTAACATGTGCCTGAGATATAGACGGCATTGCCTTTACGAAAAATACTCGCGCACACCACTTACAAGGAAGTGAGTTGCAATAACTCATTACAAACTCTGAATAATACTAAATCTCGCCGATATAGGCATCTCACTGAAGTCGAAGAAAGACTAGAGCAAGCAGAAGCTCTAATCCGGCAACTGAGAGCTGCTCTCCCTCACCAGACTCTTCCAAAAAAGAGCCCTAATAGTGCGACCGCCTTGCTCTATCAGCTCCGTGGATTTATATATCAGCTAACTAATTATGCTCTCATTTAGGTGTAGACACAGATGGAATTGCTGCTGTTAGTTCTGGCAGCCAGGGAGACCAAATACGCGAGGATAAGCTGCGCATTCAACCTGAGGCAACTCACCCTGTCATTGAAGATTTGGTCCCTGGTGCTTCATATCTCACAACGCTTAGAAAGCTGAGCCAAAGCGATGCGTCAGTATCGCGCCAAGCAATAGAAACGTCAGAACAAGCAGAGAACTCAGAAAAATCTCACGAAGATGACTTTGAGAGCCCGCCTTCAACAGGTGAATTTGGGTGGGACGAGCATAGGGCTGCCCATCCAGCATCACCAGGAGAGCTCCCAACGAGCGATTTCAACGAAACAAGACAGATATTAGACGGCATGGCCTCTTTGACCGTTTCTGAACAGCAAAGTGGTTACCTCGGAGTCGCGTCGGGCGCCGCTTTCTTGCGCCTTTTAGAGCCCGCCCATGCTAAGAATACATATGGCTATGCGCAAGCTGAAGCGGACAGCCACTTTTCACTAATAACACTACCTAACATGAATAAACACATAGCCGACAGCATGATTGATGCGTATTTCAGGATATATCATGTCAGCTATCCTATCGTTCATGAACCGACCTTCCGAGCCCAGTACTCTGAAGTTATTCCAAGGCCTAGTGGAGGATCTTGGTTCATTCTGGCTTATACCATGGCAGCTCTTGGAGTGTATACCACTGCTACTACAGTGAACAGTCTGGATCTTGATCTCTTCAATCATATCAAGGGCTTGCTGTCTTTTGACTTACTGGAAATTGGCAGCTTGGCATTAGTCCAAGCTCTGACTTTGATCTCTAATTATCAACAAAAGAGAGACAAGCCCAATTCCGCATATAGCTACTCAGGACTGGCGACTAGGATGGCTATGGCGTTGGGACTACATAAAGACTTCCAAGGGTGGAAGATATCACCTTTGAGCATGGAAATCAGGCGCAGGGTATGGTGGACGTTGAGCATTTTTGACATTGGTGCAAATGTCACCTTTGGACGGCCCCAAGTGTGCCCGCTTGACGGTGTTGATACACCATTACCAATGAATATTCACGATAAGGTTACTTTGCCCTCAATCGTCGTATTAGCATGAAACTGACCTCTTTAGGATCTAACCCCCATGTCCAAATCATACCCTCCTGATCCGCAAGAGATTACTGTTTATACAGCAGTTCGAACACAAGCAAAATTTGCCATCGCTACAAATCCGATCTACATTCGAATAATATCCAAGCCTTTACCAAGTGCAAAAGAGCTGCTTCAATTGGAGACTCGTTGTCTTGAACCATGGGCAAAAACCACGCCTGAATATTTTTCAGAGACGGCGTCCGTACCAGCAAAATACGCCTTTGCTCATTCTGTTCTACAGTGGAGGTGGCGAAACTTCCGCATGATAATGTATCGACCTTTTGTCATCAGACGCGCTTTGCTTGCGCGTAACGGCCGTAAGGCCAATTTAAGCCCAGAGTCGCTCCAAGCTTACGATCGATGCTTGGAAGATGCTAAGCAAACCATAATATCTATAAGCGGCTTTTGGGCATCTTGCGATCATATCCGCCTGTTTGCGTGGTATGCATTGTGAGTAATTCCGACTCTTGGGCCGATGATATTGCTGAAACTAACAATTACCAAGGTACTTCCTCTTTCAAGCTGCTTTGATCCCATGTATTTGTCTTCGACACAACATCAATCCTTCACAGGAGCCTGACTGGCGGGATCAAATTGATACTTCTCTCAAGGTTCTTGCATCATTGGTGGCAGTAAATCCGAGCGCTAGAAGATGCCACCAAGTAATTGTCAGCCTCTGTGGCACTCATCTGGCCTCAGCAATACCTCTTTTGGAAGATATCAACGTACAGGACCTGAATTGCGCAGAAGATACTAGTGGTGTATACGGAGGCGCGCATCACCCAGCATCTGAAGTTGACGGTGATAGATCGATGGCCGCTGCTAGTATTTCTAATGACCAAATGGATGCAGTATTTTCGATGATGTGGCCAAATGCACTGCTGGATGGTGGCCAAGAGCAGGATGATTCCTGGATGGATTTTCTCAATGGGATGTAGGAGCATAATAATATCTCTAAATAAATATCGCATTTTGCCTTGATAAAAAAATTTATTGGATGCCTTATCTACTTTATATGCTGCTTTGTGCATGTCGCTTGAGATAAGCTATGATGTCCTACAAGTTAGTGGTTGAACGAGAGGAACTTTGATGTAAAACTTCGTATTATGTACAATGTGAAAATGTCATATCTGACACCCCTCAAGTCTTTATTTCTATACTTTCTATCATTACATCATATCTACCCCTACTTTTGGATAGAATAAATTCGCCATTTACCAAGTCGTTCGTCTTTGCTCGGTAGACTGCTCCCTCCATCGTCGTTTCGATGCCAGCGGCAAGATGCCGAGATGCAACCCGCGTGCAAGCGAGATCTGGTTCCACATGGACGAACCACTTGTCATCGACGAGGCTTGCAATCGCATCCCATGGAGGCTCATCGCAGAGTAGATAGTTGCCCTCCAGTATGCATACGTCCACGTCAGCTTCTATCAGCAGTCCATCGGCTACTGGGTCTTTGATTGCATGGTCAAAAGTAGGAGCGAGAACAAGCTGACGGCGAGAATCGGTCTTGAGCTTTCGGATGAAGCTTACTGCTGCATGACCGTCAAAAGTCCAGGGAGCGCCACGGCGAGCAAGAGCCTCAGATGCATTGGGAAGCTTTCGGAGCGTAGCGAGTGGAAGATGGAAGCCGTCGGCAGATATGACAATTGTTTTGGGGCTCTTTGATGGTAAGGAGTTGATGATGTCGGCAACCTTGTTGGCTATTGTTGTCTTCCCAGAGCCAGGAGGACCTGCTATTGCAATGATAAGGCGTGGAATCGGATGCTCTATGCCGCTAGCGGTTGTCGCTTTTGCTTTCCTTTCTTCCCACTTGTCGAGAATATAGTCCACAAGTAACCTATAGGTTCGATCCATTTTTCTTTTAGTAACTATAAAAGATTTTAGCAACTATAAAAGAAACAGGATATCGTATGCCGACTTCATATAACGACTTTGGACACTGCTGCGGACGTAGCATCCCGTCTAGTCTCCCATTTAAGACTCTTCAGCAGCTTCGATATCCACTTTCTTCGCCCTCTCTACCGAGTCATTGCTTCAATTACGGGTGACTGTCACCCTGACCCCACGACAACCCCACTATATCAAGTACGCCGATCCATCCGCACTACCACTAGCATCTCACTCGCCCTAGTCTGCTCAGTGAATTAGGCCTGCCTATCTATAATCTTACCACAAACAAGTCCGCTTGTGATATGAGCATGTCTCTAGATCTTTGAAACGATTACTCATTAGGTTTAACGTTTCACGTCAGGCGGCTTTTCAGTAAAATACATCTACCTAATATTTTACGTATTGTTCTATTACCTACCTTATACAATAGCCTTTTACTTAACTCCCATGCTTGCTACCTACCCAGTTAATGTCCTCCTTTAAATTGTCCCATAGGCCCTCAACGCAGTCTCGACTACTTCATCAAGTGTCTTTTTCGGCAGACCGAGCTTGTCATTCTGGATTTCGCCTTCTTCCTCAAGGTGACCACCGTAACGTCCGGTAACAAATCCAGTCTCTATCAGGGCAAAGGTACCTGTGATGTCGCCGGCAGCTACGGCAGCCTGTTTCTCTTTAATGAAGCTGCCGCTGTCAATAGTCTCTGTTGTGTACTTGACACCCTGGATGCGCTCAATGGTTTCGAGCAATTGCTTTTGGGTGATGGCGAAGTCACTCAGATAGATATTAGTGTTCTTCCAGTCGTCGCAATCAGTACCAGCGGTAAGCAGGGCGTTGACTAGGCCCTGAGCTGAATTCTCCTCGGTGGTGCAAGAGAAATAGCCCTCGCCGTTATCCCAGAAGACAAACCGTCGCTCACCAATGTGCATACCGAGGAAGTCATGTGCCATAGACCAGCGAAGCCACATGCCGCACGATATGCTCATCCACTCAATGACTCCCGCCTGGGCCTTAGCTCGAAGATACTCCTGGACCTTGCCTTTGTCATGAAAGACAAGGTTCAGCGCCTGGGCATCGCGCCTCATGTTGTTGAGGCCATATTCGCTGGGCACATAGCGGCGCACGCCGGCCGCGATGGCAGCGTCAATAATGCGAAACTGATCGGCCACCGATAGCGAGGTCATACAGTTGATGACAACATCTTGACTTTTAAATGCATGAATCAGCTCGTCCGTAAGGTACGAGTCGGAAATGGTGATTGTTTTAAGGTGCGCAGGCATCGTGGCTTTGGAAGAGGCACGTTGTACTAAGGTAATAGTGAAACTGGGCTCTTTCTCCAGGGCAGCCAGGACGACGCTGCCGATGGAGCCCGTGGCGCCAATGAGGATGATGTTCTTGAACGTTGACATAGTAAAATTCCAGTGAAGCTTGTCCAGTCGGATAATATGAACTTAATAAGGATTATGTATATGCGTTATGCACACTCTCGATGTAACCGTTGTATTGTGATAGTTTGCTTGGGAACTCTACTCTCATGGAATTGTGTTCTACTTGTGATGTCCAGCTGCTTTAGGAGACGATACAGCGGCCTTTAAGTATTGCACACATGCAAGCAAGAGACTTGGTAAAGCCCATTACAAATGACCAAGTTGGGTTGCAATAGAGGTAGAAGCTGCTTCGCCCATCCTGGAACTAAACCACATAAACCAACGGCCGGATTACCATATTACTTCAAAGAATTGGCCAGTGGGTTTCGTCACAACCCGATCGAAATCGCCCCATCATTTACTTAGAAGAGCAGCCAGCTAACTTGTAATAGTAAGCATATACAGGGGCCCACTCCAATTTTTGAACGTTATACGGTAGTTGTTAGATTTCCTTAGCATTCCGTTGTTTAGTCTCCTCGCTTGGAAAATTTGGCAATATGAGATCATTAATAACGCAGAATGCTTAATCACTGGGCTTCTTTTAAGCATTGCCACGCTAACTATTCAACTTTTTACAAGTTGCTTATGCCATCCATGGATATCAATCTCTTCTGGCGCCGTGGATACTTTACGTAACTTCTGTTGTGGAACTCTTTAGCTGAAGGGTTTCGAGCTAATGCAGCTGCCGATATGCAGGTTCCGACATATAAGAGCCGCTATGCGGGTGCCGCTCCGGAGGTGCCAATACTCCATAATCTACCCGTAGCCCAACAGATACCAGTGCGAGTCAATCAGCGACCACTCAAGAATCCTTCTGTGGGAAATCATGTTGTCATGCCGAGGTACGATGCCCCCTTGGCGTATTACAATTGCAAAGCATGAATAATCCATGAGGTTTAGCAAGAGTGTATTCCCATCTCCTCTGCGATGAATCTTGCATTGAAGAGCGGGATGTACCGTTAGACTTGATTCGCGAGCAACTTAGTATTGCGAAACTATCTAGATGCTTCGAAGGGGTTAAGGTTGATCGAGGCCGTTCTGATTTACAATCCATGGGTGGTCGCTGTTTATTAATTATTAATTGTGTTACAATAATCTACCACTGCAAATATGGTTGACTGCATTCATGACCAAAATTTCCAATGACCCAAGTCCTTGCAGAGGTAGATGTAGAATATATAGTAGCACTCAATCCCGTCAATTTGAGACCTGATTATCATAATCTCTAGCTTGTCTAACATCAACTGTTTTGCCAAAGATAAATCCGCCAAGAAACTCAATTATGCCATCGCAGGGACTACCAGCGACATCCAAGATCTTCCAGCCTCTGAAGGTTGGTAAAATTGATTTGTCTCATCGCATAGTGATGGCACCGCTTTCGAGATATCGCAATACGGATGACCATGTGCCTCTGGATATGGCGGTCGAGTATTACTCCGCCCGAGCGGCCGTCCCTGGAACGCTCATTATTAGCGAAGCAACAGCCATATCTCGAGACGATGAGACTGATCCAAATGGCCCTGGTATTTGGAGTGATGAGGAAATTGCCCAATGGAAGCGTATTATCAACGCTGTACATGCCAAGGGTAGCTTTTTTGTGCAGCAGATCTGGAGCCTAGGCCGAGCAGGTGACGCGCAATTTGCGAATTCTAAGGGCATCAAATACGTATCAAGCAGCGCGAGTCCCATGGAACGGTCTGATACAATACCCGAGGAGCTTACCGAGGAGGAAATCTGGGTCAAAATCGAAGGGTTTGCCCAAGCCGCTAAAACAGCCATTGCGGCAGGGGCAGATGGCGTTGAGCTGCACGGCGCCCACGGCTACTTGATCGATCAGTTCACTCGGGAGTCTATCAACAAGAGAACTGATAAATGGGGTGGCTCCGTTGAGAACAGGGCGCGCTTTGCCATTGAAGCTGTCAAGGCCGTTGCCGCTGCTGTAGGGGCAGAGCGCACGGCTATTCGTCTTAGCCCTTGGGCGACTTTCCAAGGGGCCACATCCTCTGATCCACAGGCTCAGTTTATATATATACTGCGCGAGCTCAAACGGCTGAACCTGCGCCTTGGCTATATCCACCTGGTAGAGGCGACCGGTGACCCTGTTACTTGGCTGTACGAGAAGAAAGGGGAGCTTGACCAGCACAAGATATATAGGCGTAACACACTCGAGCATCTGCTGGAAGAATGGGACAACTGGTCACCCGTTATCGTCGCTGGTGGGTATACGGCGGAGAACGTCTTCCCAGTTGTAGATGGCCTGTACTCCAAGTGGGATATCGCCGTTGCATTTGGGAGGTATTTCATCTCAAATCCAGACCTCGTATTCCGCATCCAAGCCGGCATCAAGCTCAGTGCCTACAAGCGGGATAGCTTTTATGCTAAGAAAACTGCTGAAGGGTACATTGACTATCCTACCAGCGAAGAATTTCTGAACGCAAGCCAAGCGTGACCAGGTTTACGCGATTTATGAACGACCACATGAGCAGAATTGTGAACAGGAGCAAAATGGGGTAATGAGGCGCCAATTAACTTAGTTAAAAGCACCCCATAATTTAGGAACGAAGACTCAGGTGTATAAGTGATGATGAGACTCACTAGTTAGATAGCCTAAGTAACAGTCGTTAATACAGAATCCGTCCAAAGAGGAGTTTCAAGGTATACTCTCTACGTGACAGGATCTGTTCATACCAAGATGTTTGCCCAGGTATTGACCTAGCCTGTCATACTGAGCATAGACTGTCAGTTGGATTGTTCTGGCAAAAGCTCAAAAATTATCGAAAAAGGCTTCAAATGAACTTGATAAGACCGCACCAAAAGAAGGCTCTTTGTCGTTAAAGCATCTGAGTCACCTCTCCCACGGCGGTTGCCATTTCCTTTGGTATTTAAAGGCTTCTTAGATGAACTAGATGATCAAAGTGTTGTAAAAAGGTGACTGAGAATAATTAACACCGACTTGGGAATTCATCACGAGTGTTACATGGCTTTCACTTACCGCCTATTGCCCAACAGCTGCTAAAGCGCTCCAGCTCACTTCTGAGAGTCTCCAGCTCTTGGGCTGAAATTTGAAATTCTTTAAGGCCCACCAAGGGTAAAACTGCTCGCCATACACAGCAAAGGCCAACGAATGACAGGTTCTCAATGCCGTTGGATCTTACAAAGTCAGAAGCCGAGAGACACATTTCTAAACTCATGCCTGCTATGGACCACAATGCAGTGGCGTCCTTGGGGTCTCTGGGGCCGCTTCGACTCTTATCATGGTTGCTTCGAAGTATCATGAGGGTACTAGGGACATGTATGAGTTGTAAGTTTAAATCTTCCAATCTCATAGAGTTAGGTAGTTTCTTTCTCACCTAATTGCCATCGACGTTGGTTCACAGTTGAGGAATGCTTTCTCTTCAGAAAGTCGTAAAAGCGTTAATAGCGAGGTCTGCGCAGAGTTGTCCACAGTAAAGTAATCAACTTGTGAAGTCCTTCCAAGTCTGCAACAGCGTAAATACACCAGAGCATCGCTAACTGATTGTGCCACAGTGGCCGTGATTCTCATTCTTCCCGTGTAGCCGTAAACTTTCAGCCCTTCATCCAGTTCAAGATCATGCTCCTCTATCAGGGGGAAGGATTGCTTATCCGGAAGCAGTAACGGCAAACAATAGTCTATGTTAGAGAGTACGAGGAGGCTAGTTTGTTCTTGATTAGCAGTGGACCTTTCCACTCTCATCTATAGAGTCCCAACTTACCGATCCAAGGTTACCAGGGCATAACCGCATAATAACCTTTCTTCCAAGTGTCTTGGATCCAGGCCACTGGATTCGCAGCTTTGGATTTCGATCATCCGAGCCAGTGATATGCATAGAGTCAATGTGGTATAAGCGGATTCCAGGCCTTGTGAACATTCATAAGCCCCAAGCAATAACCCATATTGCAATAGATCTAGACCCTTGATACCGGGTGATGACTGAGCGATGACAAATAGCCGTTTCATGGTACGGTAAAGCCGAGTATCCATCGAATGATCTGCGTGATTGCATGGAGATTGAATGACAACATAAAAAGCCAGCAGCAAACGTGCAACGCCGCCATTGTCATGATTCCCTAAACTCGCACATTTATGACGGATATTCTCCTCTTCAATAACGGGGAGCCATCGATGAGCGCTCGCAAAGTAGCTGTCCAGCAGATTTGGAATGTTCACATCGAAAGCGTTCAGTATTTTGAACAATAGGTCGGACAGGCTATGTTCATCATACTCGGCCGCCTCACTGCCGCTATCACACGCTAAGCGAAGCAATAACAATTCGGCCTTGGTGGAGATGTCAAAAGAACAAGAACCGCGTGGATCCACCAGCTCATTACTTGGCGCAGGAGCTTCACTCTGGCGGGTCACGGCATGTCCATCTCGATGAACGCTGTAATCGCACTTGAGAGATTTCCTGGGACAATAACATTCCGTCAGAACAAATATGCTGTCGAATTTGTCCATACGTAAGAATGAGGAAGGACTTACGAGGTGCAGCGAGAACACTTGGGCAGCAACCTATCGCAGCCTTGTTTGCGATTTGCACAGTAATGACAAGGCCGTTGAGCCTTTAGGGTTAGCGGAACCTGGGCAGACATGGGAACGAATCTGATTCATCAATCTGATACTGAAAATGCATCGGCCGACGCGGCAGTGGGCTTGGATTCTCATTGATATTTAATAATCATCCAAAGGTTTACATTGCGGAGCTATTAGATAAGGCCACTAATGAACATTTGGTTTTGTCAGCATTGGACAGTGTTCGCCACATGTAGTCCCTAGTTCCAGCCGTGACGAACATTCATGGTCCGCGTAGAAGGCTTTTATCCTATTATTGAACTACATAAAAGGCCCTGCCCTCTCTTGTCACATTTTACTCCATTCGTATTTGGATTTAGGAAGTGATAGGCGACAGGTACAGCACACCCAACCCAACTACCGTCGACGAGTCTGCGACTCGAGCTGGCCAGCGACCACCACAAATAAAACCCGCCCTCCCGTTCACCATCTGCATGTAATAAATGATTGACAAGCGTCATTGTATTTCTTCAGGTATTCAATGTAAAGTCGTGTAAGGTTCAGCTTCTCTTCCATATGGCCAAGACATCGCGAATCCAGGCCAACATCCCCCGAGCTTTTGCTGCAGCATTCAACAGCCATAGATACCTCTTTACAAACGTTTCCACCTGGTCATAATCGTGCGCGTAGCATTCCCAAATTGCCCTACCTTCAACAGCCTCGCGCCCATTTACCAAGTCAAGATCTTCGGCATCATAAGGCTTCAGTCGTGGACCGATGACGAGAGCGCGACCAGCTACTGTTTCATCAGCAATCAGTCGTGTTGCCGCATCAATTACATCAGGAACCTGTCCTGGTCCAGCAGAGCCAGCAAGCAAAAGGGCTTCCGTTCTTGCTTGCAGCATCTTGGTCTGTGCAGTGTAGTAGGGTGCAATCATGTTTATGCGAATATCCTTCAGGAAGGCTGTGCCGCGCAGCGAGCGGAAGAGGCCCAGAACAGCATGTTTACTCATGCTGTATTGGCTCTGACCGGGAAGTGGAATAATGGAGGCCACGGAACCCACGAAAAGAAGGCATCTGTCGGGCCTCTTATTTCGCGGAAGGTAGTACAGCGCAAGATGAGACGTGTAAATGACGCCTCTCACGTTCACATCCAGTGTTGCTGTGTTGGGCTCCGGGATTTTTCCATTCACAAAATCTGGATTCTCAAATTTTGTAGCCTCTGCGGGGAGGATGATTCCAGCGTTGGGAACCACAATGTCTACAGAGCCGTATGGACTGATTTGGATGGCGGCCTCGAAGAGACTGACTTGAGACTCCCAATTCGTGACATCGCAGTGGCGGAACTCAAAAACTCCCTTGGGATAAGCCATCCGAAGCGAAGCCACAAGCTCTTCGCCAGCCTGATCTGCAACATCTCCAATGATGATATTTGCTCCATGAGCGGCCCAATGGCGAACCATATGTGCGCCTAAGCCATTGGCGCCACCAGTGATAAGAATCGTCTTATCTTTGAGTGTTGAGGGATCATACGGTTTGTTGACGTCTACTGGTATCGACTGCTTTACTGTCTGCCGCACGTCGCCCATTTTTCAGTTCGGATATGATGGCGATGCTGCTGATGTGAATAATAGTAGCTTCAGCGGAGCGCGAACAAAGACGACGAAGTAATGAGAAGACGATAATTGTTGGGATAAAATAGCGACTTTTGGTATTCAGTAGCACTAACCTGTGTGGGCCGATAGAGCCTGTAATAGTTTCTTCGATAGCGTGGAAGAGGCATGCTTGAAACATGCCTCAAGCGGCAAGCAAATACCAAACGTCAATGCCAACAGGTGCTTTGAAGGCTGCTGTCGCGCAGTTTCCTCTCAGTCCATGTGTGCAAATGTCTTCATAGCGTTTATCTACAAAGAGATGCCAAGAATATCAAGATATATTGCAATTGTATGATGCGTTTTTGGATCTGCCATCTCCAGGCCTCCCCTAGTACGTTTTATGTGGATTCGTCTCCACATCAAAACCAAGAGTAGTAATATTTTACGAGCTATTATTGCCCATCTAGCATTTTTATGAGGCTTCAGCGACTGGCTTTAAAGATATACTAGAGCCAATATTCACTTATTGGACAGATATCTGATGCAGTGCATCAACATGCTGGGCTGCGCGCCAGAGCCTCAGCCAAATTCTGAACTGAGTGGCGCAGCCCGTTAGCAAGAACGCAGCCAAGACAGGCCAGCCCAGCCTGTAAGCAAACTAAAATGAGATTTAGTCTAGGGCATTTCGGAGTATGGAACGAGCTACTCTCCTCCACTTCTCTCGACGTATTGTATTAAGCTTGTGATAACCACCAGGCACCACCAGCGCTACGGCGTGTTCACCAGCTTTTCCGAACTCGTCCGGCCGCTAGTAGGAAGACGAGCTTAACTCGTCCGAACGAGAACTGCAATAGTCATATGGGCGCTACGAAAGTAAGATCTTAAAATTTAGTGTGCTATCCGAATGAATATTTATAAGCTTCAGATCCGAAATAGCTACCAATTTCCTATAGGAGAATGGTGGTAGAAGTTAGTGATAAGATAATCTTTAATCGAAACTCTCATCTTGAATAACCATATGCGAGACTACACTTGAGGTTGGGCTTCTTAACTACCACTGCAGAGTTAATACAGACTAATTCAGAGGTCATTGAATTGTTCTTCGAATCAGTGCAAGACCCCCCGCTGCCAGCTCGCTGTATAATCTCAAGAATGGCCTACAGTTCGATGTGTTTACATCTTACTCAGCTTACCGGACGAAAGATGTTCAACGTAAGTTGCGAAGGTTTAAGCATCAGTTAATTTAATGACGCTCTTCGATCATAGGTTAGCCTTTTTCATTATAGCCACATACCTCCGCGTACCTAGGTATGTTTATTAATCTCTTGAACAGCCTCAAACATGGATTAACCACTCTTGCTCTATTCCTTTTCTTTCAGCGTTATTGTGTCAGTTTGTAGGGGCAATACAATCATATAAACTCCGTTGAAGCGCAACTATACACTTAATCAGTAAACAAATATTATCTATAAGCTTACTGATCAATCATTATCAATTGCTATGTCCGTGCCCCTGTAAAGTTACTGATGTCCTCCTTGATGGAGTCAGATATAAATATGAGGAAACCTTTATTGTTGCTCTTCATTCTTCTCTATCAACTCTGCCAATACTAGTCATCTTCTAGCATCTCGACTTTCATCTTTTCTTGAAAATGTCTAATTCATATCAGAATATATCTTTCCAAACGTTTGATGGAGTGACTTTGAAAGGGTGGTTCTTTCAAGCAAGCACAGAAAAGAGTCCATGCATTATTATGACCCATGGGGTATGTTTGATGAATTATGCTATGAAACAATGTCTGAACTCTTGAACAAGACTAACAAGGGTCAATGCTAGATCACGGCCCTTAAAGAACATTTTCTTGATCACTTTGCACTTGAATTCCAGAAAGCAGGTTTCAATGTCTTGCTCTTCGACAATCGCGGCTTCGGAGAAAGCGGAGGTCGCAGATACGATGCCGATCCTGTCAAATTCCAGGATGACTATATCGAAGCTTTTGACTACGCCGCATCTCTTCCACAAGTTGACGCGGAACGTATCGTTTTTTGGGGAACAAGCTTTTCAGGAGGAGTTTCCATCACTGCCGCGGCAATCGATCGCCGGGTCAAAGCTGTCGTTGTCCAGGTGCCATTTGTGTCGGGAGAGCTATTAGTAGGCACTGGGCAACCTTTTCTCGACATGGTCCATAACGACCGCGCCAAGATTCGCAACGGAGAAGAATGGCCTCTCACTCGTGTCGTTGCTTCCACGCTTGAGGAGGCAGAGGCTGGCACTGCACCCGTTATACTCCGAGATACGGCTAGCTTCCGCTTTTTCCAAGATGCCGCCAAGCAAGGCGGCAATTGGGAGAATAAATTAACTACGATGACTCTTTTCAGATTAATTAGGTTTGAACCAATCCGATACATTCACCGCATTGCGCCCACACCTCTACTGATGGTTGTGGGAGAAAAAGATGATAGCTTGCTGTCGGCTCAATTGCAGGCATTTGGATTAGCTCAAGGACCCAAGCAGCTCCATCTGCTGAAAGACTGTGGCCATTTTGACCAATATCAAGGTGACATTTTCAAGGAAAATATTGCTGTTCAGATTGCGTTTCTGAAGAAACATGTCTGATTTCCTGTACTTTAGCCACCACTAGTATACATAGAAGAGAGGATACTATTATAATCTCCTGCCTATTGTATATAGAAGACTTATTTAATAAGGAATTCAACTTTATACCCAACGTTTGATGCCAAATTCTAGCTTATCATTACTGAATTTGTTCATCTTTGATCAATGGCTGCAAAGCTGTAAACCAAGCCATTCATTACTCGCTAAATCATGGGTTATGAACATCAACACCATTATCAGGTTAAGTAATACTCAGGTATCTTAACTACTCGGTAACACGCCTTGCGGTGAGTTTGGCACGGGGGTTCTTATGAGGATTGTTGAAAACATTGATGCAATTATTTTTCTGGTACTTGACTTCCACGTGTGCGGAGCACCCTCCATCAAATCTTTTGCAGACAAAAGTATCACATGTCGTTTGCTGTCTCTTATCGCTTACATATAATCTTCAGCCGCCTTGTGGGAGCAGCATGGATAATAATCCGAGATCCCAGCGCTCCATAATAGCGGATTCCCCATAATGTACAATCCGTAATATTGAAAACTTCGGTCCATATGAGGTTGCTCAGCGATTTGGCAGAATCACCTTCCCGATCGGGCAATATAAAAAGTTCCGCTATTCGGCCACCCCTCCTTCTTGAATCTTGATAAGGCGCCGGCTACGATTGCGCTATTAGAGCCTTGCCGTGCGTTCTATTCAAAGGTTCCTCAAATCCTCGGACATGGTAACTTAAAAAGCAGGTGCACAGCTATTGGCGCAACTTTAGTCCGCACGGCATTCGGCATTCTTTACCTATGATACAAAGAGCCCATCGAGTGTTCAATTTTAAGCGTAAATTAGCGAATCTTAGTCTATAGGCGTCAAATAACCTTAAATGAATCTTAAATTATATGCATTCGCCAATTTTATTATTTGTCCTGTGGTGATGACGATATTAGAGACGGTATGCTTAGACTGAGAATGACGACAAGCAGGATCATGGTTTAAAGAGATAAACCGTCTGTTAAACCATCTTCATTGATGCCTTAGTTGATGATAAGTTGATGGCTTGGAGATACTGCTTCTTCTTCATGCTTCTTTCCGCATTCAAACTAGCTGCCAAGATCTGGGCGCGGCGGCTGCCGTAACACAAACATATAGTCTTGGTGTGATCTATTCGTTCTAGTTCTTTTTAGGAAGCTTGAATATCTATACTCAAAGGCTTGGCAAGCAATTCGCAATGGAGTCATTCTGGTAGACGTGATGGAGGCTTCAGATAGCGAAATCGAGCACTTCATCCGCAGTGACGATGAAAACTATTTAAGCTGGCTGTATTCGCAAGAGTATCTGGTAGATTGGAACAGCCATCGACCTCCTGTTTACTCTCCTCCATCATATAAAGCACATCACAGTCATGACTAGCTTTCGTCGTCTCGCTCTCTATCTCGGAGCTTTGCTCCCGGCTGTCCTCGCTGCTCCCGCAGCTCATAAGAAGCCTGAAGCCGTACCAAACAAGTTCATCGTCACTCTTAAAGAGGGTGCTTCGATTGATACCGACTCTCATCTCGCCTGGGTGAACGACATTCATGCTCGTTCTTTGACCAAGCGTAGCACTGTTGGTGTTGAAAAGACTTATAACATTCACACTTGGAATGCTTATGCGGGCGAGTTTGACGAGGAAACAATTGAGCAGATCAAGTCTAGCCCCGATGTACGTATTCACTGTATCCTAACGAAATCAAAAATAAGCTAATCAAATCATCAGGTTGCGTCTGTTGAGCCAGACTACATCATGCACCTGTCGGACATTGTCGAAGACAAGCGTGCTCTGACCACACAATCTGGAGCTCCTTGGGGTCTCGGCACTGTTTCCCACCGCACATCTGGCTCCACAAGCTACATTTATGATAGCTCAGCTGGCGCCGGTACTTTTGCCTATGTGGTTGATTCCGGTATCAACACTTCTCATCAGCAATTCGGCGGGCGTGCAAGCCTTGGCTACAATGCTGCAGGAGGACAGCATGTCGATACTCTCGGCCATGGTACTCACGTTTCTGGAACAATTGGCGGCTCTACGTATGGTGTTGCTAAGCAGGTGAGCTGTTCTTCGCCGATTTTTTTTTTTTTTTTTTTTTTTTTTTGTTGTTGTGAATACAATATGTACTCGATGCTGACTCGATACTGCTAACAGGCTAGCCTAATCTCCGTCAAAGTCTTTGCTGGAGAAAGCGCTTCCACCTCTGTTATCCTTGACGGCTATAACTGGGCTGTAAACGACATCGTCTCGCGAAACCGTGCTAGCAAGTCTGCTATTAACATGTCGCTTGGAGGTCCTGCTTCATCTACCTGGACAACCGCCATCAACGCAGCCTTTAACCAGGGCGTTCTGACTATTGTCGCGGCTGGTAATGGCGACTCTCTGGGAAACCCCCAGCCAGTCTCCGGTACTTCTCCTGCTAACGTTGCTAATGCCATAACCGTTGCGGCACTGGACATCAATTGGCGCACTGCTTCCTTCACCAACTATGGTGCTGGTGTTGATGTTTTTGCCCCTGGCGTTAACATTCTGTCATCATGGATTGGATCCAACACTGCTACCAACACCATCAGCGGCACTTCGATGGCTACGCCTCACGTTGTCGGCTTGGCCCTCTACCTTCAATCTCTTGAGGGCCTCACCACCCCTACTGCTGTCACTAACCGAATTAAGGCTCTGGCTACCACTGGTCGTGTAACCGGAAGCCTTAACGGCAGCCCCAACGTTATCATCTTCAACGGAAACAGCTCTTAAGCTATTGATGAAGTGAAGGACGAAGCGAAATATTCATGGATGGGCAATCTAGCTGCTACTTATCTTGCTGGCTCAATTGAGAAAATGATCACCATGATTGGGTGCGGTCAGGACATGGATTTCTACCGCATTACCAACTAAGATAGATGTCCCTATGTAGATCGCTTGAACAAAAAGAATATAACAAATACTTGTGCTACAATGTTCCCATTATAATGAGTACTTCGTTCCAAAATAGCGAATATTGGCGTATTGTAAGTGGATAATTTGTCTTAATAAGATTGAGTTATCCTTGTTGGAATGAAATACAATGATCCTCTTCTGATGGCCATATAGTCGGAGGTTTATATTTCCCGCATATAGACTTACAAGAAGCGTGCACTCACTAGTGCTTCAATTCTACAAATCACTCAATTTCTGCGTTTCAATGTATAGTCAAGGACATTGCATATCATATGTAATTTTCATTTTCAATTTCGAATATCACGCTAAAGCAGCTCTCTATACTTTTAAACTCATCCGCGATCTATAGTTCTAAGAGGCGCTGAGATATGTAGCTCGCAGACATGTATTTAGTTGACAATCTTCAGGGTCTCGCTGAGGGGAAGCTTCTCAGGGACGGTGGTGTTGTGTGGGCCGGGCTCATCACCATAGTTCAAGTGGGCCTTCAGTGAGTAGTCATCAGGCACCTGGAGGAACTTCTTGATCTCCGCCTCAACAGGAGGAATAGCCTGCATGTGCTGGAGGTTTGCGCCCAATCCTTCCAACTCAAGAGCGGTCCAGACGAGAATCTGAGCCATACCAGTCGAGTGCTCCGCAAATTGGCCGAACATGTGTGCGCCCGACTTGTGCGTCTCTCCTGCTGCCTTGATGCTGCTGCCACTCTCCCAGAAAACAACCTGCCGTTTTGTCAGTATTGAAAGAAAGATCCCTATAGAATAGCCTCATTAAGAGGAATAATGCCTACCGATCCATATGATGCCTTGTGCGACTCAAAGACACCGCTCATGGTCGTCCATACTGCCTCGCCGGCGCCCTTCAGGATAGGCTCGGATGTCTTGATGATGATGTCCCACAGCTGCTTGTGCTTCTCGCCAGTCACAAGAGTAACGCGAACGGGCTGGGTGTTGTACGAAGATGGCGAGAAAGAGAGAACCTCTCCAACGATTTGCTCAACTCGCTTATCAGAGACAGCAGAGGTACCCTTGAGGCCGTAGACGGTGCGGCGGTACTTGGCGGCAGCGAGGAATTGATCAGCGGATACGTTGGTAGACATATTGGCGATTGGATGTTAAAGTGATTATGAAAAGATATAAGTTTGCTATGAAGGGATGTATCTGAATGCAATGCGAAATCTGATTGATGCACCACTTTTGAAAGCGGCTGCAGCACAATATATACAGATTCTCGAGCTTTGCCTTTGGGCTAATTTATTACAGCCTCCTCTGCCTCCTCTACATTGGTCAAGATTAGAAATGGCTTGCGCTGGCATTATGGAGTGGCTTTTGGCTGCTGACACATAGTTTGTAATTTGGCTAGTACAAGTAGTTAGTCTTTGCCTAAAGAGCGTGGTTTTCAGTACAGAAAGCGGCGACCAGGACTATTAGATAATTCCCGCGCGGGTAGCTCAATAATCAATTTGCTAGCAACGCTTGTATGTAGGAGTCAAGCTGTTAAAAATTAACCGCCCAATTGATTGGTAATGTAGGCGCTTGAGGATGCAGAAAGAGCAAATGGTTACACTTGGGTGTTTTGAATTGCTGCAGGTTCAAAAAGCAAGCGGCAATTGACTAAGCGGTCAGCTCATCATTAGTAGAGTAGTGGCATGGGTGTTGAGGCTTGTGATGCGCGTACTTTGCAGACGATTGGATAACAAGAGCATTGCAGCCAGGAAAAGAGCCTCAAAACATAATACGCAAGACGGGTAACAATAAGAAATGTACGTATAGTAATATTACAATATCGCTGCATACTCATGTACAATTGTCAGCGGTTTCTGCCAATTGGTCGGCCATTGTATTTACACAGTCGTCAAGACACCATTCATCGCTGTGCTAGCGGGGTAAAAATGAGCGAAGGATACCTGTACATGTAATCGACGACGAGAGGCGCTTAACCTGTAGTTCTTCTTTATGAGATACGCAGATTATTTCTCGAGTAGCCAAAACTGTAGATTGTATTTGCAAGAACACAAGTAACCTAGACATAGTTACGTCTTGGCCGAACGTGACCTTATTGACGGCATCTGGCGACTCTGTGAGTAATAATTGGGCGGGCGGGGCACATTGTTAAAAGTTGTTGTGAAATAGTTCAATCTTAACTTATCAGTGTAATATCTCAAAACAAACAAAATACTAGTTTTGAACCTCCTACCCCAGGGGAGCTATTTTGTAGGAAAATATTGGAGTGATGGTTTTGAGCTTTTTGTAAGGTATGGTAATGATAGAGCGGTGTAAGAGCTGTTTCATAATGTATCGCCCAGAGTTCCATAGATTAACCATAAGAATAAACGATGAGTAAAACTGAATCAAAATAATGTATAATGTTCAATAAAATGGTTGTTCAGAGGTAGGGCTAGCTCAATTGACAAATATTAGGTATAATGCCGAGCATGTAATGCCGACTAGCTGTTCATTGTAGGTTATTGCATAAGTAGATGGAGTAAGTGAACGCTGCGCTCTTATTTATCTACTCCAGGTTATGCCACTTTGCTGCGCTTCGCAAGTTAGTCCGATGCAGACTGCCAAAGATATTGATTGCTTGACTATAACAAGCAAATGAACTATTTCACTAGTAGCGAGGTGGTGCCTTATTCTTCTCTTTTTGTTGAATATATACACAAATACACCCCATCTGCGGCAAAGAAAAAAAAAAAAAAAAAAAAAAGACACAGCCTAATAGTTACATAACGCGTAACTTCAGCCTGAGCAAGCAGCGCGAGCTAGATAAAGACAGAAAGCAGTTCAACTTTAGCACTGATAAACGACACTTTTGCAGTCTGAATGATAGAGCAACCTTCGTCTTTAAACATTAGCTCAACATTAGCGTACTTGCCTGCAGGTGTCGCGTTCAAAATAGCTCAAAACACGGAGTAACCTTCGTGTAGCTGTGCATCCCGAGTTCTGCAATATCAGTGAAGATCATTTTCCCATTTTCCAAATTTTCTTTAGTGACGCTGGCGCTCTTTCGAAGAGCTATGAGAGGGCGATGAAGCGCGACTGGTGTTCTGACTAAGCTGACGATGGACACAATAACACTATGGTGAAGCTAGCTTTCTCCCGTCACCTCTTGAATTCCCAATAACCTAGAATATGGCGGCTTGAACTTATGGCGTTTCAGCGCAAGAGGTAAATGAACAAAGCATGGAATATAACTCAGGGCCATGATTCATTTAATAGACCATTGCCAAATTATATTTCATGGGTACACTATTGATAGCGTAAGAATGTTGTTGGGATAGACATCCTTTATAAGGATAGAACCCTCATCCGATGAGAGCGGGGCTCGTTTCTCATTCAATCAGAGTTCATGTCGTGACACCTTTTCCTTAGTCCGATATATGTATCTTATATGTATCTATATGATAGTATTGAGTTAGAGATGAACTCTTTTAAGTACCATGGAAATGATTAAAATCTCATTTTAGTAAGCAGACGTTATCGCTTCGGCAGCTCTTAACCCCACTCTGTCCAGCCTCTTCTCGACATAGCAAAGCGACGATGGCGAAGCTATATGGTATCTCCGATTTGCACGTTGCATATCCTCTTAATGCTTCCCAGTGGGATCTCTTGCAGCCTAAACCGCCTGGCACAGGATTGATCCTTGCGGGTGATATTGGTGAATCTGCTACGCATTTGATTAATGTGTTTGAACGCGCCAAAGCTTGTTTCACGCACGTATTCTGGGTACCAGGAAACCATGAACTCTATTCCGTCTCTCCATCCGTGGCCAAGCACCCTGCTGATAATCTTCGGGGAGAGGCAAAGTACAACGCCTTGGTAGAGCTGGCCCGGCAGTACGGCGTCCTCACTCCCGAGGATGATTGGATGCTATGGCGGAGATCGGATGGAGTCAACGTCGTGATTGCGCTCATATTCACTCTGTACGACTATTCTTTTCGACCAGACAATATCTCTCGAGAAGGCGCATTGGATTGGGCGATGGAGGACAATGTTTGGGCAACGGATGAGGCGTTACTACATCCAGATCCCTACGAGTCACGAGACGAATGGTGTACAAATCTATGTGAGAGGTGGGAGCAAAAGTTTTCCGAATATTCAGCACGGTATCCAAATACTAAATTTGTGATTGTAAATCACTGGCCATTGCGAGAGGACTTGGTATACATTCCGAAGATTCCACGATTTTCCTTGTGGTGCGGAACTAAAAGGACGCAAGATTGGATGGAACCTGGGCGTTTCGGTGCTGATTACGGAGGGGCGCAAGTGGTCGTATCTGGACATCTGCATGTTAGACGTACTGACGTAAAGGAAGGCGTGAGATACGAAGAGGTCAGCTTGGGATATCCCAGGCACTGGGAAATGGCTCGGGATGAAAGGAAGGGGGTGAATGAGATGCTGAGGGAAATATTACCAGGAAATGAATCAGTGACGGAAGGACAAAGGGTATGGCGGCCACGAGGTTAGTGCGTTCTTTAACATCTGTGAAGGTTTATTCTACTATGGAAAGTGGTTTTAGCTTTATCGAAGCATGTCCGGAAACGCAATTAGCAGAATCGTGAATTGTTCTTGAAGATCTATGACGTTGCAGTGAATGCCAATCACAGCAATGAGTGTAAACAATGCTCACTTGTGAGACTACTGGATAGCTCATCTAGAGCTCTTTATGATGACTGTGCTTTTTTTTTTTCCCGAGTATCTATGTTTGGAGAAGTGTCGACTGTGCTCTGCTGCGCAATAGTTGCGGGTGTACTTTGCATTTGGCCTTTGACTTTTCTTTCTTGGTAGAAAAAAAATGTAACGATTCTATTCTTGGCACACCAAAAACAAAGGGACACATGGAGAAAAAGATAAAAAGATAATGAGTGAGGGCGAAACAAGTAAGAAGACTTGGCTTCCAAAGAGCTCTGTTTCGTAGATAGAGCGCTAACGTTACAACCCGTCCCCGCGCTCACGGCACAAAGCAAGTCACTGCAGATAATCTCGTGCGGTTAAAGTAGGTATTAATGGCTAAAGGAGAGCCTCAAGTGAGTACTTGTATACAATGATTTGATGCTTATCCAGGAAAGGAAAGTACAGCTGCTGCTAATAACAACAACAGACCGATTTTGTATGCTGTGGACCCCGGCTTGGAAGCCCAACACGGTAGGCGTCGTGGGAGAAATTACGGGCAGAGGTAATCCAGGACCCATCAGATTAGGTGTCAGCGTTATTCACTCATTTAACTCATTAACTCCCAAGTTTTCATTCTCATTTTTCGGAAAAAATAACGGGAAAAAAACATATATAATCATAATAACAGTATTTATCTATATAGCTGTTGCAACTTCACGTTCTCTACTCATCGGAATAAAGGCACGTGCTCAAAGACCAGTGCGAGACTTCTTGTGCAGAGATGCCTCACGCCGATGTTACATGCCTCTCTAGTCACCAAAGAATGTAACCCATGACTAAGTCACAAGTTTCAAACCCATACTAGTGCGACATCTTGTACGTATACCAAGGAAAGCGGGGGTCTCCGCGTTTTGCGATTACAGCCCCTTACACTGCTAACTTCCATCTTCAGGCGCTGGAGCAGCGTTTAATAACCACTGCCCCAGATTGCTCTATGCCGCAACACAATCCTACGTTACGCGCCTACGAGGGGGGCAGCTTTCTCATTCACCTTCCTATTCATGCATAAATTTTTATATTACGATAAGATAAGTGCTATTCTTTGTTCCGTTATCCGGACTGTACGCGCCGAACAACACTGGGCGTGAGAAATGAGAAACATGCGCCAAGCTCTTGATTCCTTGTACTAGGTAGGTAGGTATTAGAGACAGGACAAAAAGCTGATCTTTTGCATGACCTCAATATCATGATGCGCGCAATGTGCTTCCTTACATTAAGCTGAGCCACGGTTGAAGAAATATGTAGTTTTTAAAGCAGGTGAGTAACTCACATAGATTTAGTCATCGAGCGAAGTTATCTCTGGAATGTAAGGTTATCATTCGACAGAAAGGATGATCCATAAAAGGCGATTTAGCTCACCAGACTAAGTCAGGATACTACCTTCTTAGAATAGGCAAGCAAAGAGAGAGTAATAGGAAGCCAAGAAACCATTGAGATATCTTCTATAAAAGCACCGCAATGCCTATCAATGGTATAATTTAAGCTCTCAACTTCTGCTTCATAGGTCTATGATCTGATCTATACTTTCTATTAACTTTTCAATATTTAATTTATCATATTACTTTATTTCATATTCTATCAGGCACATAGTCATGACACGCCTCCTTGACGCCAGCTTTCTGCTGCTGCCTGCCATCGCATCGACGTTATTTGGCACCGCTTCTGCACAAAATGCAACATGTGCGCTCAAGGGAAAGCCGGCAGGCAAAGTTCTAATGGGCTACTGGGAGAACTGGGATGGAGCATCCAACGGCGTTCACCCTGGATTTGGCTGGACACCAATCGAAAACCCCGTTATTAAACAGAATGGCTACAATGTCATCAACGCTGCTTTCCCCGTTATTCTGTCGGATGGTACAGTGTTGTGGGAAAACGACATGGCTCCTGATACCACTATCGCTACTCCAGAGGAAATGTGCGAGGCTAAAGCAGCTGGAGCAACAATTCTTTTGTCAATTGGAGGTGCTGCTGCTGGCATAGACCTCAGCTCTAGTGCAGTTGCCGACAAATTCGTCGCGACTATTGTACCAATTTTGAAGCAGTACAACTTTGATGGTATTGATATTGACATCGAGACCGGGTTGACCGGCAGCGGAAACATCAACACGCTTTCCACATCCCAAGCCAACTTGATTCGCATCATTGATGGTGTTCTTGCTGCGATGCCTTCCAACTTTGGCTTGACTATGGCACCGGAGACACCGTATGTTACAGGTGGTAGCATCACCTATGGCTCCATCTGGGGATCATACCTACCAATCATTCAAAAGTATATTCAAAACGGCCGACTGTGGTGGCTCAACATGCAATATTACAACGACGACTACTACGGTTGCTCAGGCGACTCATACGCAGCTGGCACTGTTGCGGGATTCATTGCCCAGACTGATTGCTTGAATGCAGGACTTACTGTCCAAGGCACCACGATTAAGATCCCATACGACATGCAAGTACCTGGTCTACCTGCTCAACAAGGAGCTGGCGGTGGCTACATGAACCCAAGCTTAGTAGGACAAGCATGGGATCACTACAACGGTGCCCTGAAGGGCTTGATGACGTGGTCAATCAACTGGGATGGAGCAGGAAACTGGACCTTTGCCGACAATTTACTTACTCGCATTGGTTAGGAAGACATGAAGGGAGGAAGAGTACGCGTTGATGCCAGTATATATCTTGACTTTTTCTTGGAGAGATACCATGTTTGCACGATCTATGATACACCTTTTAGAAGTATATAGTTGGACTGACTGTTTAGTCTATGTATATAAATAAGTAGCTTGATAGTCTTGAATGAATTCGAGCATTTTATATAAAGAAGAGCTGTTTCTGGCAATGACTTGAATATGTGGACTAAAAATGCTGTCTAAAGCTGCTAGAGATATAATTCTGCTGCGTACATGTACGTAGTTCTACTTACCGAAGCACCTAAGCCACTGCCGAGAGCCCACGCTACTTGCGGTAAGCAGATACTCTGCGAAGGCGATTGCATTACATAATCCACGATAACATTTTCGTTCTGTATGTAGTAGAAAAGAAAGTAACGCCTTGGGCTCATTAATCTTCAACCTACCTATGTCGCTTGACTCAATACAAAAGCTCTGTTGCAGACCCTCATCACCATCACCATGAGCCAGAATAATGAGCCGAACCGGATTGCCAGCATTATGCTTTCTTGGCTAGACCTCGAACTAATATCATGCACAATCATTCAAGGCCTATGGGCGGGCTATGGCCACATTTGTGCTATCACGGCCAAACCAGCTGCGAATTGCGCGTCCGAAAAGTGGCATCGTCTGTCCAAGGCCAAGGGCAACGACAAAGACAGTGCCATCCGCCTCGTCCTAAAAATAGTCCACCCCCCCACTAAGACGGGAGACGAAGGACATCTCCGCAAGATGTTCAGTTATGAGGTTGAACAGTATTTCTATGATGAAGTTGCGCCTCGCCTCGCCAGTAGTATCCCCGTGGCCCAGTGCTTTGCTTCGACGCGGAGCATGCGGCAAAAAGCCATTAATGACGGGATTGACCACGTAATGGCTACTCTATTGAACGATTTAAGGCCCGAGTTCCCCGTTGCGGGTGAAAAAAGAGCAATCCTATCGAGCAACCAGGTATATGCAGCGCTGGCTTGGCTAGCCAAGTTCCATAGTAGCTCTTGGGCTCATTTGCCTCAAGATCTGAGCGATTTTCTTCTGCCACCACTCGAAGAAGCTGCGAGGCGCCAAAAAGACGCCGACTGCGGTGGCACAAACCTCTGGCTGAATGGCGGTTATACATATCTCGCCACCAGGCAGGAGGAATACAAATTGCTCGCGTATGATCATTTCTCAGAATGGTCCGATGTATTTTGCAGTTCAGTAGATGGTTTGCCATCTCTGGCTGAAGCTGCCGCTGACTTTCTAATTCCACGCGGTAGACCCTTTGAGACATACATCCATGGAGATGTAAAGTCTGAAAATCTCTTTTCAACAGAATCCGGCGACGACGTTGTGTTTTTTGACTTTCAATATACGGGCATTGGGCTGGGTGTGTGTGACCTCGCGAAGCTTTTTACTTGCTCTGTGCCGCTCAGCTTACTCACGAGCCATAAACCGATCCCTTCTTCGTTAAAAATGGACGAAAATGAGATGATATTACTCAAGCACTACTGGTCTATCCTCATGAGCAATCGACCTCGGCGCGATATGCCTGCATATGACTGGAATGTTTTTCTTCGGCATTGGGAAACCGCACTTGTAGATTGGTGTCGATTTCAGGCCTCATGGGGGTTCTGGGGAAACACAGAGTGGTTAGAAGCCAGAGTTAGGTTCATTACTCAGGATGAAGGCTGGAATAATTGGCTTCGACGCCAGCATCAAGTCTCCAGAAGTATCTAGATCAAGTCGCATAACTCAACTATGGAGATCTAAACCTTTGTTCTTGTACCTTCGTAGGCTAACCCGCGACGTACTGGGAGAGGTTCATGGGTATTGCAAATCTTCTGTCTTCCAACATTGGAGTAATTGCGATTCAAGCTTGCGAGACTCAAAACATAGGATCACGGACTCTGGAGAGAGCGCGCCGAGTTTCTCTCTACTCTGAGATCATAGGCTGGATCAGCACTAGTAAAACAGGACTCAATAGTTTGACAGAATGATAGTTCAGTATTACATTGTATTAGGCATTCAAGTTAGCATCTATCTGATTTTATAATGCATGTCTCCTCTCCAAGCTCTTCAAATAGACTATGGAATAGAGCTGCAAACCTGTCTAGACACCATTTAGGGTGTAACAACAGCGACTTTGCTACGCACTGGAACATTCTCGTTCCTTCCGACCTCAGGGAAATCAGATACCTTAACTCCTTTGCGGAATAGCAAGCAGTGCGTCGAACCGCCAAAGTGGAACATGCCGGTCTGATCCCCTTTCTTCACATGTTGCCCCTCCTTCACGGTAATATCGACCGAGCTGACTTCATCCATACCAATAGCGATAAATGCCATCAAGCCGATTGCTGGATTATCTGCCTCAATGAAGATGATGCCTCTGGTTGCCATCGCGGAGAGGTAACCCTGACCAACTGTGATGCCTTTCGTATCAATTTCTCCCTTATTGGTTGGATCTGCAACGCCCTCAAATAGAGGTTCACTGAAGTATGTGCCATCCTGGACAAACGCGCGCCGAATCGTACCTGATACTGGAGAATGCCAGCGGTGGTAAGAGAGAGCAGATAGGAATGCCTGATAAACTGTTGCTCCCGCGAATTGTTGAGCTAGTGGATCGTGGGCTAGCATATCAAGCACTGAGTAAGGCTGGCCCTTGGCGAAAAACCTATCTCGCAGTTGCGCATTCCGTTGAACATTGAACACCTTGGATTCGCAGGCATTTGCAATGACGTTGTCATCATCTGGGGATGCCACAGGCCTTGCCTTATCGTGTACTTTACGTGTAAAGAAGTCTGCATAACTTGTAAGCAACTCTATCCTCGCTTGCGCCATTATACTCAATGGACGCCAGATGCTAGGTTAGATTTCATGATAAGACTTACCATCCCAAGATTTATAACCGTAATATTTCGCTGATGGCTCGCATACGAACATTTCTTCAAATTTCATGGATGACTTCAAAGGAGCATTCGCAACTTGCATGACATCATTAAGGCCAGTTTCGCCAAACCAGCCTAGTTTATGGTCACCTAAGGCCTCTGCTGATTTTGGCGTCTACAGTCAAGCTCATGTCAGCCGGTTGTCAACGCCTGATATCGTGTGGTAAAACAAAGTGCTGTCTAAAAATAAGGACTGGGTCGTGTAGCATTACCTCTAGGAATTTGCCCCATTCGTTCAAAACCTTCTTGAGTGCCTTATTCACGTCTGGGTCTAAGAATGCAGCGTAGCCACTGCGTAGCGGAGTTAATAAGCCATCTCGCCTGTGGCGTAAAGTATGCCGACATTCTTACCTTGGTGTACCCATGGGATAATCAAGGATCGCACAAAACGGAACCCCAACCACGCCGGCACTTTCGGCTGCATCTGTCCACTCTGGTGCCCTTGTGACAATGTGATTAAGCACCTGTAGCATATGCTGGTAGTCGCGAATCTGCTTTGTGCCAGTGGGATCCCGCCAGTATGGCCGTTTGTTTGGAATCTCCTCAAACATCTGAATGAAGTACATATAGATTCGGCTGTTGCCTTCGATGAGTTCTTTAAATTCCTGCAACGCCGGGGTTAACTTTTCGTCAGGATGCTTGTCGACGTGATGGGTTATGCGGCGAAGATATTCCCGATGAACACGGTGATCCGCTGGGAGCCAGGCGCCCGGCCTAGACGACGATTACGAAGAGAAAAAGTTAATTCCCAAGATTCACTGCAAAGGAGGAAAAGAAACCAACGGGTTCATACTTGTGGACGCGAAACTCGCTTGGAATATCATGGTGATCGCCGTGCTGCCAAACCATTGTGAAGGAAGAGTCAGTGAGCAAAAGAAGTAGAGGCTATACGAGTAGACTGAATAAACTGATGTATTTGAAGAGCTATGACACGACCTATTATATGGGAGTTGAACTACTATATAAATGTTCCGTAAATATGCAAGGCATGACGTGCGGTGGCCAGACTTTTGATTTAATCATTCCATCTTGCATGGCTGGCGAATTCGCTAATGATGTAATGATGCAATGGTGATGTGGATGCCGCCCAATAGCAATATCGAGATTCGGCTTGATTCTCAAAATAAGTGCCATCAAGCTCCGTTATACGCGATCGTCAGCCGCTAAGCTGCCGGTTTCCCGCGAGCTAGTGTGGTGCCTCAAAGCCCTATGCGGTCATATACTTCATCGCCATCGCCAGATATGCGAATGTGAAGCAATGCCATGTTTCTGTTACGGGGAAAAGAAAATAGTCAATTTGACCGAAGCCATTGTGCCGTGTCGCACTTTCATCGTGTACCTATCCTTCATCCACTGAGATATGAATTGCGATAACTGTGGCTTTAGAGCGAATCATCAGGCGACATTATCATTCACACTATAGATACCTATGCGGTCGATTTTTGAACAATTTTCATCTTCGTTGATGTAATTCCTGCATTACATCCAATCTATTACTATCTGCTGCTTCTAATTATGGATCATTTAAGAAAGAAATGGAACCATTTTATTATTAGGAGAGGAGCTGCAGTCCTCAATGGAAACGGCAAGCAAATGGCTTGGTACATGTAGGTAGGTATTCTGAGGAAGTAGTCTTTCGTTCAAGGCGGCTCTGCGCCAAAAAAGCGCAGAACGATAAACAGGTAGCAGCCGCCTCAGAAGCCCAAAATTCATCAAATTTTTAACATTTACTATGCATTTCTTTTTCTGCAAAGCGAATAAAAATGCATATAATCCTCAGAACATACTATCAAAGGTCGGGGATAACTATCCATTATTCACCGATTTGAGAACCCAATTATGATAGATGTACTTTTTCCTATTTATCTTTCCCTGTATCACAGGGCTTAGTGCGTAAGCCACAGGAGAACATCTGCCAAAAGTCTAAATGCCTCGCTTTTTGTTGGGTTCCCTTCGGTTGCGCTGAAATACAGTGGCGTTCTGGTGCTCTGATTAGATAACATAGTACACTTATGTGACAAAAGTCTGCGCCACTAGTGACCCCGCGCTACAACAGATCCCACACCACCTAACCTACGCAATAACTTCAAACGCAAATAACATAACGAATTCTATTAGAAAATGCAATATCTTTATATTATTAGATAGCCCGGCTTCCGTAGATTAATATTGTGTATAATAACCCTAGGCTGCGCGCACTGCCGCAAGGCGGCGGGGCATTGACTCTATAAGCCTGTCTATTAATTCCTGGTCTATTAGGTCCCAAGCCTCCTTTATCTTTTGCTTCAACAACGCGATGTCTGTGCGATTCCGCCTTAAATCTTGGAGCTCTGGGCAGATCTGTGATAGCTTCTTCTTTAGGGCGCTCCAAATGTGCTTAATTGGATTGAGATCTGGGCTGTGAGGCGGCCAGTTGATATAGGCGATGCCATGTAATTAAAGCCATTCCGGTGTGCCACTAAAATTGTGAATTCTCACGTTATCCTACTGGAATAAACGCATGCCGTTATATATAGGAAGAAGGCCCTCTAATAACGCATTTTAATAGCTTCTTGCACTATATCCTTGCCTTAGAGCGTTAGGATTACGTTCCATAATAACTAAACGGGTCCGGCCGCCTCTCCAAATCCCTCCCTAGATCATAATAGAGATCTGGGCTTGCCCATATATTATAATATTAACTATCTCTCTGTTAAACCTCTTATTAGGCGCTTGGAATACCTAACTGCGCCTGTTATTAGGTTTATTTTGCGCTGTGGCTTTATCTAAGAAGAGGGCCTATTGCATGTGTTAGCCTTAACCACTAGCCCAACTTCAAACGCTTATACCTTAACCAATTCTCCTTCTTTTCCTTCTTAATCGTGAGCAAATTGTAGCCTGGCTTCTGCTGTTTCTTCTGATATCTTAATCTGCTGTGCTGACTTCCATTTGCGCTTGTATTTGCGTTATAGAGCGCGATGGATTGTCCGCGAGGTCATATGACTATTAACTGCACTAACAAATGCACTCCATGTTATTTTTCAATCTCTTTTTAATAAAAGCGTGATATATTGAATCTCTGCCTCTGAAAGCTTCCTTAGCTGACCTAAACGAGGCTTCTTTTGCACAGTGCCGTCTTCCTGCTAGCGCCGCCAAATTGCTCGTATAGTTGAGCGCGTTGTGTGAAAATCAGCTGCAACGCGTGTGTAAGAGTCGCCGCGCGATACCGCCTCGTACATTGCTCCTTTCTGCTCTAAATTAAACTTCCTATTTCTTTAACGATTAGCGCTTATTTCAGTACCAAAAGCACGCGTTTCTAACATCTTATTATTGTGCAATTGCTGTTTGAAGATTGGGTGTTATTTTTGGTGGTTTGTTATTGTGTACTAGTGGGGTCTCTAGTGGCGCAGACTTTTGGCACCTGAGTGTACAAAGGCAAAATATAGAATCTCAATCCAAATACTACAGCCCTGTCTGCGCTTCTACAAGAGCAATTTGCAGGCAAGACCTGGACGACCTAGCAATGTTGTAGACTTGGCCTTCTTGTAGCGCTTCATTTTTATTAACTTCCAATCTAGCAACATCAGAATTAGAAATTCACATCGATCGAATCTCTTTTTCTCACAGCTATATCCTCTTAATTTGTGCTCGAATTATGGATCCGAGCTGCGAACAATCGAACTGTGGTATCAGCACACGCTTTCTAATCCTTTCGGATACACATGGAAGGGAATTTCCGGTTGGCACTAATGTGCCTGTCGATGTGGCCATCCACTGTGGTGACCTCACCCAGCATTCCAAATTAGACGAATTCAGGGCAGGTATCAGCCAAATGAAAATGATCAACGCGCCCCTCAAACTCATAATCGCCGGAAATCATGATTTTGCGCTCGATATACCGATTTTTAGACAGAAACTATTTGAGGCATCCAGATTGCAAGCGCTAGATGATGCGCTGGTCAAAAAAGAATATGGCGACTACGGCGCCGCTCGAGAACTCATGAACGAAGCGAAAAATAAAGGCATTATCTTTTTGGATGAGGGATCGCATCGGTTTTGTCTTCAAAATGGCGCTCTTTTAAGAGTTTACGCAAGCCCTTATACACCATCGACAATATCATCCAACGAATGGGGATTCCAGTACAGCGACAGTCATAGTTTTAATATCGATAGCGAAATCGATATGGCGATTACTCATGGGCCACCATATGGGATAATGGATATATCCTCAGAAAGAAAAAGAATTGGATGCCCGCACCTCTTCGCGGCTGTAGCAAAAGCCCAGCCTAAGATTCACTGCTTCGGGCACGTCCACGAGGGATGGGGTGCAAAACTAGTTACGTGGAGATCCCAAATATCGAACACTCCCTCTCACTTTACTGATATAGATAACGACCGATCAACGAATATTGAGACACTATTGAGCATGCGCGGATCAAGATTCGAATCGCCAGAAGAAAAGGAAATGAGAGAGAAGAAAGTGACGGAATATAATTTACGGGGGTATTGCCAAGTCAGCCCCTCTACCGATAATACGTTGTCTCTAGGGAATGGAAAGACTTTATTTATCAACGCAGCAAACCAAGGCCACGGCGAACTGGATCAACTCCCCTGGGTTGTTGATATCCAGCTACCAGCGGATGCATCACATATATGAAGCGGGAATTGGTTTACAGCCAATAGCTGTTCGATTATTATTTGTATATTCACCAAAGCAGTTGTTGTCAATCCAGACACCACCTTATTCGAGTCGCACCCTGAATGACAAGTATTAGCTGCATTATCGCAACTTGAGTAACCGCAAAGCAGCATCTTCATTGTGTGTGCCCATAATAGCAGCCAGAATTAAACGATCAAGTTCTCCGATTTGTGCGCTAACAGCTAACAAATCACCGGTTTCTTTCATATTTAATGTTGGAAGACTTTCACCATCTCTGGCCACCTCTTCTAATAACCATCGGAAATCCGCCATGTCTCCATCATCTTGGCGTTCTATTATCGTTGTCGCTCTTAGTCTTAGAAGATCCGCCTTAGATGCCAGAGAAGCCCCGAAGTATGGTCCTGTGGCGTATATCTGGTTTATATATTCACCACCTTCTTCGACAAGGTCTACTCGAATGCGGAAATCTTGTTTCGAGTCAAAAGCAATTCGACCATCATCTTCAAAACTAAAGCCAGCAGCGCCAAGCTCAATCGCCTTCCAGATTTCAATAAGGACACCAGCAGGGGCAAAAATGTCTATATCTTCGGTATACTATGCAGAAGAATGAGCCACACTGGCTGCGCCGCCCACAAGTATCATTTTCTGTTGTAGATCAGGTCGAATCAATGGTATAATCGATTGAAAGCACTCCGATAATGCTTCGCGTAACGGCGCCGTAATAGCTCGGTTAGATTTAGGCATTCTGAGAAAAATGAAAAGACTTTCGAGCGTTTGCTTTTACTTTAGATGGGATGGCTTACTGGATGATTGAAGTCGCTTTAATTATTAAAAACTTATTTCACGGAAAATGTAGCGCCCATAATTAAAGTTTACGATCGCTACAGAAACATCGACACTCTCTCACCTTTTCGCGTCGATGTAAGAGGAACAACAAACAATGACTAGCGTGGTTTATTGACACGTTTTTTTTTTTTGTGTAGATAAGAAAAAGATGACCGAACACCGTTTGTTCTAGTTCACCTATATTTCGTTATATAGAAAATACAACAACTGGCTTACTAGCGAGTGTATGAATTAGTTCCAGAATGTGTCAGGAAATCGTAGTCCTGTGGTTCATTATTGAAGTAGAACTTTACTTCGAATGAAGTTGAATAGAGGATTCAGCCAACGACATTTCAGATAAATCAAAATCTCCTGCCATGCGTTTCGGCAATGCTGGCAAGAGCTCCTGTGTCCATGCAATAATTTGTGGCGTCTGTAGACTGATTCGCACACCTGTCTCCGTACTGTGTATCCGTGATTGAGACCCTGATTTGGGGCTCTTATGAGAGCTAGAACCAAGTATAAAAGGTCCCCAGCCAATTGATGCCCTGGCTTCCGCTGCTGATGCCTCTAAACTGCTCTCTAACCACGCGGTATTGCCATGGAACTCCAACTCCACATTAGCGGCAACAATAAAAGCATTTGGATAACTACAAAATTGAGCATGGGATATCTCTAAGGGTAAGTCCTGCTCCACGGCATCGCGTAAAGCCTCATGCCCAGGCGAAATCGTAAATCCCGGAGCGGCATCAAGCTGGTGGTCAGCAAAGAGCTCCGCATGTAACCAAGGGCGCTCAATGTCGACGACCATGCAATCCATTGACACTTCGACCTCGAGATCATCCATGGTAGAAACTGATTCCTCTTTAGGATATGAGCTGGACTCGCCGATTCCCTTTGACCAAAATCCCCATCCAACGCCAAAGCTTTCACTCACAGCGGATTGGGTCGCCGCTTTGAGCGAGTCATGTTCTGACACGGAGACCTTCATTGTGATGCGAGTCCATGACGAAGAATCTTTAACCATTGAATCTTCCAGAAGATTTTTATTGGCGATAAGTTCATGATCGTTGACAACTTTGCCATTTGCGTAAACCTCTGGTGCAACAATAGTATTGGGCAGAGGCACCAATTCAGCGCTCACGCTCTTTAATTTAGATTCAAGCTTTTCAATCTGCCATGTGATGGTTTCGATGCGATTTTGAACATAACTTTTAGCCTCTTCTATACCTGAGTCATCGACGGCTTGCATAATACCAGCTTTTTGAACTGTGAATACGTTGTTCCAGGTATCCGCTTCGGCGTTAATAGCGTCAAAAGGGTTGATAAACGCTTCCACGTTGTGCTCAACATCACCGGCCAATATTGACGGTGCATTGTCTTCTTTTTGTACAGTGCTTCTACTGTCTTTCTCTGTAGATAGCTTGTTTTCTCCGGTAAGCATTTTCGCGCCTTCTACTATATTTCCTTCGACACTTTCCGCAGGAGTTTGTTCTTGAGCCCACTTTTTGGCGTCGGCATCCGCATAAGCTTGTTCATAATGGCCCCGTAGTGTTGTACTGGCTTCATCTTCGGTCTCACTGAATTTATGAGGGATAAATTTGCCGTTGCTGATAGCATCGTAAAGACCTTGATGTGAGATCAAAATATGATGAAGCCGCTTGATTTCTGCATGAAGCTCGATTATGGAGGGGCTATTATTGAACTTTTGCCACTCATCCATCTTTTGTTGAACTAGGCTGGCCCAGTTTGGAGGCATAAGATCGACACTATTGTATTCGGTAACACCGTCGGCAGCAAGTAGAGTAAGATTCCGGAACGCCTCTTTACTACTTTCAACCCGTTTCATGGCAGAAGCGAGATCGACGAGTCCAAAATTGAACTCCACTGGGAACTTATTCCCATACACAACCCAGTCCATGTACTTGGCTTGAATGGCCGCCTTGTAATCGCGGCCATATAGCTGCAGCCACTCCAGAAAGGAATATTCCTGCTGTTCTGCGGTCAATCCCCTCTCCTTCATGGTCTGCTGGTGTCTCAGTTGAGCTTCGTTATAACGTTTGACCGCTTGGTTCCAAGATTCCTGTTTCTCCACATAAGTTTGTAGTCTCGATTTTCCGGTTTCGCTGTGGTCGATCGTCGTCAAGTAATTCATGGCTTGGGTATATCTATCGCGAATCTCGGATTGACGCTCAGTCAGCAGCCTACCATCTTCGCTAGAAACGGACGTTTCGACGGAGACCAAGCAGTCTAAGGCAGCAAGATAACTTCTCGCAACACTTTTTCCAGTGCGATCGATCTAAATATTTTAGCCCTTTGGTCCTTATTATTCGAGTACAGTTGGCTCACCATTACTTTGCTAATTGGTATTTGGTTGTCGACCAATTGAGCTTCTGCAATTCTAACGCCTAGAGGTTTGATCGAATCTTTGGGTTCATTCCAGCAAAACTCACTATAGTATGATTGGCATAAATAGAGCAGACGTTGGCTTGTTATGCGAACATACCTTGGATCAATAATAGTTCCCGGAACTTGAACAGTCATCAGCTGTGTCGAAGATACGGTGAATGACGAGCTGATGGCATCTCTAACCGCGGTGGCCACTGTAGTCACCATGCTGACAGTGCCTCGGCCGTGGGTTGTTGAATTCACAAGCTCAAGGTTCTCGCTGGGAACCGCAGGCATAACAGCAAAGGACATGGTATCATCGCCAGCTGCAGCAACAGGAATAGCAACATTAGAACTCGCTTTGTTTGACATTGTCTCGCTCGATGTTCAGGTTAAAACTCCTCTGGAAGATATTGTCAAATTAACATTGGAGAAGCAACTTTGAAGCGTTTGGTTAAACAGATATTGTGAACTTCTGGCTTCGAGGTAAAAGATCCGCTAGATGGCTCTTAGGAGTGATGCATAAATGGGAGGCAGAATCCCGAGTATAAGCTTGGATTCAAGAAGTTTGGTACCGTTTCAAATATTGGTCCATGCTAGAAGTGGCCCCTATTAATAGTCGATATTCCTGGTGAGACGTAAATATTTGCAGCTATCATAACTGGTCACATCCACCATACTATTGAACAGCTGAGCATCCAAGTCTTGGTGTGTCTAATAGCCAGCCCGGAGGCCAGCTCAGCTATCTACATCCCGGCTAGAATTTCTCCAAATGGAAGTTTTAACTATATAAGAATGATAAGAAGCCAATTTTATCAAGTAAATTTCCTTATTCAGCTTGCTACTTTCCGGTTACGGACTGAGCGCAGAAGATTCACTACTCGGAACAGGAGCTGAGAGTGTTCAAGTGGCGTGCGCGTCAACGCTACGCTCAGCGCCAACGCTTTCCAGTGATCGTATTCAAATTCGAAGAATTCTGTATTTCACGGCCTATGTGTAAATTTAAAGCGCAAGTTGCCTGATTTGAGATCGAATAGTGTTATATTCACGCTTTCCTACTTATGCTTCGCCTTAATCAAGAAATACGCACACTGCGTTTTCAAGGGCTTTACCAGCCCAAAATTTGACCCGTTTGTGTAACAAATACCCCTGAATTCTCGAAGGATGCTTCATCGATAATTTTCAACATCCCTTCCACGCTGGACTCTACTGTGACCGGAGGTCCAGAAGCGAAGCCCCATTGATCAGCAACAAAACGGCCCGCGCGCGTCTGCACCCAGCCAGGGTGAAGCGCAAGGGTAATGAGGCCGCGATCTTTATTTTCCAAATGTAAGGCCTTTGTCAACCAATTTTGAGCCGCCTTGCTTGGGCCATACGCGCCACCAGGCACTGGCTCCATCTCTGCGATGCTTCCAACTGAGGAGGTAACCATAACAAGCTTTGGTGACAGCGATTTTTGTAAAAGCGGCCATAGAGCTTGGAAAACTAGCAGAGGCGCAATGGTGTTGACTTCAAAGGCCGCGCGAAGTTCTTCCGCTGTCGTCTCGGTGGCCGGAACCATGGGCGACGTTCTTCCGGCATTATTGATCAAGACATCAACGTGATCTATATCGAGTTTGAAAGCATCTTTGACTTCGGCCGTGGATCGAATTGTCGATAAATCCAATTTCAAGATTTGGAGGCTGCTACCTAAACCTTTTGGAGCTGCCGTCGTCTCCCGTGTAAGAGTAGAAACCCCGTCTTCATTTCGAACTGTCGCAATAACAATCGTGTTGGAGCGTGCAAGGAGGGACTTAACAATACCAAGACCGAGACCTCGATTTCCGCCAGTCACGACGTAAACAGTATTATTTGCCATGTTAGGAAGATGAATTCGGATCGTTTTCTGTTTAGCGATTATGGTTTTTGAAGAAGAAGAGAAGAAATGTATAAGAGCCAAGATTTCTAGCTACCAATCAAGGTATGTGGGGAATCCTTTTAAATGAGGGGCTGTACTCTGTGGTGACTAAGGGTTTTATTCTAAGCATCCTAGCACAGCGCGAGGGAAATCCTCTCGTATAATTGCCCCTGGCTCTACTCTCACAACAGAGATTTCATACGATACTGAGTAATAATCTCTCGCCAATTCTTGAAATACCACTAGTACTAACAATTTCTTATAGTGGAAGCGACTCGTAACCAAATGTCTCCAGGAATAGATTGTATATAATGGAGCAATAAGCTACTTTCGGGGCTCCTCTCCACACAGCAATGTTTTTCCTATTCCAGTTTGTAGCACGTAAACATGCTGCTGACGTGTATGTCATGGAGGCTATCTCATAGTGTTAATTTCTCTTAAACCAACTACGTGATTCAGTCAAATGCAGATACCAACAGGGCTTCACCCCCTAAATCTACTCTTGCTTTGCATTATGCAGACGTGGTATGGGTAGTAGCTGTGAAAGACGCATGGTATTTCACTTGATAAAATAAGAAATGGCGCCACTAGCACGTGTTTTATACACTGTCACAGCGATTATGCCTGCTCCTGTTTTAATCTGTACTATATCTATTCGCTTGGGGCGGCTACCGTAGGTTTGAGGTGCGTATTGAATACGCAAGTTTAGCGGCTGGTAGCTTAGAATCCAACAGGGGTGCCAGTGCACAAAGTGAGTTTTAACCTGAAGCAGATAATTGAGCTCCAACAAAGATAGTATATGGAAATAAAGGGTATCGTGGATTTCATTCAGCTTCCAAAGAGCAAAATGCTGAAAGAAACTCTTGAAACGGAAAGTAAATAAGAAACAGGGCTTTCTGTGTGATTCCCGATCCATTTCATCATTTGAACCATCTTCCCTTCCGCGATAACAACTCAGATGATTTGGTTTTGTTCTCCAACATGTAAGTCTCTCAGTCGTGAAAAAAGCTTGGTATAATCACATGATCTTTTACTAATGATGTAAGATCTTGTCTTCCCAGCTACAGGACTAGAGACAAGCCTCAGGTATGCAAAAATATCCAAAAAGATCCAGAAGATTGATAAAGCAAAATTCTCTCTTACAGCGGCTTGTTGCAATAATGGGTCGCCACTTGCTAGTGATATGGTTGGCAATAACCCCCTTTTGAAGAAATATATCATTCTAGTCGTCACTTTCACATCACAGCTCTCAATGTGGAATTGCTACACTGCTACTAGCAAGCCACAATCAGAGTGGAAGAGCTATTTTGCACAGCCAGAAAAATTGCTGACTATGGGAAGGATGCTATCTCAAAGCAAGCGCAGTTCTCATTACAAGTAATCATTGATACAAAGTAGATAGGAACTCTGCATTCCACAAATGCAAACATAGTCATCGAACACAAAAGTGGCATAATGAACTTATCCTTGATAGCGCCCTCCCCCGCCGCCGGCCATACATGTTATCTACAATCAAAACGTTGGTTGAGCTCGTAATTTTTGCTGCCTGCTTGAGAAAAATAGTCCTACCTACCTGTCTGCGTAAGTTGAACTAGATGCCAGAACATGCCTGGGTCTATGGGCCTAAGCACTCCATTCTTGGCGATCAGTATTTTGCTTTGTGTGTTTAGATTATGTTGTATCTGCGGTTGTAACTGCTCCCATTTAGGAAAACAACTCATTGTTCACTGCGCTATCAAAGCCATAACTCCCAATTGCTCGGAGATAGGTTCGCGACTTTCTTGTCATAACAATTGCGCTTATAAATAGACTTAGTATAGTCCTTTTCTCTAAGTACTCTAACCGAGGAACTTAGAGATCGGTGTCTGTACATCGGCCCGAACTTTCTTGTGCTTGGTGTTCGTTTCAGCTTATCTTGGGCGTGATAACATGGTATCCCGAATAGGTAAACGCATCGCCCTTTTAGGTCTAGACTTGGGCTCAGCTAGCGTCAACCAGACGTGGAGCAGGTTCAGATGATTACCTCATCTGCCATGCTTTCGATGACTATAAAAGGCATCTTGGCTATACAGTGAAGCCGTTGAGTTTCAGATATAACTCATAACCCGAGCCTTTAATTAAACGTTCTTCGGAAATTCTGTTTCAAGGTATAAAAATGACTGAGCCTAACATCCTCCTTCCGTCGGACGGCGCCTCTGGCGTCAAACCAGACGGGACAGCGACAGCGACCTGTCTCTGTGGTACTGTCCAGTTGTCGTTTGTAAGTTATCTCGAAATGAAATTACTGTATATATCACTGATATATATTATTAATAGCCTGTTGAAGGCGAAGATCTGATCAACACATTCGTCTGTAACTGCAGTGATTGCCACAAACTAAGTGCCTCCATGTTCTGTTCGAACTTCACTGTCAGCGACAAGAGCCTCAAGCATGTTCGAGGCGAAGACAAATTGACCAGATGGGCTCAAAACAAGACTATTGCATCGGGAGCTACAATGGAGGACAGCTTTTGTTCTGTCTGTGGCAATTTGATGTATAGGAGGAGCAGCAGATTCCCAGGAATGAGCATCCTGAGAATTGGGACTGTAGATGACTTCAATCTACATGAGTCGAAGCTGAAGCCCCAGTTTGAGCAGTTCATAGACAACAGGGCCAATTGGCTAGCCGGGGTACAGATTGAGGGAATACCGCATCACGCAAAGTCCGGATTCTAGGCTGTGCAGAGACTTGTGCTCTATTTGAATAGCTAGGTAGTTTTGATGGCAATATTTGCTCTGATTAATGAGTGGACCCAGAGACAAACAATTAAAATCCTATCTGCCCATCTCGCGTTGCAAGAGAACTAAGAATGTACTCATTTTCTTAAATCCCTGCAACTACTTAGCAATGAAGCTTATACTATAAGTCCTCACCCGAGGAAGTTTTGTAGACTATTATGTTGGGAGCCCTACCTGGAAGAAACAACAGGTAAAGGCATTTTGACCAACTACTTGAAAATCCCCAAGATAGGACATCTAAACTATTATCTCCTTGAGTGGAATTATTCACGCATGATGTCTCTTTCCTATCAAGTGCTCTTCTAGTTCATAAAATTTTGCATTGGCATCTGACGCGTGTGGATGGGTTTAGCTTGATGACATTCAAGCATAATTACCCCAAGCCCGCTGTAATCAGCGAATAGGGCTAAGTCGCAGAACCACTGACGTCAGTCTTTCCCACCGTTATATACAGCGGTCAAGCAATGAATTAATACTCAATTTTTGCAGTGTCAAGCGTAGTTCACTTTTTGAACTCAATGCTTAGCCACCATGAACAGAGGCCGTGGCTGCCTGGCATGCAAAGCTGCAAACGCCAAGGTGCGTGACTAATTCTACTTGTCCAGCGCATATAGTGACACAGTATGACAGTGCGATCTGAACCGTCCCACCTGCGGACGCTGTACTCAGGAGGGGTTGATTTGCTCTGGCCTTCCGCTAGATGCTGTATTCGTATTTCGCGATGAGAATGAAGTGGCAAGGAGAAACTCCCAGCGTGCGAGAAGGCACCTGGGAGAGAGTTCCATTACTGAATGGGACATTTCAGACTCTGCCAAAATCGTCTCCCAGGGCTGGCCGTATCCAGCGGCTGCTGTAACGATCGGTTCATCACGTCTGCAACAACAATATTCATGGCTTAGTGATCATGCACTTGCAACAGTACCGGAGCCGTTGAGAAGGGATGTTGAGACAAGAGCCGTGGAGCGATTTTTTGTTAACTGGACGCTACATCCTAGCAACCACGGAGGTTCGCCAGGTGAGTTTAGTTTCCTGAGCCAATGGAAAGGTCCGACTTTCATCAATCTGCTAAGCATAATATACTCAGGCTATATGCATGAGCTTCCAATGCTTTTTCTAAGTGCGCAGCAAGAGTCAGTCCTTTGGCTTGCGGTCCGCGCTGTGGCTTTTGCAGATATCAGGAATGAGAGCACTGGAAATGTCTCGTTTCACACAAAGTCACGACAGCACTATGGTGCCGCGTTGAATCGCATGAGGACAGTGATCAACGACCAGCAAAATCTTGGGGACGACAGAATTCTTTTTTCTATGCTGTTAATTGACAACTTCGAGGTATTATATTCTCCAAATGGTTGCATAACTCCACTAACGAACTTGAGATAAAATAGTTGATGTATCTAGGCCGAAATGACCCTTTTAGTCCACATGGCGAAGCGATTAAACATATATTACGTTCTAGAGATGATGGACAGTTGTACAGCCCGAGCCGCTTTTCGCTTTGGCGTTTGACTCATTATCGACTCCAGTTTTGGCAAACTTTGTTCTTTGAACATCCTGATGCTCAGCAAATTGCGTGGGTGAGCAAACTAAACATGGACCAGCCAGACTTGCGCATCTGCTCATATGTGTTACATATGAATATTCTTACTGCGCTATCAAAATCTCTCACGCATACGAATGAGCATGATGAGACGATGCGACGGGAAAAGCTAGGCCGGATAACCCAATTGGCCAAGGAAATGCAAGAGCTTATTTCGGCCATTGAACAATGGATGTCGGAAATGTCTGAGCCGTGGAGAGCGAGAAAACACGATTCCCAAAATATTATAGTTTATGGGGATGTTTATGAAGTTTATAGCTATCCGATCCCGCGTCTGCAATACTCGCAGATTCTTAGCTACGATGATATTTGGCTGGTAGGAGACGCTTACAAAATTCAAGACATACGATGGCACTAACTATGAATTAAGGCTTATATCTGGAATTTCCATGCATCAAGTCAAATTGTATTGCGAGAGTCACTAGTAGAGACTATCGAGAGTGCCTCTGTGATGCAAGGCAAAGACGAGCTGGATGAAGATGACAAGTCCGTTATACAAAAGCAACGAGAACAAGTCGAAAATTTGGCTGCTACAATTCTGGAATCATTTCCTCAGCTTTTAGGGTTCACGTACAAGTATAGAAAGTCCGGACAGCCGCAAATATCTTTACAGGGAAGAATGGTTGGACGTCTCTTCGCCCTCTTCTCAATGTGGGTAGTGCAAAAGGCCAGATTTGCATCGACTCAGCAGAAGCAGACTGCGTCTGATGTAGTGACCTGGATTAACAACCGTCATGGATTAGACTAGCAGAATAACTATAAATATGAATCCATGAATAAGGGCTTAATAAATAAATAGCTAGGATAGGCGCAAAACACATTAGCATCGCGTTCTGCATTTTCTGTACTTCAAATAACACAGCGTACTCTCCTATCCTATGTCATGTTAAACAACCTGTATCGAGATAGGTCAGGCAAAATACTGTTGGATTCAATGATTAGCACGTTGCTTTCAGAAGGCTTAAGAGTCTACTTCACGAAATCCTGGAAATAACGGCTCATGGTCGTCATACATCACTTATATCATTAGGCAAATGGCCTACATCCTAACTTTGTCTCTTTAATTGGCTATACTTTCCCCCTTCTTTATTTTCCTTTTGTAGTTGACGCGGATGTCATTTGCACGCTACAGCTGTTACGATAGCTGGGGTTGGAAGCTATAAGCTCCTCATAGTAAGTCTCAGTGCTTCATGACATTGCTCTATTCTTAGCCTATCAATATTAGCCTGTATTTCGCTAATGTGCACTTGCAGCGAGGGGTATCAGAATTCTTCGGTCTTAGATTAGTACAAAGCTCTTTGATCTCGCATACTTATTAATCATTTCACTATTGGGTATGTTCTTTAGGCTTTATTCTCAAAGCTTCTTATATAGATCTTGTCTACCATCATCTAGTCAAAACTTCTCAAAGCTTCTCCTTATATCCAGGTTCCCAGTGCTGTAGTTATGCTGTTGACTGTGGCCATGATAAACCTCGTCGTTCGCTTTCCCTGTATTTCTGCTCTCATTAGTACTGCTCTGTAAGGTCTTGTGAATTTCCCGGAAAATATTGCCGACGTTGTTCTTTTCTGTACCCATCTTGAAAGCTCCTTCGGCGCTATGTCCAGAATCGGAACATTTAAAAAAAAGGATGGCGAGATATTGAGACATCCGCCTGACCAATGGTTTCAGTGTGGAGTGGCCGTCATGAGAATATCTGCAAATTTGCACAAGGAACAATGTGCAGACCGCTTTACGCGTCATGCATATGGCTGAAGAAGGTAGTGGTTTTGCCGTCCCAAAGCCCATTTAAAAGCAGTTTCCAGAGAGACAACTGCCATCTAGACCATTACTGACAGCTTCAAATCTAGCCTAATTGCGTTCCTTACTATAACTTTAGTGCCAGCTCACTAATAGCATAGACACCGTTTATTATGGACTTATCGCTCCATTGCCTAGTTAGACTGTTGCTCGCTAACGCTTCATATAAGCACCCCACGCAGCAGTGGTTTTACCTGGGGATCTGCCTCAGAGTCCGGCCTTGACGTATCAGAGGAAGCAACACGAGAAGAATGCGGGTTTTGCTAGTTTTGGCTTCTGGAAGTTCACAACAGAGCGTCGTGTCCTCCACGCAAGCAAAAGTGCGCCGGTTTCGAGGGGAAGTCAGCGACAGGCTCATGTGTGTGCTTTTCTAGATGCTTCATTATATAGCAAATGTTCGGCACAGGATAGATCATAGAAGTAAATGACTGCTAGATGAAGTGGGCTATAGCGGGGATTATTGAGGCGAGCCATCAAGCAGTGTCGGCAAGAGAGGCGGAGAGCAAGTTTAGAGTTAACTGAAAAGTCGAAGATGAATAATTCATTAGGTATCACAATAGTTCTAAATAACAGACCGAGTCTATTATGTAAGTGTCACTTTACCGACATAAAGTTACCAATCGAGTACTATGAAGGCGACAATGTATGTTGACTGAAATATATGCATTTGTTTTGGCTCTAGTTAGAAAGTCCTTTCAAGTCTAAGCAAAATACAGAGAGCTGTCCTTACCCGGACTTGCTATTCTAGGAATATTCTAGATTAAGTATCTATATAGAGCTAGCGTTTCCCATTGGAAGCAATACGCACGGCCATCAGCATTTTAGCTTCATAAACGAAACTAGCATGTCTGCATAGGGATCGGGCAAATAAGCGCTATTGTAAAGATTTAGCTGAACAATTGCATACTGCACTTAGCATTCTGCACTCTTAGTTTTGTACCTGACTTTCAAATCAACGACTTGAAGGTTTCGCATACGGTGGGTAAAATTACTATTTAAAACAAAAAGAATATAGAAGTTGCTAAATGCGTGTCGTCTTTTCAACTAGGAAATAGTAAGCTTTTAATATACTATTGGTTTCGTATGATGAATGAAATTTCGGCACATCCACTTTAAAATCTCCGACTATCGCGCGAGTACCTGAAGCGCGGAGCTGACTTCCCGCTGCCGGTAAGAAAACCTTAAACTGCTAGTATTTCGGGCGTTTAGGTGACAGCGGTAAGTGGAACCAAGAGGCAGTCTCTTCCTTTGCCTGTAGTTCATACCGCCTCTGAATACCAGGATAGCCAGGTTGGCCGTTGAGTGGATTCTAAATGTTAATCTAACAGTAGCAATTATGCCACAACATCTTATTTCCGTATAAGGTTTGGCAGATAACTGTTTTTGCCCTGCGTACATGCCCTGCATACATACCAGAGTACCATGACTTACATGAGGCACACTTATTTATATATTGCTTAGTGGTCGAAGAATCAGCATAGTTGTCTATACTCATTCGTTTTCGGAATGCTGTGGCATGCGCTGAGATATCAAGTTCTCGGCAAGCCCATTTTTCGCCTCACGAGAATAAAGAGGGGAAAAGCATCGTTATTTTTTCATTCTTTCATTCTCTGAATCAAGGGCTGCACCTCACAAGATGTACGATATTATACGAGACGCCCCACTGGGCCAATCAATCCGCTGGATATCGGGAAATAAATACCTCCAGTACCCAGAAGAAGCTCCAGATTTTGAGCTGCCTGCGCAGTATCGTATGGTCTCAGAGGATGAAAAATCGTCTCAGCCACTTGGACCGGACTTGTCTAGACCAAGAACCAGAATCGAGCAGTCTGATGAACTTGAGGAAGCCTCTCGGCGTAGTCCGTCTATTGATAGCTGCCGGACCGAAGAAGCTGCCGACGTTGAGCTAGGCCAGATTGCTACGCGGAATGAAGATGGGGATCTAGAAAGACTCCGAACGATAAAATCGACTGCGAGTGTTCCAACCGTCCCATATACTGCCGAGCGGTTTGAAAGCGAGCAGCACATGCAAGCTCTACGCACCAAATCAATTGCCATTGTACCGGAAAAAACAAAAGACGGTGTCATCCTTGTGGATTGGTATACTACAGATGACCCCGCGAATCCGCAGAACTGGTCGCGAGGAAAGAAAGCCTTCATAACACTCGTCGTTTGCGGCTATACTTGGGCAACGTACATTGCTGGTGCCCTGTTTGCTCCTTGTGAGCCAGGAGTTGAACAGCATTTTCGTGTTAGTCCAGAGGCATCGGAACTTGGGTTGTCGCTATATGTCCTTGCTTATGGTGTTGGACCGATGGTTTTTGGGCCTTTGACGGAGATACCAGCAATTGGAAGGAATCCCGTATATTTCTTCTCTTTCATTATCTTCTTTGCCTTAAGCTTTCCTACTGCAGTTGTCAACGATTTTGGAGGGCTTTTAGCTCTCCGCTTCTTCCAAGGGCTCTTCTCCAGTCCGGCTATAGGAATCGGCGGTGCCAGCATTACAGATGTATATGAATTTTTATACGCGCCATATGGACTTGGGTGGTGGGTGTACTCCTTTTGGGCCGGGCCAGCTTTTGGTCCTATGATTGGTGGATTTGCAGCTACCGCAAAAGGCTGGCGTTGGCCTCTCTGGGAAATCGTTTGGATATCGGCTCCAATGGTTCTAATACTCTTGATCCTAACACCAGAAACATCTTCACACACAATACTGCTTCGGCGAGCACAGAGACTCAGGAAGCGCACGGGGATAGAGAATCTCCAGTCACAGGGCGAAATAGACCAGAAGGCTTTGAAATTTAAAAAAATTGTCTTTTCCACATTGGTCCGGCCCTGGGAAATTATGCTCAAGGATCCATCCGTCTTGTTTGTCAATCTTTACACAGCATACTTCTATGGAACTTATTATACATTCTTTGAGGTATTTCCTATTGTGTTTGGACCATTTTACGGCTTCAACCTTGGCGAAATTGGTACGGTCTTCTTGGCTAATTTTACCGGAGCCACCATTGGTCTACTCATGTACTTTGCATACATACATTGGTATTTGATTCCAGATACGATCAAAAACGGCCTCCGAGAACAAGAACATCGCCTAATTCCTTCCATATTCGGCTCATTTTTCCTGCCTGTGGGGATGTTTATGTTTGCGTGGACCGCAAACGCCAAGATATTCTGGATAGTTCCGCTAATTGGATGCTGCATTTTTTCGATCGGAGGCTACCTGATTGTTCAAGGACTGTTCATGTACATTCCAATGTCATATCCAAAGTACGGAGCTTCCCTTTTCACGAGCAACGATTTTGCCAGATCCGCCGTGGCAGCTGGCTGTATCCAAGCTGCTCGGCCATTATTCATCAACTTAGGTGTTCACAGAGGCTGTTCCCTCCTTGCTGGTGTGAGTGTGGCTGGTGTCATCGGAACAATTGTCCTTTACTTTTACGGCAAGCAGCTACGTGCGAGATCAAAGTTCGCCCAAAGCTGATTATAACTAATGACAAATCGGACGTCTGGGAAAGTCTGGCTAAACGTTGACCAGCAAATCCTAAATGCTTGCATAAAACTAGTACAAGCCCCGAGTAACGTGGCATTTCCTCACCAGTCAAAGGGAAAATTGATCTATGAGCATATTATATCTGGTATTATCGGAAAGATTAGAGCGCAAGATGCAGAGTGATGAAGATTTCAATATGACTGGACGTTTGATATTAAAGGATTCTGTCGAGTTACATTCCTACAAAAAGAACAATAACTAACTCATCAATGAAACGCTTGTCCAATATATCTAGCGTAGAATCATGTAAAAATACGAGTTCTTATATAGCGACCATTAAACTAAGACTGTAATAAATAACGTTTCATTCTATCATTTTCTGCTAACAGGTCTGTTTCTTTTGCGACCAATAACAGGACAATGCTGTTCTGTACTTTTCTCTCGCTTAAATACTCTTAGCCTAGTTTAGACTGCCGCAGATATGATAGTATCTAGACTATTATAATACTTGTCGCTTCATTTGACGAATGTCAGTTTCTTCGATAGTTTCTTACAATATAATGCATGATATATTGTCTATTTACGTATCTATTGAGCGCTCTAAGATGGTTCCTAGTTGGTAACCGGTGCCTATGGCCCGGGAACATCGAATTCAATCCTCAACGCGTCGAGGATGGTATATGCATGGCTCCATCCATACATGTCTGTCCCTGCTAATCTCTCAGCCCACTTCCTATTGGTTACCTCGTTACACTAATTAGAAAATGCGTTCATAAGTATTGAAAGCGCGGCATATGGGTTGTTAGGATTGGTAGCGAGTTCCTCAGCTTGAAGAATAGAAGCTGTTAAGTTGTTTGTCGAATTCGCTGGGGAAATTCCTAGCAGGTACGCCTCGCGACAATTATTGTAAAGATCAGTCACATAACCGTAACTCTCTTCAACATCTTGTCTGGTGCCGGATAAAGTCAAGTGGCCAGCGACCAAATGCTTAAAGTCATTCTCTAAAGCATATTTATGTGCTTGTATATAGCCAGGGGTATCCTCTGTCTTTCCCAAAAAGAGGTAAGGCGACCATTTTGGAAAGATGACTATAATATTTATTTATGAGATACTGCCGGCCTGCCACTATAACTTTTATGCGATGTGCGATGTTGTATTTTCCCCCTCTTTGCTAGGCATGTAACTGGTGTATATTTCATATGATGCGCTGGTTTATCTAAGCCATCTCGACCGTGGTCCAAAGTACAATAGAGGCTTGTTGATCCCTGTTTTCTAAAACGAGCATAAATCTCTTATGCCACTGATACAAAATAAAGGCAAAGACCATTCAAGCTATGTTTCATCGAAGCAAGACGATTTACGATATATTCAAGCGGAATATATAGGTCGCTTTAAATACTCATAATATTTGCGGCACTTGGAGCACCTGAGTATCTTTATCTTCCAGTTCTAAGTTAGATATGTTAATGTTACTCCTTTTGAGTCACGGTTATTCGCTAATCGCTTTACCGAGGTATAGTAGGCAGTATCGTCTCCTACAGTTTAACTTTTTGAAGGAATACTGTACTCACAATGGATATGCACCAAGATTAATGCAATACGAGTAACTTTATGTGGCAGCAATGCCATCCTTCGCCTGGTGCGTCGGCGAGTCAGCTAGCTAGCTGCATTTCTGCACAGTACAAGTGCTTTTGTTATAAGAGGGACCGTTTTGCTACATGCGGATAATTCTTGTTTCCCAAATTGGGAAATACGTCGCACCTACTTACCACCTCAAAACAGCATTAATAATACCACGAATTTGCTGGTGAATGATAAACGACGATGGCTTTGCGAAGGAATTTTTTTCTAGATATGTTTAACTCATCTCTCAAAGCTCAAAGTTTGCCCGCAACAAGTCAATGCTTGCAGTATAGATATAAGATTAAACTAGCCGTTTGCTGTTTGCCAAGACCGCCGCATATCGAGTTCCCAGATCGCAATTGAAGCCTCTCACGGAACGCCCTTTGCTCATAGTATCTTATCGAGAGTTCGCAAACCATATAAATATCCTCACATCATAGGCTCGCCAAGTATATCTATGTGGAACAACTAATTAGCCAACCGGAATTACCAGAGATATCAACACTGTGTCAGCGTATATACTCTAGCGGCATCAGAAATACCTGCACCTCGGCCAACTATGCCTGTCAACGATGGCTCAGCCACAACAAGCGACAACGAGAAGTCTACTGTAGACAATGCTTCAACGCAGCAGCCGCCACCACCGCCTCCTCCCCCCAACGGTGGCCTTAAAGCCTGGATCCAAGTGCTAGGAGCGCATTTTCTTTTTTTTAATTCATGGTGAGTTAAAGTCTACCACAGGGTTAGTTGGTTTACCTTTTCTCTGACCATCGCCGAAATAGGGGCCTCGTGAACTCCTTTGGTGTCTTTCAGACCTATTATCAGGATGATCTTCTGAAGTCGTCCAATGCTTCTGATATCTCATGGATCGGCACGTTTCAGGCATTCTTGCTCGTGGCACTTAGTGTCATTGTGGGTCCAATCTTTGATCGCGGCTACTCACGAACACTCATCATTGTTGGTACCTTTTTCACAGTCTTCGGTACTATGATGCAAAGCTTGGGAACAGACTACTATCAAATATTCCTCGCCCAAGGCTTGACTGTTGGCCTCGGAACCGGCTTCATCTTCTTGCCCAGCGTAGCTATTGTTGCTACATACTTTACAACTAAGCGAGCCCTAGCGATTGGAATCACTGCTTCCGGTGGCAGTTTGGGAAGCGTCATATATCCTATTGTCTTCGAGCGGCTCCAGCCTAGAATCGGCTTTCCTTGGGCTACCAGGGCCCTCGGCTTTATTTCGCTGGCAACGCTTCTGATTAGTATTGCTGTTATGAGAACCCGACTACCTCCGCCAAAGCAAGCCCGTGCATTACTCGATCTACACGCTTTCAAGAACATGCCATATTCCTTTTACAGTCTTGGTCTCTTCCTGTCGTTTGCAGGTTTATACATACCGATCTTCTACATCATCATCTGGGCGCAGCGACATGCAAACATTGACGCTACGTTATCGTTTTACCTTTTGGCAATCTTGAACGCAGCCTCAATTTTTGGACGAATAATTCCCGGTCTTATAGCTGATAAGTATGGCTCATTAGAAACAGCTATTGCATGTACCCTAATCGCTGGTATCCTTGGCTATGTCGCAATTGGTATCAAGAACCTGGGCGGCCTTCTCGTATTTGCCATACTATACGGATTTGTTTCTGGGGCAGTTGTCTCGCTGCCCTCCGCTATTGTCGCCTCTCTAACACCCGACATGAAGTTGGTCGGTACTTGGATGGGACAATCGTTTTTCCTTGCGGCACTCGGTATCTTAATCGGTAGCCCTATTGCGGGGACCATTATCAACGTGGAAGAAAACAGGTTTTCTGATGGATTCATCTTCTCTGCTACGCTTGTAATGAGTGCTGCCGTGTCTTATATTATGGCCAAAGTACTGAAAACTAAAGAGCAGCGATTGGCTAAACTCTGATGCACAATAGCTAGCTCTTTAGGTAGCCTTGAAAAACGTCCAGCCCGTATTTCGTACTTTCACTCTCAGTTGTTCTTATCTTTTATTATATTGCCATCAAGTTCTCGCGGATCAAAGCTATCAGCTTCGCAATACCCTTCATGTTATGGATGCGGCCATGGGCCTTGAGTAATTGGAAGAGAAGCATTAAAATGCACTAAATAATGAGATGTTTAAAATATCTACAAGTACTATATCTTCAAAGTCTAATGGGTTGTTCTCGAATGCTTCATGGTGAAGATGAAGCTGCTGACACTATGTAGAAAGAAATTACGACTACCTATGCTTTCATGGTCAGCCGAAAATTTCACAACTGCAGAGCAGCCGATTTCTACAACTCAAAATTTGCCATGTAGCGCTAGATGCTTCTTATTATTTGCTCATATATATTGATATTTCTTAATGTATCTAATATGACAAAGTACATATTGAATCGACGCTGCGTATCGTGGTTCCAGCAGGATAGTATTTGCTTGCGGTTCCATGTGCTTAGCGCAGCTAGCATTTGGTACATACGAGAAAATAAGTCTCATTAGAGGTTGAATTATTTGACTAAAGGCTTTGAGATATAGATCAATGACTTGTTCGCTTGCATTTACGTTAGATAAAGTTGCTTAATGCTTGCACTGTGCACTCGGTATCCTAACAACCCTATTCCCAACAGTTACTGTTATCAAGTACTACAGTATCATGCGGTATCAAGGATAAATTATGAAGATGATGTGTGCAGCTCTAAATACTTTTGTCTTGTCTGTTTGATTCTATAAGCAGGCGCTGAGCTCAGGTAGCTCTTAAATTGACAATCACATCGTTTTATTTTCAGCTCAAATTCACTGAGTAAAAACATCAAGCACTTCGCAGGTTTCATTAATATGTAAAGTTCAAAGCAATCCTTTTTATTTTTTGTAAACTAAATCGGCCAAAATAGTGTTAAAGAAAGTAGCTGGGTGGAAAAGAATACTTTGTGGAAGTCATCTTTTGACCCAAGTAGAAAAGAACCAAATCCCCCTTTTCATCACAATATCTCACATTTTTGAGCCCAAACCCGTTGCTGGAAAGTTAGGCTGTGCCTATCTTATGAGACTAGAAGACTCGTAAATAAGATAGCTGCAGTCCTTAGACTAATGCTGACGAATTTATTTGTAAATAACCTTCTGCTGTCCAAAGGCGCTGCAAGACTGGTTGCCGCTGTTGTTGTCCTCGCTGTTGTGGTCTCCCTATATTTTGCGGTCAATGAAGTTTCATGATATGTGGACCACGTATGATGCACTTAAAAGTAGTCGCAGACGCAGTAGTTGAGATGAAAGTTGTTTTAGGACATACCTGCTGGTTGTTGTTCTGGTTGTTGTTGTTGCAGCAAACAGTGATGGAGTTGCAAGTATCATTGATGTTGGAGCACTCCCAGTAGCTTGAGCCCAGAGCATCGGTCTCAGCGCTGCAGCAGTATGGCGAAGCACCATTGCCGCAGGTGTTGGACTGGTAGTTGGTGTTGGTACCAACGTTCTGGGGGGGAGGGGGAGGAGGAGGAGGAGCGTGAACACCGTGGCCGCCAGGAGCTGCGATGGCACCGGTGGCGGCGGTGAGAAGAAGAGCGATGGCAGTGGTGAATTGCATTTTGAAAGATGGAAGTGGTTTTGATCTAAAAAGATTGGAGAGTGTTGTTGTAGTGATTGCTTTGTTGAGTGAGTGTCTGAGGATGGAGAGAATAATTTCGAAGAGGGCAGAGAGGCCCTCTTTATACTTTTCTGTTGAGATTTTTTTGTATGAGTATCGCGAGAACATCCTAGGCATCCCGACGTTGCGATGTAAGGAAAATACGAAGTGGCGATGCGCCGACATCTCGCGAGAAAATTAAATTCACGTGCAAGCTACTATTGAACTTACTTCCTACAGTCTTAACTTTATTTTAGTATATAAATTCAGGTACCAATATACAGTCTGATATTCGTGCTGCAAGCGAGCCCATGGGTACTATTGGTTCATGTCGATAGTTCAATAGCTGTGGCTGTATCAAAGCAGGTACTGGCTCAGCGTTTAAGTTTGGCTCTCGCAGGAAGAGAAATATTGTAATGCAATGTGATATTAGCCGAATACTCGCACGCGTAGTGGTGAGATACTATCTCATTCAATAGATCTTTGTGTTCTTCGTTTTTATCCAGTCTTGTTGAGTAGCTGCATGTTTTCGCAAGCTGAAGGTTTATAAGCTGCATTAGGCCGAACTCTCCGAGTCGTTGAGTAATATGACATAACTGAATATTGTTTCTTAAGTATCGGAAGATTCAACAGGCTTTTGATGTTGAGCAACCGCTTGTGGTAAAAGATCAGCCACTTGTAGTGAGCTTCAACATATATAATAACCATTGTTGGGGGGCATTAACTCTGTAATGTGCAGGAAGCGATAAACAAATGTAATTAATATAACGTAACTGGCAACGTTTACGTACTCTATTACAATGACTGCTTCTTGGACTTTTGGTTGATCCTTTGCTTCTTGTGTGCTCATTATTCTCCATCAGCGGGAAAATTGCAAAGAATAAAATCCCTCATGTTGTTCACATTCTGTATAAATAGATCGTTTTCCTCTCCATTATTCCTCAAGATACTTAGTACAATCAACTGACCTCATTCATCAAATATCTGCTTATCAAAATTCCAAGCCCCAATCATGTATGCTTCTATGATCCTTTACACCCTTGTTGCCTTCAACGGCATCATGGCATCTCCAGTCCAGGAGCCTGAGGTCGAAGCTCGAGCCATCGGGCCTCGTACACCCAGCTTGGGGGATATTCCGTTCCCAGCGCTGCCGGTCCGCAACAAGGGCAGCAACGCAATGGGCAGTGAGTTTTTATCATCTCGCGGAAATATTAAATCTGACATGGACTCCAGAAAGCGCAAGCGCAAGCGGAAGCGGAAGCGACTGTGGTACCAACACTCAGACGAATGCTTGTTCTGCAGGTAGCCCATACTGCTGCAGCAGCGATGGAAATGGCGGTAAGTGATGGGGTGATGTTCCCAACTAAGATCAGTCCTAATGTCTTGCAGGCCACACTTGTTCGAACACCACTGCGTGCGACCAGACAATTATCTGCTGCAACAACAACAATGGGGTACGTTAATATACCTTGGCTTGCTGTTTTCCTTGTCTGATTTATATGTCTAGTTCCAAATCTGTATTGGTGAGCTTGATTTCAACATGCCAATTACTATCAACGTCTATGAGTAAAAAGCTCGTTCGGCGTAAAAGGTGTCAGGGAAAACTTCAAAATTGAGAAATGGAGGATGGGAAATACCAGTTGGCCTAGTGTATTGATATAATAGGTAACAACCTAGACTTAGAATACATCACAATATACAAACAACTTGAAACTTGGAGAGTAACTTGGCAATAGCTGGAACCTATACAGTATTGCATCATGCAGTAAATGTAATAGAGTAGATCGGAAGAGCGAAAAACTGAATTTTCAAAGCGTAAATAAGTAAAGAAAAGGTCCGGCAATATTGCAGCGCCATTGAGCTGGATTATTGAAGAATGTCCTGTAAAAGGGTAAGCCGACGAGCCGACGGAAATCTTTGGCTTGGCGTAGGGTAGAACTCTATTGAATGGACCAAGCAATAATAAGCGTAAAATATGCGGAGATCAAAGCTTGTTTCGGCGTTGGTCAGATATTAGTATGCTGGGGTAATGGAGAAGGTCGCAGATCGTTATTTCCCATGCTTCATTAAAATGTATATATAGTGGCGTTATTTAGGGTTTCGGCAGTGCTATAAACTATTGACTGCGGCCATGAGACTGCAGTTATTGATTGGATGGTACCTGAGTCTCACACAGGAAAAACGGATCTCGGCATCATAGCCGGCACTGGAATACGGGTGGCGTCGTCTTTCTCGAGGATGAAAACTAACTAGTGTTTCGAGAACCGGCTGTTGGCTACTGAGGGATTCTGGACCCAAATCGTGAGACCAGTGAAAGAACCATATACCATTTTGCTAAATAATTGTTTACTGATTTCAGTCTGCTCCTTGAATTTGTGCGAATAGCTTTTTATTACAAATTAAATAGTAAATGAATAGACATATAGAGAAATGAAAATTAAATAAAAGATACAAGATTGTTTATAATAATACAACAAGGCCTGAAACCAGTAACACTCTATACTAATGTTGGAGAGATTCCAAGATTTTGCGAATGTTTTCCACAAGCTTGCTAAGAATTAAATCAGCGCCGTCATTGCCAATCTCTTTAGGATCTGCAAGCACCCATAGTCGAATTGATTCATTCTCTGGAAAAGCAAGTATTGTTGTCCATAAAGGTGTAGCAACAAGTTCATTCCAGCGTACTGTAATCTCCTCTAGGGTATCGTCAAGGCCTGTCTGAAAGCCCAAAGTCGGATAGAAGGACATATTCCGATAATGAACGGCTGACCGATAGCGAGTTCCCTTGGGCCAGTCTGTGCATGTATCAACCATGTCCTCCCAGTCTAGCCCCTCATAAGCCGTACGGTCATCGTATTGATGCGCAGTTTGGTTTAGCAGATGCAGGAGCCTGTTTTCTGAACCATCATTCAACTTATCTTGCGGAGGGACCTTCAACCGAAACGGCAGCATATTCACGCAGGGACCCACAACGTCAGACAGACCGGGCATCTTCCCATTGCGCCCGGTCGTCACATTCCCAAAGACCACTTCACTCACGCCTAGTAGCTCAGAGAGGACGAGCGCCCAAGCAACATTGATGACGATTGTGGGCCGCGTGCGATTATCATTTGCATCGTGAAAGTTTGGCAGTGTTACGGTTCGTAGCGTCCGAACGGGATTGGATTTTGCTGGTTGTAGTATGGGCGATAATGTCACCCCAGTGGTCCCCGCAAGCAAGTTTCGCCAATACTCTCGCGAATTCTCGGCGTCTTGTGCGCGATTATGCAGAAGACTTGAGAAGGTTGGTGTAATGGATAGAGAGACGCCGTTGTAGGCAGTTGCAATGGCCTTGAGTATCTGCTCCTGACACCACCCGTCATTTTGCATATGTGACAATCGGATAATAATTCGACGAGTGTTGTTTCCACTGTTAACCAAAGTGAGTTTAGTGTAACAGTCACTGAGGCGAGCCTGTCGACAATCCTTGGCGCAAAATGCCCGCGAAAAGTTTGTTATTTGCTCCGTCGTAGTGATCTCCTCTGTGACTAAGGGTGCTTCACGGAGAATAGCTTGATAGAATTTGCCTTGGTATTCAATGAAGCGAGCTCGAAGACATTCAAAAGTCTGTATGACCGTTCGCATAGCAACGATAAAATTTTCCCATGATATCTGATGACTGACATCTAGGTGAGCATATTGAAGTCCAAGAGGTTCCTCAGAGCTATGTATATAGTCCACTTGAAATCCGTTCGCTGGAAAAATATCGGTGACGTCGCCGGCTTTCATGCCCAAGACTGATTCAGCATGGCGTGTGATTGACGGGATCTCAAGCGCATTGGATAAAAGACAGAACGGCTCGTACATCCGCTCTTCAGAAATGCCATTTCTTAAAGGCACCATTAATCGAGCAAGAGAAGCCAGCTGCGGAGTCTGAAAAACATCTCTAGTTGACAGTAAAAATCCTTCATCGTGAGCGGTAGTTGTCAACCGCATTACGCAGAGGGAATCACCACCCAATCTAAAAAAGGAATCTTCGCGACAGATATTGGAGGCCTCAATCATCAAGACATGCGCCCAGAGCTTCGCCAATGTCTTCTCAGAAGAGGTGCTAACGGGTGTCCTTTTAGAGAGCGTGTCAGGATTGTTTATCAGCCATACAAGCTGAGAAGGAGAAATCCTATCGACCATAGATCTCAGACGGTTATGGTTAGTTTTTCCTGAGCTGGTTGTGGGCATAGACTCCAATAACACCAGTGCTTCTGGCATCAAATAGGATGGGAGAAGCCCTTCGAGTTTAGAATTAAGATGAACTGCTAGAGATTGCATCGCAACATGAAAGGTATCCCACTGGTATGGCTTGTCTGGGCTCACGAAGACCAAAAGTCCTTGACGGGATGCGGCATTTATGCCGAGTGGGATCTGCGCAATTTCTGCAGCGATTGTGAACGCATGTTGTCGAGGAATAAGGCGTCGTATCGTATCCTCCAACCCTGCTATGTCGATCCGCTGCCCCCTCAGTTTGATCTCAGACCCGATCCGGCCGACATACGTAAGAGTACCATCTTCATTGTATCGCGCTTGATCGCCTGTCCTAAATAACCTACCCTTTCTCCCAAATTGGCCATCAATACCCGCAAGAAGCCATGGCGGGTCAATGACAAAGGCTTGTGAGTCTCCGGGCTTCTGCCCAATGTATCCCAGCCCCACCAGCGGCCCTTCAATAAGTATCTCACCAATAGTACCAATAGGTGCCAATCGAGATGGATTGCCAATCTCAGTAAGCCAAAGGTTTGTCCCTAAGCCACAGCCTATGTTATTAGTCTGCGAAGGCTTCTCAATGGGAGAGGAAGCTGAAGACATGATGGTGCATTCAGTTGGTCCATATACATTCGTAAGTCGCAAGCGATTTCCCCATAACTCAATATCACTCTGCACCAAAGGCTCTCCTGTGAGAATAAGAGCCTTTAGAGTCGCAGTACGCCGGGCATCCAAGATTCGAGAAACGGATGGGGTAAGCTGAGCCAGATTAATCTTACGCTCAGCGATGAATGAGCTCAAATCTCCCTTTCGGATGCTGTCACTAGGGACGCAAAGACATCCGCCTCGCGCAATGGTGTAAAAGAAATTGAAGATACACGCATCGAAAGCATATGAGGAGCCATCGAGCGATCTTGTGTCATTGGTAAAACCGAGAGTCTCAGCCTGATGGTGCACTGCGCTAGAAAGGTTGATGTGGCTAATTTGTACGCCCTTGGGCTTGCCCGTGCTACCAGAGGTAAATACGGCATAAGCTATATCACTGGGCTGCGTATCATGCTCCTCCCACACATCAGTGGAATTTATAGGATGCCCTACGAGGCCGAGTGACTCGTCGATGATCAGACTATGAGGAGCAAGCCGTGCCGCTTGATCCTTCATAAGCGCAGAGCAAAGAATTGCATTGGGTCTTAAGGGTTGCATGATGGCTCGCAACATGCCTTCTGGATGTTCTGCATCCAATGGAACAAATGCTGCGCCTGCTTTGAGGAGAGCAAGCATGGCGACATTTGTCCACTTTGACTTTTCGAATAGCAACGGCACAAAGGAATGAGGTGTGACGCCATGTTGACGGAGTATTGGAACTAATTGTGATGAAAACTGATCTAGTTCTTGGTAAGTCAACTTGCCGTCCCATGCGTCAATTGCGTATGCTTCAGGTTGCCGTTTAGCAATCTTAGACAAGGTATGATGAATTGGAACATCAAACGGCTGTGGCACCGTCTTGTTCCATTGCCAAATATCTCTCATGTCATTAAGACAGGTAGCATTAACATCCCGGACCCGGAAGGAAGTATCGTCTTTAGCCAGCGATAACTGTTGATATATATAGCCCCATTGGAAGACCAACCTTTTTACCTCATGCATATTGAGAACTCTAGAGTCGAAGCTGCATCTGACTGTTAAACCGCCATTTTGTGGTATGATCTCCAACATGAGGCAGTGCTGGTTGAGAATAGCTGTCTGATCAGGAAATCCAGGAATCTCTCTTTCGTTAACTTCTTGAAGAAGACTAGTAACAACACCAGACGACGAGACAGGTGGTTGAATAACAACGATAGTCTGGAAACGACAGGCGGTAGCGGCGGCATTATTAATCCGCCGAATCTTGGCTAGTCCTAGATGTTCGTGTGGTATCATGGCGGCAGTTTTGCGCCTAAAGTCAGCCATGAAGCGCAAGAGAGATTGCGAAGGATCAACGTTGACTTGTATGGGCACAGTAGTGATTGTTGGGCCAATCACGGTGTCGATTCCGTCTATGGGAGCATGGCGGCCAGTCAAAATTGTACCAAAGGTGACATTGTCGCTACCAGTTAAGCGAGCCATCAGGATAGACCAGCTAGCTTGGAGAAGAGCCGAAAGATTGATACCAGTTGTAGGAGTTTGAGATTGCATTGGCAAATGAACCTCGTGATACATATCTGGCTGAGGTGTATATGCTTCACTCGGTAACATTGGATAACAAGTGCTGTTCTCTGCGCCTTGTAATTCACGAGACCAAAAGTCGATAGATGCATTTTCGTCCAAGGTTCCAATGTATTTGACGAATAGACGCATGTCATTTAGTACAGCGCTCGGTTCCGATTCATCGTAGCATTGCTTCAGTTGTTGATCAAATAACGACAGTGTCCAGCCATCGTAAATGGCATGATGAAGTGTTAGAACCACATATATTTCCCCGGAGCAGCTGATCGTTGCCCAACGAGCCATGCGAGAACCCAGACGTAGTTTATTTGCCGAAGCGTCCTCAAGGAATTCTTGAAATCCAGTGTAGGATTCATAGTAAGCATCCTCATTCGTCACGATGTGGCAAAGTCCATGGTTTTTGAGGTCCACGAATCTCGTCCTCAGAATGGGATTTTGTAGAGCCATTTTAGCCCAAGCAGATTGTATCCTCTTCAATTCAATCTGTGGAGGTAGCCGATAAAGTCGCATACTAGTAAACGCACCAGGTTCTGCCGCTGTGGCTACTAGCATACCTTCCTGAAGTGGCGTACACGGGTAGATATCCTCAACAACTGCGGGATCTTGAAGACCACATTTGAGCGCTGCTTCAAGGCAGATATTATCTATATCAACCTGGCCTGGTAAAAGACTGAATGCAGGGATAGTATAAGTTTCTGAGATCTTTGGGGCCCTCAGCTCGATTATTCGTGCTAGTGTGGAGAGAGAACTGCTTTCGAAGATATCCGACACTCGAATATCAAGGCCTTCCCGACGGGCGCAGGCTACTAATCGCATGGCAGTAATTGAATCGCCATTTAGATTGAAAAAGTCATCTGATAACCCAATGCTGTCTGGTGAGACGTTGAGAACAGAGGCCCAAAGGCGCTGCAGTTGTATGGCGACCGGCGAAGAAGGTTCCAGGTGAACGTGTTTAGATTTTGCGATTCCTCGATATATATGCTCCGGTGAAGCAGACGAGGCTAGAGATTGCAGTCTTCTAATATCTAGCTTGCCATTCTGAGTCTTGGGAATGTTGGAAATGATAAAAAATGCAGCTGGTACCATGTATTTGGGAAGCTTTAACTGTAGAAGCCTATGTGCTTCGTGTAATCGGAGAGTTGTGTCTGGATCTGGCACCAAAAGATCGGCTGGTTCTGTTAAAGGGTGCTTTGCAGAGCTCAGAAACGCAACGAGCATTTTACTAGCGTTCTCAACCGGGTTCGTAACAAGACAAGCAGCGACAGAACTGACATGCCCTCTCATGGCTTCCAATATATGGTATCGGACTTCTTCCAGCTCAACTCTCTGGCCCCTTAGCTTGACTTGAAGATCCTTTCTATCGACAAATTGCAGATTGCCCGATGCATCATATTTTGCAAGATCGCCGGTCTTGTAAAGCACGCTGAGACGTCCCTTCCAACGGCCGAATCCCGCCGCAAGCCAAGGAACATTGCTGACGTAGGATGCCTGAGTTTGTGAGTCATTCTTGTAGTATCCAGGACCTACCAGAGGGCCTTCTATTAATAACTCGCCAACTGCCCCAATAGGTACAAGGTTGCGATGGTTTTGGGGGTCGACTAGCCATGTAACAGCGCCAACACCCTTACCAATTCCTCTGCACATAGTCGTATTCTCAAATCCTGGATTGAGGCATGAGGCTGATGTGCACTCTGAAGGGCCATATGCCACAACAATATGAACATCTGGCCTCCAGTGCTGGAATTCGCGCAGATCCACCGGCTCCCCAGAAAGTATCAATGTTTTCAAAGTTGGGAGTTCTCGCGGGTCCAATAGGCGGGCAACAGACGGAGTGAGTTCGACGTGATTTGCTTTAGAACGATTGATGGCGCCAACCAAGTCATTCTGTCTTTCGTCTTCGCTTGGGACACAGAGACAGCCTCCTGCACACAAGACCTTGAAGAGTGTGTTCCAACTAACATCAAATGCGTAGGAAGCAAATTCGAATGCTCTAGTATCCTTGTCAAATCGTGAAAGAGTAGACTGGTGCCTGATTGCTGAGGCCCATGCCTGGTGAGTTTGCGTGGACCCCTTTGGCACACCAGTGCTACCCGAAGTAAACAGGATACATGCGATGTCGCTTGGCAGTGAGACTTCTGCATTGAGGTGGTGTTCATTCGCAGTTATTTCAAGATGCTTAATCTCATCTCCTACTACGATGACATTGTCAGAAATGTTTTTGGCAATCTGTGCTGTTGATGTTGCTGCAAGAGAATAGCGTGAGTCAATTTGGTGGGTGATAGCCTGGATCCGACTCAGAGGTTGGTTGGGATCAAGTGGAATGAATGCCGCGCCTGTCCGAAGCACGGCTAGGGCCGCAACTGCAACGTAAGCAGATTTAGGAAATACAATAGGGACAATGTCGCCTCGTCCAACTCCATGACTACGAAGGTAGCCAGCAACTTTGTAGGAGAGCTTATCCAGCTGACCATAGGAGATTTGACTGTCCCAAGCATCCACTGCAATGCTATCAGGATGGGTATGTGCACGCTCAATGATAAGATCATGAAGGAAGGACGGTACGCTCTCGGGCACGACGGAGTTCCAAGCCCATATTTCCTCGAGATCATCCCTTCCCGCCACATCAATGTCGGACACGAGCTTATCAGAGGTATTATCAGCTATTTTTGGTAAGACTGATTCCAATCGCCCAACAAGGCGTGTAACTTCACGGTGCTCGATCACATGCGGGTCGTAGATGACTTCGATATCAATCTGCCCATGGCTAGGGACAAAGAACAATACCAATGGAAAGGTATGGAAAGCATTTGTACCACTTGCGAGAGCATCATAAGAAGATACCTTGATGCCTTCTACTGGCTCTAAACTTTCAGGCGTCACCACAAGAAGAGTTCGATATTTTGTTGCTACTAGACAGTTGTCGTTGATCAAGCCAATAGCCTTTGCTCCAAAGTGTTGAAAGGGCACCATGCTCGCATTCTTGCTCTTGATATTGTCGATGAAATCTTTAATAGAAGCCTTTTCTGAAGGTATTGTGATCCTAATCGGCACTGGGGCAATGGTTGGGCCGACAATATCTTCTAGCCCTTCAAGCGGAGCATCTCGACCTGTCAAAGTGGCACCAAAAATTACATCAGAGCAACCAGTGATTTTTGATACAATGAGAGACCAAGATGCGTGTATTATAGTTTGAATATGGGGAACTTCTGCCATGCCAATTGTTCGCTTGAAACACCCGGTTGGTGATCCCTGATAAGACTCCGATGGGAGAGTCGGGAAAACAGCACTCGAATCAGCTCCCTGAAGACGTTTTTGCCAAAAAGATTTCGCTTCTTCGGTGTTTTGCAAGCTGACATATTCAACAAAATGGCTGAATCCAGGTGATTTAGGAACGCTCTGTCCATAATAAGCTAGTCGCAGATGGTTTTCAACAATCTGGCTTGACCAGCCATCGTACAGAGCATGATGGATTGTCCAAACGAGCTTTGGAACTTTCTCATAGACTATAGCCCAACGTGCTAGAGAGGTACCAATATCAGCTTGTTGATCTGATATGGACAAGTAATCGGCAAGAGTGTCCGAGTATTCCCAGTCAAAGTTACGTGTTACCACTTGCAATAGATTAAATCCGGGTATTACAACAAAGCGAGTCCGTAGGATTTCATGTTGCTCAATGACGGAGTGCCAAGCTCGTATGAGCCGTTCGCAGTCTATATCCGATGGGATGTCAAAGACTGAGCGCCTCATATAAGCTCCAGGCTGCTTCATTGTGAGAGAAAACAATTCCTCCTGGAGCGGAGTGCAGGGGTAAATATCCTGGATATCCTCCTCAGAAATGTTGCAGAGCATTGCAGCTTCTGAAAGAACATGGCTTACAACTGATGGCTCGAGCAAAGAAAAGGGCTTGCGTTCGATGCGAGCTGTGTGAGCTGCTGCACGCTGAGAATTCAGCGCCATTGCAGCCAATCCTGATTCTCGCGTTATCAAATTGACAGTGAGTCCCAATCTTGCTTTTCCAGCAAGAGTGGACAGTTTCATTGCTGCAATTGAATCGCCCCCCAATTGGAAGAAATCGAGCCCTGGAGATGATGGTATGAGTTGTTCATCTCGTCCCAATGATGTTGCCCATAGTGTTAGTAGCCTTGCCTCTGTTTCCGTCAAAGGACCATATACGGGCAATGCGCCCAGTTCCATGTTGGCTGGTAGTAGTTGCAAAAGCTTATGACCAATAGCTCTCAATTCACGCCTGTCGATCTTTCCCGAAGACGTAAGAGGGATGGTATTAATGGGGATGAAATTCTCTGGAATCATATACTTTGGGAGCCTTTGAGACATGTACGTTTTTACAGCTGATGCATCAAAGGCCTGTTCGAGCTCAGGATAGAGCGATCGATAAAAGATGACCAACCGTTGAACCCCGGCATCTATCTGTATGATCTCTCCAAGAACACTGCGTAGATTTGGGACTGCCTGCTTGACACAGTATTCTACTTCTCCAAGATCAATGCGTTGGCCGCGGAGCTTGATCTGCATATCCGCCCGGCCGAGATATTCTATTGACCCGTCGTGAAGGCACCGCGCTAAATCTCCGGTTTTGAAAACTCGCCCGTGTTGGCCACGTACCGCAAGAAAGTCGGGATTGGAGATGAAAGAAGCTTGCGTTTTCTCAGAGTCTGCATAGTATCCAAGACTAACCAGTGGTCCTTCTAGAAGTAGCTCGCCGACGGCTCCAATAGCTTTTAGTTGGTTGTAATCTTCCGGATCGACTATCCATGGTCTTACACCAATTCCCCGACCGATGACAGAAGCCATTTCAGATGATTTGAGGTCCTGGAAGAGCGAAACGGGAGTCACCTCAGTCGGGCCATAAGCCCCAACCAGTCTTACATGTTCTCCCCATATAGAAACATCAACCGGTGTCACAGCCTCGCCACCAAGAAATAATGTGCGCATTGTAGGGACTTCGGTGGGATCTATTGTGCGCGCCAACGACGGAGTCAAAAATGCGGTAGTACTTTTGAATGCATTCATTGCCCCCGCGAGATTGTTCATGCGATCGCTCTGAGAAGGGATGCAGAGACATGAGCCAGTAGTCAAAGCCCAGAAGTGATGCCAAATGGTAGCATCAAAGCTATGAGAAGAAAAGTCAAATACTCTACATCCTAAGCCGAAGCCAAGTTGACGTGCCTGAGCAACTGCAGCTGAACTTAAGTTTTGATGTGTAACTTGAACACCTTTCGGAGTCCCCGTAGAACCTGAGGTGAAGGCAACATACATGATGCTTTCAGCGGGCTTGAGCTGATCAAACACAGCTTGACTTGGGCGCGTTTTAAGCGATGTTTCGCCTCCGAATGAGGAATAACCAACGACAAATACCTGGCTGCAAAGTTTCGCAGCGATTTCTCTCTGAGAGGCAGACGCAAGGACCAAAGGCGCGTTCAAAGTGTCACATATATAACTTAGTCTGCTAAAGGGGTGGCTTATGTCAAGCAGACTGAAAGCAGCCCCCGATTTAAGAACAGCTAACATGGAAACCGCGGCCCATAAAGATTTCTCAAAACAAAGTGGCACATAGCAGCCTGGACCAACTCCAAGAACAACGAGTTGTTGTGATATTCTGGAAGCATACTCGTCTAGTTCCATATAGGTCAGCTTTCCATCGTGGGCGTCAATTGCTAATTCGTTCGGCGTCGATTGTGCTTGCTCAGCAATGAGATCATGCATGAATTTGTCTGTGGACTGTGGCACAACGCGATTCCATGTCCATAGCTGATCTAAGTCATCTTTGGTCGCATTATCAAGCTCATATAATGTAGTCTCCAAAGGTAATTTGCAAATTGCCTGGAACAAGGACAGAGTTTGCTTCAGTATATAGTTGACGAAATCAGCTGATAATGCAGAGTCTCTGTATACGGCCTGGACACTCAAGTCTTCGCTTTCTTTCTTAAAAATGAGCATCAAGCCGTAGCTATTGAAGTTCCTTATATCATCAAGCTCTTTGATGTCAAAAAGATGTTGATTCGAGACTGGCCCTGTGTAGTGGGCCTTTTGGCTTTCCTGTAACACGAACAGGGTTTGGAATTGGGTTGCTGCCCGTGCATCATTGCTAGCTCCAGCAATATTCGGAAGTCCCAGATGCTCGTATGGCTGCATAGCAATAGAGTTCTCCTGAACTATGTCGAAAAATTCCTGCAGGTTCATCCTATGATCCAGCTGAAGATATATTGGCACTGTCGCCATGGTTGGCCCCCTGAACAAGTCTGAGCCCTCGATATCCACGGCACGACCAGATCGAATTTCTCCAAAGAGGATATTCCCATTTCTAGTCAAACGAGACACAAATATTGCCCACGCCACTTTGAGCAATGTGGCTAGAGTCCATCGTCCCGGCATCTGCATTGGTAATGCACAACGCCGTTGTGCTGTAGACTTTGTGATGGTATTGCTGGTTGGCTTTACAGTCTTCGGAAATAGTGGAGCTTCAGTGGCCCCTTGTAGTGTAGATCGCCACCATTCCGTATCTCTAGCTTTGCAGCTATGGATGAAGCGTATGAAAAGATTGTACTCTGGATTGATAGACAATCCGACCCCATCATATGCATTGACGACATCAGTGAGAATTAGCTGAATGGTATGGTGATCGAAGAGTGCATGATGTATTGTCCAAATAATAGAAGGATCATGGGATTCAGATGCTTCCTGTACGATACCAAAGCGTACTAAGGGGCGGCCCAAGATCACGGGAATTTTGCTAGCTTCTGAAAGGTATTCATCCCGTGTGGCATATCGGCGCCAGTCTAGATTTTCACGCATAACAACCTGATAGAGTGCTGCACCTTCAGTTTGAACTATTCGCGTCCTTAGAATGCGAGTCAACGAAAAAACGTATTCGAAAGCTTCGACCATGGCTTTCAGAGAAACATGCCCTGGGATCTTGATCTCTGTGTGCTGCATATACGCTGAACATTCAACAGCAGTTAGAGCTAAAAGGCCCTCTTGCAGTGGCGAACACGGGTATATGTCCTCAATATCCTCTGGCTGAACGTTGCAAGACAATGCCGCCGACATGACGGCTTGAATCCTATCCTCTCCTGGAGGGAGGAGATCAAAAGGAGGCACAGTCTCCTCTCTACCACGCACGGCAATTTTTTCTGCTTCAGGCTTCGACAGGATCATAGCGAGTTCTTCAAACATTGGATGACGTAGTACGTCTGACACTGTTACAGTAAGACCAAGTTTCCGGCAGGTATTTACAAGCCTCATTGCAGATATAGAATCACCTCCCAGCTGAAAGAAATCTTTCCCGGGGCCAATACTCGCGAGATCATATCCAAGAACAATTGACCACGCCTGTTGTAATGCTTTTTGCGTACTGTCAAATGTCGACGATTGGATCTTCTCATTGAAAGTTGCTAGAACGTCTGTATGTGTGAAGGTAGCCGTGAGTGCCTTCAACGCCGCACGATCGATCTTAGACGTAGGGGTCAACGGAATCATTGAGACCTCGCAGAACACGGCCGGCACCATATGCCGTGGTAAGAAATGCAATAATCTCGATTTAAGTTTATGCGGGGGAGGCACAAGCCGTCCTGTCAGAGGGGCATTTTCCGTAGCGAATTGTAAGCCGCTAGGCGGACGAGAAGGTAGAAGGAAGGCACAAAGTCGCTTGTTCCCATTGATTTCCGATAGATCCGCAACAACATCTTCTATTGTATGTAACTCTTGACGGAGGTAGAATTCCACTTCTTCAAGCTCGACACGCTGTCCATTTATCTTGACTTGGGTCGCTGCTCGCCCTACAAAGATAATGGAGCCATCATAATGATACCGCACTAGATCACCAGTACGATATACAGGAATTTTGCTGTTGTTGGACTCACCGGAGCCCACTGAAAGCCAAACTGGGTTGCATAACCAGGGCGAATCTGATTTCTGTGTCATTTTGAAGTATCCCGGACTGACGATGGGCCCCTCGATAACAAGCTCACCAACGGCGCCCACTGGTGCCAGTGACTTCGCATGTTTGTCGACAATCCATGTTCTGCAGCCCACTCCTCTACCTACACTTGAAGCGTTTTCGTCGTCGGGACCATAATTGTGCACAGTACAAATCTGACATTCGGCAGGACCATATGCGTTGATCAATTGGACATGTGTTGACCATTGATGGATTACATTCCTCCCAACTGGTTCTCCGCTAAGCACCAGTGTCTTCAAATCTGGAAGGGCCAAGGGACTGAGAAGCCTAGCAACAGAGGGTGTCAAATTAACCCAATTTGCCCCCAGGCGCCTAAATGAGCCTTCAATATCATTATGTCGATCATGCTCGCTGGGAACACATAAACAGCCGCCAAGAGCTAGTATAGTCAACGCATTATGTACAGCGATATCGAAACTGTACGAAGCATAGTCATATACACGCGTTTCGCTGCGCATATTTAGAGGCCTCTCGTGATGGTAGACGGCAGTCATAAAGTTCTCATGGGTGATGGTAATTCCCTTGGGTATGCCTGTGCTTCCAGAAGTAAACACGAGGAAAGCCGTGTCTTCTGGGGCGGAGGTAGGACAGGTCAAAGTAATGGGCCTGAGATTTTGAAATAAGTCATCCGCCGCGATTATGGACCCTGTCGGCAATAGACCTTGTGCAAAATCCCTGTTGGCGCTATTTGTCAGAATGCATGTCGCTGCGGTTTGGTCGACAATGGCCTGCAGCCTTTGCTTCGGCAGATTTACAGTATCAAGAAGGACAAAAGCCGCCCCGGATCTCAGGATGCCTACCATGGCCGCCGCGGTCCAACGTGACTTCTCCATGCAGATAGGGACCACGCAGCTGCGTCCGATGCCTTTCGAAGTGAGCTGATGTGCAAGGACCGACGCGAAGTAGTCAAGCTCTTTATAAGTAAAACTGCCATCCCACGCGCAAATAGCTTCACTTTGCGGGTGGCGTGCAGCTGTTTCACTAATAACCTCATGGATGCATTGGCCGATACTCTCGACGGCAGACTTGTTCCAAGACTGCACTGTTTCGATATCGTAAGGGCTGGCATAGTCTAAATCTTCAAGACGCCGCGTCCGATTTTCCACGTCTCTGATCTCCTTGATTACGTGTGCGAATTGTTCCAATAATAGTTCAACTTGGGATGCAGCCATGATCCGGGAATCATAGGTTGTCTCGATTAGTAGTCCTCCTTGATGCTGCTGAGATACCAATATCATCAGGCCATACTCGCTAAAATTTGTCAGATCTTTGCTCAAGTCCAACCGCTCAAGAATAGATCGAAGCTGGCTGTCTTCCTGATCTATGTTTGCTGGCGGGAGATGACTCGTTCCGGAAACTGGAGGAGGGTGCACGATGAGTAAAGTCTGAAATTTGCTGCCTTCTCTGGTATCCTCATTGAACATGCGAATCTTTTGTAGCCCAATATTCTCATACGGGATGGCTGCTACAGCTTCTTCTTGCACCCGTTGGACAAAGCGCTCAACTTCCTCTGTCATGTCTAGCCTTACTCGAACAGGAACGGTTGAGATTGCCGGGCCCAGCATATCTTCAATCCCCGCCAATGGCACATTTCTACCAGAAAGAGTTGCGCCAAACGTTACATCATCGTTTCCAAGAAGCTTTGCAGAGACCAGAGCCCATGCAGCTCGAATAGTAGTAGCCAAGGACGCGCCAACAATTGCATTATCCGGAAGGACGAATTGCTTGGATAGAATGGCATCTGGTCTCGGGTCCCTGACGCTCTGTGGTATATGTGGAAAAGTAGCACTCATAGACGGCTCGGCGAGGTAGTTGGACCAAAACTCTCGTGCCAAATCCAGGGGTATGCCGTTGATATATTTGACAAAAGAATTGAACCCCATATATGGATCCAGTCTCACTCCCCTATAAGCTTTGAAAACTTCCATTCCAAGCCGTGGTAGCATCCAACCGTCATACAAAGCGTGGTGCATTGTTAAGAGCATGTAGGTCGACCCTGATTCTGTCACAGTCGCCCAGCGGCATAGCGGGGTCCCTAAACCCATAGGCTCTTTCATGTCTTTCAACTCGTGCTCTTTCAAGTCACCATTTGTGCTCCATGACAGATCGCTATCTTTCAGTACCACTTGAAAGTATCCCAAGGTTGGCATTTCAATAATACGCGTTCTCAAAATCGGATGAGTTTGAGCAACAGTCTCCCAGGCTCTCAGGAGCATTAATTGGTCGGTGTTCGCAGGCAGTGTGAAGACTGTTCTGCCTATATATGCTTGTAGATTTTGAAAACCAGCGGCCATCAAGCCTTGCTGTACCAGAGTAGCTGGATAAGCGTCCTCAATGTTTTCTACAGCAGTTGAACATTTTTCAGCCAAGACTTTGACGACTGAATCAATTGTAGAGGACCCTTTAATGCTCTCAAATGGCTTGAGAGGGGGTTCGCTAATGAAAGTGACGATTCGAGAGTTTTTTGCCATATCCGCAAGTCGAGGATATGTGAATACTGTGCTCACAGCAAGATTGATACCCTCCCTAGCTGCTACACTAACCAGCTTAATTGCGGCGAGCGATTCCCCTCCATTTGCAAAGAAGTTGCTGTTCGATCCGATCGACTTTACAGGACGATTTAGTACTTGAGCCCAAAGGCTTCTCAGCCTGAGTTCGATGTCTGGAGCATCCTGATTTTGCGTGTCACTGATTGTATCATTAGCTCCAAAAATAAGATCGTCTGGAGTCAAAGATGCTGCGATTTGCTTTAGTTTCCGGTAGTCTGTTTTCCCTGTTATGGATAGAGGGATTTTGTCGATTGGTATCCAGGCGCTCGGCACCATAGCTGCCGGCACCGCCTTGGAGAGTTCTTTATTCACTGCAGTTAGCATCTGTGATAGCGCCTGAGCAGCGGTACGACTGGCCACGATGAAAACCACCAGAAGTTCGACTCCGTTTTGCAAAGTCACAACACATGTTGACCATTCTGCTGTCTTTGGCAGGTGCTTGTGCAGATGAGCGGCCACCTCACCCAGTTCAATTCGCTGACCGCGAATTTTGACTTGAAGATCGCGTCGTCCAAGATATTCCAATTGATTTCCATCAACATATCTTACAATGTCTCCCGTCCGATACACGCGCCCTGATCGACCTTTATTGACAGGCGCGCATCCAGCGACAAGCCATTGCGGGTTCTGTAAAAACGATCTTTCGGTCAACTCCGGGTTGTGAAGGTATCCTCCACCTACTTGTGGCCCTTCAATAACTAATTCGCCAATACCCCCGATTGGACAGAGGCGATTGGGGTCATGAAGATCCACGATCCACGTCATCCCTAACCCTGTGCCTATGACAGAGGGCCTGATAGACTTTAGAACGTTTTCATTGACCACTGTAGTGACTGTACATTCAGCGGGCCCATAAGTATTCATTACCCTAGTGTTTGCCTCTCTCCATCCGGCAATGACTGGCTCAGTGCAGGCTTCACCTAAAAGATTGAGCACTTTGAGTGATGATAACTCCAAAGGGGCCAGAGTTTTTGAGACTGAAGGCGTCATTTCAGCATATGTGATGCGATATTTTATAATCGCTCTCGATATGTCGTTTTTGCATTCCCAGGACGAGGGAATGCAAAGACAGGCCCCATTCAGCAGACTAAAAAAGATATTGCCCACGGAAACATCAAATGCGTATGATGCCAGAGCGAGGATTCGTGAGCTACTTGTTACGCAGCATTTAGGTGCGAGAAATTCTGTAAAAGCACAAACATTGCGATGCTGAATAATTGCTCCTTTTGGCGTTCCAGTCGTTCCGGATGTAAAAATTACATAACAAGTGTCTGAGGGTAATGGTTGATGCGCAACAGGAGGCAAAAGAGCTGCTTTGTCTCGGATATTTGAGTCCACCACAATGACCTCCGTTGCAAGTTTTCTTGCCTTTGACAGTTGCATCGATGAAGACAAGATAATTGTACATTGTGGAGATATCAGTTGAACTAGCTGTCTGAGCCTCTCTTGCGGCAAGTCCTCTTCTAACAATGAGAAGGCTCCTCCGGACTTCAGGACGCCAAGGATTGCAACAGGGGTCCACATTGTCTTTTCGAAAAGCATTGGCAGAATCATCCCGCGACTAACACCTGATCTAATGAGTTGAGCTGCAAGCTTATCAGACAATTCGTCCAGTTCCCGATAAGTCATCTCTCCATCCCAAGCATGGACGGCGACGGCGTCAGGTTGTAATTCAACAAAGTGTGAGATGGCGGATAGCACGTTCTCATGCGTTGGAGTAGCCATGTTGCCATTCCAGTCCCAGACGGTGCGAATATCATCCCGACTTGCTCTTTCTATCTCTGAGACAAGTCGTTCTTCAGCGTTTGGTAAACGAAATTGATTGAGGATATGCATGAACTGCTGTTTTAGGCGATAACCTTGCCCAGGTCCAAATGTGTTTGAATCTGCAAACGCCGTAATAGCAATCTCATTTGATTGATGCAAAATCTCGCATCGCATGAGTAGATGGAGATGATCTTCTGTGTTTCCTTCTCCATTATGTGGCGATAAAGTTTCAGATTCGGCCAGCGTTGGGCTCTCTGTTAGAACAAAAACGTTTTTGAGAGGAGAGCTGTCGATTTCATTCTCTAAGGGAGTTTTGTCAGGGCGATCCAAATGGCATTGGATCTCTTTTGTAGTATGTCCAACCTTTATCCCGTCAGACAAATTTAACCGAATCAATTGCCTTCGTATGGCTGTTTCCTCGAAGACAAAGGAAACGTCGGGAGTACCCAAATACGCTTCCAATAGGATAGACCATGCTGTTAATAATTCCACGGTTGTCCAACGATCATGGGGATGATTCTCGGCTTGGTTGGCAGCAGAACTACGACCTCTTGTTGATGCCTCCATTTTGTCCCTCCGATAAGCAGAGATGGAATACCAGCTGATTTGAGCTTTTGGCCTTTACTGTAGGTCCTCAGAGGCACGTTACAAGGCTGGTTTGGCTATTAGGGCAGAATAATAAAAAATGACACCTGAGACAAACTCAGATGAGGTGAAACGATAAGCCTTACAAGACGAGGTCTCTCAAGTCTTGCAGGCGGATATGACGAAACCCAATTGTAAACGAGAGCTTCGGTGTTCAAGCCATGCAAATGTAGATACATTATGAATTACTACGTTAAATATTAGCGGGCTAAATGCGACTACTCCAGCGTGTCTTGGATACCATGGGCGGCTACCCCTCAGGCCAGAGCGGGTAGGAAGATTGCTTAATTCGCTATATCGCAACCCGGGGCCTGTAATAGTGAGAGCAATACTTTCGTGGTGAATTTTGTTACTAATTTCATAGTATACTACAAAGTGTCCAAGTAGGTATCATCAGTAGATTGCGTTTAAACGGTCACAATATCTTTTGATAGCATATGCATAAATGGCATTCCTGAGCCTTCACAGCATACGCTCATTCGGTGCCCGTTAAATACCAAAATAGAATTAGCGCTATGATACATAAAATTGCTTGGCTAATAAGATGGCTGAATCAGCCGATTATATGCCAAAATTCCATCAAGTCTCGGTATAGACAAAACACTACAAAGCAATTAATGGCATAATCGAGAGGCGGCCGTCATTGTCCTCGGCTGATTTCAGCAGCCCAATTAATATCAACCCATTCTTCAATCTTCTCAAAGTTTCGGCATCGGTGATGAGAATCAAAATCTGCCCGTTCGCCAGTAGGAGATGGAGGGTCATTCCTGATGAATAGCGGCGTCACATCCGCATAGCACATCAGTGCAATCCTTACTGTCTCGATGCAATGGTCCACATGCATGCGATTACCAATCTCAGAGTCCTGCATGTCCACAGGTATTTCATCATGGTACTTGCCTGCCTGAAACCAAGTATATTGCCGAATAACGTTCTGTTAGGTGTGTGCTTGTAAGCAGTGGATTGGATACTGGCTTCTGACCATGGACGCTGCGATAGAGAGGTAATTAGAAGGACATTTGTTAGACTCACCAAGCAATGCAATTGATGGAAAGTCTCTACCAAAGCGGCATAACCTCTTCCTTCTCCAGGGATTCGCTTGAGGGATCTTCTTACTTCGGATGATCTGTTGTAGAGACCTATCTTACTCTCCGGAATCTCGATGAAATTTTCTGAATTTTGATTCCGTGAGAAACAAACCTACACCGACCAGTAAATTCTTGCATACTATAAGTCAGACGCTCCCATGCCTCTTCGCGCTCGCGAACCGGGGGACCACGATAAATACTTGTAGAATTGAAAGCGTTGTCAAAATCTACGTCATGATATTCAACGACAGGAAGAAGTGGTGCTATTCAAATAACACAATTTGTCAGTCAGACATTGCGCATTGTGAAGGGCTGTTCAAGTGGTTTATTTACACCAAACGGTTGACTGAGCTATGCATTGACTGTCGCTTGTCAGGTTATTTTTTGTAATTGCTATTACCAGCGCGAAAATTGCGAGAGCCAAAGCCCAAGAAGAACCATGAAATAAATTTTTTATCCAGTCAGTGCGTGGACCATGACTACTAGCCTTGTCAGCTATGCCGCTTTCCGCATTGGGCAGGCTGGTGTATGATATTTCGTCTCTCGTATTCCTCATTTTCAATGGTTGGCTAAAATGCTGCAGAGACGAATGGTCAGAGGTGATGGGGACTTGCTCAGATGTTTGCTGGCTCATTTATAGAAACGTACATAGCACATGATCATTACCGTTGAGATAGTATGCAAGGCTCCTGCTCACAAGATTGGTCGGAACTCATTTCCATCTTAAGCCCCGGTTACTCCCTGGCTGACGTCAGGATGCCAAGGTTGGTCTACCTTATAAGTTCGATATTCGGCCAACTCAATTCACTAATGCATTGTTTCTCTTCAACCTTTAGAAATACGATTATCGTAATACAAAATCCATATATCAATCCACTATGAAGCAGATTGCATTTCTTGTCATGATGGCTGCTTCATTCGTCATTCCTGCGTATGCTACTGCCCATAACGGTCTGAATCCATATCAAGAGGAGATTGACGCAGCTTCTCAAGATCCAGCTGCAGTTCTAGGAGCCCGGCAGGCATGAAAAACTCACTCTGGTTTGTAAGTCATTCTCCTATATGATAAATTTATCTTTTGTTGTTCAGGTTTTCGTCTTTGAGTGACGAAGAACAGCCACATCACAAAGCTTTCCAGCGTTTTGGGCTCTGCTAAGGCCCGTTATTTCATCAACTGAAGGCAACTAGAAACACTATGGATTAATACTGATAAGAGGTTATACTGATCCAGATTGTTTCGGATGGATTATGCGAAGACGGCGAATTGAAGATTTGAAGTTGGGGTTTTGGCAGCAGTCTATACTTGGATTTTAGGGCAAGATTTCTCCAAAAGAGTGCTGCTCGGATGAATTCATCAAAAATAAACCATCGCCAAAGAGTCTGCAGACAAAAGTGCCTCTACGCGTTAAGCCATAACGGAACTATTGCCTAAATTGGAACGGTGGTGTGGCTCCTCTCTTTATTTCGCTATAACGCGACAGATCCCGTTTGTAATCAATATACGCGGTACAATAGAGACTAGGGTATCAAAATTTGTGTCCCGATGAGATGGTGACGCAAACATAATGGGCTGCTTATTGCCTGACAGTTTAGTTGAAATATCAAGATATTAATGCAGATTATTAGGAATGTATACTAGCAGACAACAATGTAAAATAATTCGTACTAATCCATGAATTTGTATAAATGTTTGGGATTGCCGGATCATTATAGGGTAGTAATATCTGGGAGATGAATTCGGCGGTAAAATTTATGTCTAGGCAGAAGACCGAAGATCGCAGGGAACCTAAGTATAAGTAAGCGAGAGTCTTTATCGGCCGGCCTCAAGGCAGCCGGGTTTGCCCTTGGCAATACTGAGAGCTGCCAGGCATCCATCTCCATCATAACTTTAGGGGCCAGCCGCAATACTTCTCTGGCAGCCAATTTGCCTAAATTTTTGGATTTTCGTTCACTGTCGCGTATCATAGACTGCTATGGTTCTTTCGGTCCTAACCTGCCCCGTACCATTCTGGGAAAATGGCGGATTCTCAGCTTGTGTTCGACAACGATATCTAGAAAACTTCGTGCCATTTGCGACGGTGCTTATATCCTTCGCATTGCTGTTGCTACCTGCGTTCCGATATTGGCGACATCTCAAGCACCAATCAAATGGATTTGAACCATTGGCAAATGCGGAATCTCATCAACAAGTCGACCAAAACGCTGTCCCATTAATTGCCGCTCATGGTCCGTGGCTAAGTTGGCTTGAAGGATCGCTGCTTGTGGCGACCATAGTCATACTTCTTTTCTTCGTTGTGTACTTTGGATCCTCGTCAGAAAGCCTTCCACTTGGACTTCTAATTACTTCGGTATATTGTTTCGGCCTATGGTGCCTGCGACGATGGGCTTTCTCATTTGCACCTGGGGCTCGGAACCTGATCCGGTCTCACTCTGGTGCGATTTATGCAATAGGTTGGCTATGCCTTGTCTTCATCACACTGTCGACATTCACAAGTCCAGTGGACAAGGCTTGGAATCTTACCACTATACTTGTCGATGCATTCACTACACTTGTTCTTCTGCTCCATATTACAACACCGAACGTTATCGTGCGGTCCAATGCCGGAAGATTGCATGAGCATGCTCAACTAGGAAAAGAAAGCTCAGCAAGTCTAATATCCCGTTGGTCCTTTTCTTGGGTAGACTCGGTGATCTGGAAAGCGTTTAGAGATCAGTTGAACATCTCTGACCTGTATGCCCTCAACTGGGATGACACGGCTATGGTTACAAGCCGGCGATTCTACAATGGCGCCCCTGCCACTCTTAAACTTCTCTGGAGATTGTATTACTTTACAAAATATGACCTGCTCAAACAGGGTGCGTGGGCGGTCCTTTTCAGCCTAGTAAGCTTTTGCCCAGCGTTTCTCCTTCGATTCATCCTCGAGTATTTGGAATCACCAAGCACCACGTCTCGAAATAACGCCTGGCTTTGTGTTGCTGGGCTCCTTGTCGCTGGAGTGGTTACTGGCATAGCGGACTGCCAGTGTGAATGGCTGGGTCGCAAAGTTAGCGTAAGACTACGAGCTATTCTGATCGATGATATTTTCACCAAAGTATTGAGTAGAAGAGTCACAAAGCCTGCGAAGGCATCAGGAGGTCTAGAAGATTCCTCGCAGGACACAAGTGCTACCGATGGAAATATCCTAAACTTGATGGCCGTGGATGCCGCCAGTGTCAGCGAAGTTGGTGCACATATGCACCTTGCATGGGTCAATTTTCCTCTCCAGCTTACAATTGCATGCTTGGTCCTGTATAGCATACTTGGGATTAGTGGCATCTTAGGTGTCATCTTGATGATTGCTCTCCTGCCATTGAACGTCTTGGTATCGAAACGCCAGGTAGCAGCTCAAATGAAAGTGCTGGGCGCTGCAGATTCTCGCGTGCAGGCGAGTAACGAACTCATTTCGAATATCCGTGTCATCAAACTCTGTGCATGGGAAGAAGAATTTCGCAAGAAAGTTGGTCACCTTCGAAAAACGGAGCTCTCAGAACTGCGTATCCGCTTCTTCTGGTGGTCAGTATCCATGACCGTCTTTTATTCCTTACCCTTCATCACTACTATATTAACTTTGTTCATCTACACTATTGTGGAAGACAAAACGTTGGAAACGAAGACTGCCTTTCCTGCCCTTGCTATATTTGCAGTTCTACGCATCCCACTGGATAGAATGTCGTCCATGATATCGTTCATTCTTCAGGCGCATGTATCGGTTGGCCGCATTGAAAAGTTTCTAAAAGAGAGAGGGACAACTCGACATGATCAGTTAATTGAAGGCGATGGATTGATGATTGGTTTCGAAAATGCTACTTTTGAATGGCCAACTCAAGGCGATGCTGAGCCTAGTGCCAATGACGATATCCAACTCGCCGAAATTCCGCCCACAGGCGCATTTCGTCTGAAGAATCTTCAAATAAGGTTTCACAACAATGGCCTAAATGTAATTTGCGGACCTAGTGGATCCGGAAAATCATCACTGCTGTTGGCTCTGCTGGGAGAGATGGATCTCCTGCGAGGTCGTGTCCATCTACCTCTGTCGCAGCAGCCGATGGACGACGATTCTCTGACTAGGAACGCAGCATACTGTCCACAGGAGCCTTGGATCATGAACCAAACAATTCGAGCTAATATCTTGTTTGGGTTGCCATTTCAAAATCACCGCTACAAGATGGTTCTTGATGCGGTGGCTCTGAATCGAGATCTTGCAGAGCTAGAGAACGGTGATCTTGCTATCGCAGGGGAACGCGGTAGCCGCTTATCTGGCGGCCAAAAACAAAGAATTGCATTAGCAAGGGCTCTATATAGTCCTGCTACATTTCTTCTCTTAGATGATTGCCTTAGTGCACTAGACGCGCGTACTGGAAGGCATATACTATTCCATACCATTAAAGGCTCTTTGATGAAGGGCAGAACTTGTATTCTTGCAACGCATCATGCTCAGCTTGTTCTTCCTCATTGCGACTTTGCGGTCTTCTTAGAGAATGGCAGTATAAAGCAACAGGGGAGCCTTTCGGAACTTGTAAGGTTGGGTGTCGTCGAGCCAAATAGCCTTGCTGCCAAAGCGGAAGACGGTTTAAAGACGTACTATACACCTAGTTCGCAAATGGCCGCTGACGATGGACTACAATCCGAAGCATCTGAAACAGAGGCATTGGATGGCTCCCTAGTTGGTGTAAATGCGTCTTCAAATACTAAGGCTGAATTAGCATATCACGAAGAAACGGGAACTGGAGCTGTTCCTTTCTCTGTTATCAAAACATATCTTACATCTATGGGCAGTCGGAGATTTTGGACGGTTGTGTTCTTCGCATTTGCTCTTCAGCAAATTACATCTCTAGGGACAAATCTCTGGGTTAAGATATGGGCTCAAACGTTTGACGAACTGGCGAAAGGTCCAGGAGATTCCCAGGGAGATCCTGGACATGTTAATTCCGTCTACTACCTTGCTGTCTATGGTCTGATCTGCTTGGCATACGTTCTTGTCTCGTTTGTCCGTGATCTTATGACCTTTTCTGGGGCTCTCAAAGCCTCAGCCCGAATATTTGATAGCTTGCTGGATTCCATTCTGCATGCTCGATTAATGTTCTTCGACAAGGTTCCATTCGGCCAAATCACAAATCGCTTTTCTCGAGACGTGGAGGCGGTCGACCAGGAGGTTGCTCCTCACTCAACGAGCACATTTTACACTTTCTGTTCGCTTGCTACAGTTATTATACTGATATCCGCTATGATACCTGTTTTTCTTCCAATAGCTGCCATAATTTGCTTTATTTATTACATCATAACTGTTATATACATCAACAGTGCACGAGATCTGAAAAGAATTGAGTCTGTTCAGAGATCTCCTTTGTATCAACATTTTGGAGAGGCACTTGCCGGCTATATTAGCGTGCGTGCTTATGGGCATGTTGAGCGATATATAGAAGAAAGTCAGATCCTTATTGATGGATATAACCAACCTTATATTCTTCTTTGGGCAGCTAAAGAATGGCTGACACTACGCATCGCCTGTTTGAGCGCTCTGATTTCTTGGCTGACGGGTACGTTCCTGCTCTGGGGCATGAATAGAGGAACTGTCAGCCCAGGTATCGCTGGTCTAGCACTCACATACGCTGCTACCTTTAGCGACAATGTCCTCTGGTTTGTCCAACTATATGCAATAGTTCAGCAGAGCTTCAACTCAGTCGAGCGTATTGTCGAGTACACAAACATTGAGCAAGAGCCGAGTAAGCCAATCGAGCCATCGCCATACGACCTATCGCCACATTGGCCTCTTCATGGGCATTTACGTTTCCAAGGGTATACTACACGGTATGCTTCGGAGCTTGACCCAGTGCTGGTTGACTTGACGTTCGAGGTGAACGCCGGGCAACGAGTGGCGGTGGTTGGACGCACAGGGGCAGGCAAGAGCACATTGGCACTGGCTCTGATTCGTGCAATTGAAGCTGATACAGGACGCATAACCATTGATGATATCAGTATTGCGTCAGTGAATCTAGATCACTTACGGCGAGCGGTGACTGTGGTACCGCAAGATCCCACTCTTTTCGACGGCAGCTTGCGCGATAATCTAGATCCACTCCAACAGTATACTGACGATGAACTTCGCCAAGTCCTCCAAAGGTTGCAGTTCTTTCAGTCTCTGCCATCTGGAGACCTAGATCATCCTGCTGTGGCCTTATCAATGGGTCAGCGTCAATTGGTCTGCATCGCGCGGGCACTTCTCCGTCGATCTCGGATCTTGGTCCTAGACGAAGCAACGGCGTCTATCGACCACGATACAGATGCTTTAATTCAGGCAGCACTGCGATCTAGTATTGCGGCAGGGACTACCGTTTTAACTATTGCCCATCGCCTACTTACTATTGTGGATTATGACCGTGTGGTCATCTTGGATTCCGGCCGAGTTGTAGAACAGGGATCCGTCGCTGAGCTTCTCCATAAGCGAGGTGACAGAGCCTTTTTTCGACAATTATGTGAACAGTCGGGCGATTTGGCACATATTGAGCGACTAGTGCAGAGTCAAAAACCGCATTGAGCTTCTGAAGAATAGATGGTGGACATGTTACTTCTCTTCAACACACTTGCAAGAACCCCAATTCTAATCTACTCTCTCATGTCGCAATATATAACCTCATTGCTTCTGTTTTTAGTATACTGAAAGATAACTTTTGTAGATAAGACTGCGCGTTTGTATTTACTGGAAAATTTGGAGTATATTAGTCTCCATTGCAGCATTTGCCGGCCTAGATGTAGTGTATAAAATGCTCATCCACACACAAGCAGCAGCCTGTATGTTGGTGATGACATCTTGATTCAACCCATATATGTATATATTATATATATATATATATATATGAAAAAGAATCCATAAACTTTGAAAGAGATGCTCTTGATTATCAGCAAAATGCGCTAATATATACCCATGTACTTCTACCCATATCGTCGGCTCCCTGAAAATACCTGTGTTCATCATATTTACCGAGATCTGCGAAAAGTGGGTTTGTTTTGGCAGATAAGTAGCTAATGACAACGATAGTATTAATTCATTTATTTTGTATCATGTATATTCATGGCGCGCCCTACCGTAATACAGGTGATTCTCTAGCTTATACGACATTATACTCGACCATTATACAGCGGGAATTGCACCTGAATGTTCCTTTCTAGGCACAACTGAGCCCTCGATATTCGGTGACAAAATCTATCGTAATGAACTTATACGAGATTGACCCAGTATCAAATAATAGCCATTATGTTTCCTATCGTCCTCATTCTCTAAATTAGCCCTAATATTGGCAAACAAGTTACTCGGTATTCTCAGTATCGTCGTCTATAATCGGTATACTCTCGCCCCCTTCAGTACGGTCGAAGATTTATTAGCGCATCGCGGTCAGTCCCACCTCTTGGCAAGTCTTGATCGCGGTACGGTTATTGGCATCTACAGATCTGCAGATAGATCGTGTTAGTGCTAGAATGGCAGTGGCGCGCATGCGAATTTTTACAGGTGGCTAGCCAACGATAAGATGCAAAATTCATGAATAGCTGTAGTTATTATGAGTGTGTAATAAGAGAAATATCATACACCTCTATGTGACCTTTGAATAGGATATTACAAACGTTAACGGTCTATGTAACAAATAGGGAAGACAACTTTGCCGTATGCAAAGGAATTACTATATCAATGCCAATGTAGGAACCGAGCAACATTGCCCATAGTGAATTCCAGAGCTTACTATCAATGGAACATTAAAAGTCGATTTTCCATCGATTCCATCTCGAAAATTACAATAGTTGGCCAATTACGTTAATGACTAAAATTTTTTATCTAGTTTGTATCTCCTATTACAACATATCCGCAAATCCTAAAGCATGATCTCGAACATTGTGGTCAATGTAACGTCCTTTGAAGAATCCTGGTATTGAAAATTTCGCCAGTTAGCAACTAGGATCAATCCGCTAAGGAAAGCGATACTTGGAAACAAACCTTGACCCAAAATCCAAGAATCTTCTCCATGATCAATACCATGTATTGACGCGGTGCAGTTTCCTTGATTGTCCGAGTTCTCGGCTAGGGCGTCTGGAAATATTCGAAAGATGCTGGTTTTGTGACTAACAGCGCTTGATTGAGCGTTTCGAGCCTCAAAGGCGTCCAGTTCGGATGGAAACCCAAAGCCAAATTGTGGAGGGGTATCACACGGATAAATGCCATCGAGGGTTGTTATGAGTGATTCGTTTTTACGCCGGTATACGGATTGAATGCCCGCAGCATCAAAAAGCTCTTTCACCAAGCCAATAGGACTGGTGAACGTTGCAATTGAACGTAAGCATGCTGCATGCAAGTTGCACCGGCAAACAAAGCGCTAACAGGTCTCTACTTACCCCCAGCTCACTGTAGTTCCACTATCTATCATAATGGTAGCGTTGCGCCGAATTATTTTTTCTCCCACTACAACATCACCGAAGACGAATCTTTCGTGCATGGCAACAGTGCTCAATTCTCCCGTGAAACAGGATCGCTCCACGCCACCTAGATACAGGACGCCGAGATCTTTGCTTCTATTCAGTGCCAATCCGAAGCGGCATTCATCAAAGATGTTCTCTTGAGCACATAAATTAGAAAACCAGTTAGGTACCTCGTTGCCAAAAGCACTCCCAGGAACGAAAAAGCCCATCAGTCCATCATGCGGGAATGGAGGCTCCGTGGCTGGAAAGACACTTTGGCTGTTTCCGAGTGTTTGGAGAGGAACAGAAAGATTGGTATTCTCCAAAGAAACCATGTCTTGGAAGACCGTTCCATTGACCTAGAAAACTTCCGAATGAGATCTAATTGTGCCAAATAGTATATGAGCTCTTACTGTTTCTTCTCCGGACCCATCGCTATTTACCGTTCCGTATCGCATCGAAAACGGCTGCGGAAGCGCAACAGCGGCCTTGCTAGGTTGATAGACATTTGGATTAAGCATAAGATCTGTTGATCCTGTATCAACGAGTATAGATAAATTTCGTGAAGCGCCGATGGAGAAGCGGGCAAACCAGAAATCCTATCATAATACATCAGTTCACTAACAGTAATCTGCGTTAGGTTAGGTTGCATACAAGATCATTTCTCTCCTCTTTCAGTACCACGAATCGACATGATCCAGAAGTTTTGATTCGATGTGATGTTGCCCCTCGGCCTCTGGTTAGCGGCACAGGAATAACTGAGCCTTCTGCTAGCCAAAAGTCCAAGACGGCCAACGCCAGGATAACAACAAACGAAAGAGGGAGCAAATTCATGCTGTATTAATATATGGGAGATATTGATAAAAAGCTGCCCTCTCGCGTCTAGATTTCTAGCATACACGGGTTCAGAATCCTGGGATAGAGATCTCAACAGGGTCGGATACAATTCGCTATAAATCGACCGAATTATGAACCGCAAAGCCCCTCACCACAGAAGCCACTACCGCAGTTTGTTAGGTAGTGGCCTAGTTCGATCTAGGGTGTGCACACTTCAAGCTTTCCTTTATATCCCTTCAGTATCTTCCGCTTGAAATTTTTACTCTTCCGCACATCAAATTTCATCATGAAACTGCCTGATTATGCACAGTTTAGGGATTATGTATTTAATCCTTGGCGGTTAGATCGAGAGAATGATACTGAACTCGATTCACGCGAACGACTATTAGAAACGGAAAGTCAACTGCCTAAATTGCCAGTTGCTGAGACGAATAAAAAAAAAATCTTAGCACGTTCTATTTCTGGATTTTTCTTTATTCTCGGTTGGGCGTTGGCTGCTATTCAATTGTTTTCTCAATCACGACTCCCTTCTACTTATAGAGGGAAAGGGAATTCGTACTCCAGCAAGCCTATGATCACTCTTGAACAAGTTTTCTCTGGAAAATGGAATGCAAACGAAACAAGTCATGCGGAGAGATGGATTCCTGGATTGAACGGTGCAGATGGACATATAATCCGAAGAGACAATACTGGGAAAAAGCCGTTTCTGCGTGTGGATGATCTGTCCAGTTGTAGGCAAGCCGACTGGAATACCGAAAATGATTGTATTACTACCGTTAAACTACTGAACTCTTCTATCTTGCAAGTCAATGGTGACAAGATCCGAGTTCGCGATGTCTGGCCAAGTCCGGATCTGCAATGGCTTCTCATAATGTCAGACTACCAGAAGCAGTGGAGGCACTCTTCAACAGGCCGCTATTGGATCATGAATATTGCATCCCAAATAGTTCAATATTTGGATCCAACTGATGGCAATTCCAGAATACAATGGGCTAGCTGGTCGCCGACGTCGTCTCACATCGTGTTCGCGAGAAATAACAACCTCTTCCTGCGACCAATTATCTCCAGTCAAATCATTAACATCACAGAAGACGGTGGAAGTGACCTCTTTTATGGAGTTCCAGACTGGGTTTATGAAGAGGAAATACTACAAACTGACCGCGCTGCGTGGTGGTCTCCCGACGGTCGAACGATAGCTTTCCTTAGGTTGAACGACTCTCAAGTGTCTGATTATTCATTACGACACTACTTTTCAGATAAATTAGAACCCGAGAAGTTTAAGTATCCCAGGCCTGGTGAACCTATTCCAGTTGCTGACTTACAGTTCTTCAACATTGTGACAAATAGCATGCTGTCTGTTGAGTCTGTTGATGAACGTCGCGAACGAGTAATTCTCGAAGTCTTATGGGTCTCTGAAGACAGCATCATAATGCGTGAAACCGACAGGGAGTTTGAAGTAGAGCGCGTCAGTCTGATCAATACTCAAACATACAGTTGCGAAACAGTACGTACGGAGAACATGACTGCGGTAGATGGAGGATGGGTAGAGGTAGAACCACCTCAAACTATGGTTTTTGTACCCTCTGACCCCACTAATGGACGCCCCAATGATGGCTATCTTGCTCTCAAGATTCATGGTGGCTACCGACACGTGGCTTACTATCCAACTTTACGCGCAACAAGCCCATCAATGTTGACCTCGGGGTCTTGGGAAGTAGCAGACACCCCAACGGTTGACTTATCGTCCAACATGGTTTATTTTACCGCCAACAAGAAATCACCATTGGAAAGGCATCTTTATGAGGTCAAACTGGATGGAAACAATCTCGCCTCTGTGGGCAATACCGATGAGCAACCAGGATTTTACTTCGCCTCTTTTTCTCCTCTGGCGGGCTTTTTCATACTTTCTTATGAGGGCCCCGAAATTCCGTGGAAGAAGATTCTCACTACTCGCAGCAGCTATGAGCGTGGAGTGAAGTATACCGAGTCTCTAGAGAACAATCAAGCGCTATCTGAGATGGCTGCTACCTATTCTATCCCCATAGTAGAATATGGTAACATCAGTGTCGATGGATTCACCCTTCAGACACGCGAGCTGCGACCGCCATCTTTTGACCCAAAAATGCGGTATCCTGTTCTTTTTGCACCATATGGAGGCCCCAATTCCCAGTGGGTGAACATGCAATTTACTGTTGGCTTCGAAGCCTACCTCGCAAGCAGCTTGGGCTACATTGTGGTTAGCGTAGACGGACGAGGAACCGGATTTGCTGGACGAACGTTTCGATGCGTTGTGAGAGATCGTCTTGGATACTGGGAGGCATATGACCAGATTGCAGCCGGCAAGATTTGGGCGCAAAAAAGTTATGTTGATAATGATCGGATGGCAATCTGGGGTTGGAGTTACGGCGCCTACCTCACTCTAAAGACTTTGGAACAAGATGCGGGTAGAACATTTCAGTACGGGATGTCTGTCGCTGCTGTGGCCGATTGGAAATTATACGGTAAGACAATACCTCAACTCTGCATACATCATGTTAAATTCACTTATTGATCGCTGTCCGATAGACTTTGCTTACGCTGAGCGCCACTTACACACGCCGCAGCGTAACCCTCTGGGCTATAATGAGGCTTCTGTCACGAATATGACCGCTTTGAATCAGACAAGCAGATTTCTTCTTGTACACGGAACTGCAGATGATAATGTACATTTTGAGAACTCCATGCTACTAGTCGACCAGCTAAATCAGGCCAAAGTCGAAAATTATGACACGTTATATTATCCAGATTCAAGTCACGGGATATTTTTCCATCATGCTCACATTGTCGTATTTCATCGTGAGTTTATGTCTGCTCTATGAGGACTAAGAATTGCTGAACCAGACTGACACACTCCACTTCGCGATTTCCAGGCCTTACGAACTGGCTTGTTAATGCATTCAATGGCGAATGGGAAACTATCCGCACAGCAAAGCCTAGTACCCTTCTCTAACATATGGTGTAACTTTTTGGTTGCATCTAATCATTTGATTGCTTTATAGGCTTTTATTTGCAGTGGGGGCAAAGGGTTGAAAAAGTTCGGAAAACGTGTGAATTGACCCGGGATAGTTGAGCCAAGTGGTGTTTAAGCTCTATCTTTAGGCAGTAGCATAATTAATATAAAGTTACAGTTATGAGACCAAGATTTTGTTAATACAACATCTTGTGATATTACGAATTGTTTTTGCAATATCTGAAGTCAAATTTTGTTATACCTACGTATGATCCTGCAATGTATAGTCTCTGCTATTGTAGAGTGCAATGATGCAATGCTTCGCTTATATATTTGAACTATTTAAAAACTACAATAAGTATTAATTTGAGTTTGAATCCAACTTTCCTTTTTGTAACGCTCCCGAAACCTCTTTATCCAGCAATTGCTGAAAGATGGTATTTTTTCTCCTTGATATTCCGGCATAGTTTTCCACAATTCTTGAGCCTTTTCGCGGATAAGTCGTCCCGTAACTATGCTCGTTTGTGTCTCAAGTGATATTGGTTCAACATTCTCATGAATTCTCCTTTGCTCCTCTTGCCCAACCATCCACATTATCCAACAACTAAGCTTTTCTTCAAGCTCAGGCCAGTGTTGACGCCGATTCTTCTTTCTATTATTTTGTGATTGACAAGGCAACTCCATGTCTAAGTAGCTATACCTGAATGACAGAATCTCAGATACAGAGGAAGCTGCAATAGGCTGTTGAAAGGTTTGTAAGAACCAGGCTTGGAGTTCTTTTTTTGACATCGAAGGATCTTCACAAGCTTTCCAACGCAAATCTCTCTTTTGTGCTAATGTAATGGCTGAGCGTGAGGTCTTTTCCATGGCGAAAAACGTTCAAAATGCAATTAAAATCAAGAGATTATAACTTATACAGATCTTGAAGGAAATGATCTGGAGATAGGTGTATAAATTACAAAGACAGTATAGCTCCAAACTTGTTATTGTTTTATATGTTTGGACTTATTTTCGGAGCACGTGACGCCAATTATTGATATTACCACTCAATACTACACAATATGTCTATCTTTATTGGTAATTACAACTTTTGTTGATAGGTGGCTATGTCATCTACAAACAACAAGGTTCTCCTCACAGCCCTGTCAGGATCAGCACTATTAGAGCTCGTTAAGGCTACAAAATCTCTGCTAAATTTAACTTTGAGGTATTTGTTGGTCCGTATAGTTTCAGGCAGGACGATTGTTACAAAAGGTCTTTGCATTTACACATTTTGCCCTAGCAAATAAACACCTTTTATTGAATATCAGGGTGGATTTATCTGTATCATTTACAATACTGTCACCAACAGCAGTAAAGATGACCCCACTTTACATGCAACACTTCATCTAGTATTGCACGGATAATTCGGCAAGAAAGAATCCTACAAACCGGGGTTCCCCATGCTGCCACAATGGTTTATCCGTAAAAGTATAGTACCTTATGTTTTGTGGTGGTTGAGATAGTAGCAAGATCACACACAATATTGTATTAGACTCATTTTGTTTATATTTGGAAACAAGTAGGATGGCAAATACAGTTATTAAAATTGTAATCTCCATTGCAAATCAGGGCCGAAGTATTGCAAGGACTTGTATTATACAACCCACAGCTAAACTATTTCAGGTCTAGCAGTACGTTTCTAATATCTAATGTTATCTTACGAACTTTTTATTTACGGAAGGCTCCATACCAAAGTGGATTATCTGCAGCTGTGAAAGCTATCACCAACATGCCTTATAAAATTGGGGTATTAGGATGCCTAGCCTCGGCAACTGGCACGAAATAGTAATAATCTTAACAAATAAAGGATTTAAAAGGATTTCAGCTTTTACAGTGGCACCAACATAGTAATTAGCCCCCCGGTAATGAAAAGCTATGGCTATTTGGTTTGACTATTTAGTACTAGCGCTTATGCGCTCAACTAGCTCGAAGAAAAAGAAAGTCTTCAATTGTAATACAGCGATTAACTCACTATATTACAGCGGCCTCCTTACAATACTTTAGTGCACTAAGCGCTACATAGGTAGTATACTATAACGATCACTATCGGAAATAAACCACCTGCAGCCATTAGTATCAGCCGCCACTAGTATTATAAATGGGTTTTGATAGTTTTAATTTTCAGTACCTTGTGGGGGCTAATTACTATGTTCATGCCACTATATGTTACATGAGAGATCTTATATTATAAACCAATAGCGTACAAATTTGTGATTGCACAATTTGGAGAAAGAGCAATTGAATTTCAATACTTGAGCGAGAGCTATCTGAGTATACACAAATATGTAATGTACCCGTAACGCATGTCTTGTTGGTCGCAATGATAGAAAACCACTATAAAGCTCTTTCATACCTTTCTTTAAACGAGCGGTAATGATTGTAATTGTAGGTACATTAAGACGTTAACGAGAGTGGTATTGGATGAGCCAATGTCGAATCAAAAACTGCATAGAAGCTTTGAGATAATGTAAGGAGTGTCTTGAGCTAACCCCTGTTGTGCTGGAGTGCGACAGGTTACTTAGACTCAAAGATATCCTCAGCTTTGTTGAAGCGTGCTTCAATCTCCTCAGGACTATTGTAAGGCTCGGCTTTGTTGAAGCGTGCTTCAATCTCCTCAGGACTATTGTAAGGCTCGGCTTTGTTAAAGCGTGCTTCAATCTCCTCCGCGCTGTTAAAAGGCTCGGCTTTGTTGAAGCGTGCTTCAATCTCCTCCGGGCTATTGTAAGGCTCGGCTTTGTTAAAGCGTGCTTCAATCTCCTCCGCGCTGTTAAAAGGCTCGGCTTTGTTGAAGCGTGCTTCAATCTCCTCCGGGCTATTGTAAGGCTCGGCTTTGTTGAAGCGTGCTTCAATCTCCTCCGGGCTATTGTAAGGCTCGGCTTTGTTAAAGCGTGCTTCAATCTCCTCCGCGCTGTTAAAAGGTTCGGCTTTGTTGAATGGGGCAGCCAGAGTCTGGCTCACCAGACAGGCAGCCACGACTGCACCGCTCGTGGTAATGAAACGCATTGCTGTAGAAACAAAATGTTAGTCAAATGACAAGATATGTAAAATAAATAAGCTTTATCTTTCATACCTTGGGATATAAAAGAACTTTCACCAAGGTTGTCGGATGTCCGTTTTAGTAGTGGTAAAGGTCTTCAACAATGTTAATAACTAATAAGATATTCGTGTCATACTGGGGGCTATAAGGGAAATAAATATTCCTGTATACTGAATGTGTACAAGTATCTGAAAGTGGGAAAGGATGCAACGTGTACAATAGTCCAAAACATGACCCAAACTCCGTGAAATTGTGCGGAGAAAATCGCTATAACGAGACCTCTATTACTCCAGCATAACAGCTGGCGCGAAATACGTCGCAGGGGCCTGGAAGGCATGTCCCTTTTATTAGCCATCAGCAAAACTATTTAACAGAATCATTAGAAACACATTTATTACCATTATTCAGATCAGCATACCGGCGTCAATCGTGTTTTCCTTCCATTTTTTGCTTCCTCTAAACTTCCCTCTTTCTCTTTATTGTCAAAAGACAAGCATCATGAAATCGCATATTGATATCGCTCTTGCCGAGTGGAGGCAGAATAGGGAACGAGAAGAAACGATTAAGCCTGTCTTTTTAGATGGAGAGAATCTTCAGATTGCTGACATCGCAGCGATTGCATAGTAAGTCTTCCTTTAATACCATTGCAACTTGAATGCTTATGAAGTACACTAGTGGAGACTGTATACCTTCCTTGAGTAATAAAGCGGACATTGTCGACCGGGTTCAAAAGAGTGTGTCCGTACTCGTGAAGCGCCTGGCAAACAACAATTATGTATATGGTACGTCAAGTTTCGAACAGTTATTTCAATTTAAACTAAGGCAAACGATAATTGACTGCCTAGGGGTTAATACTGGTTTTGGGGGGAGCGCGGATATGCGTACTACTGAAGTCTTTGCTCTGCAAGAAGCCCTGATGCAACTTACCCAGTCAGGTGTTCTTACATCCACAAAAGGCTACAGCGGTCCGCTTCCTAATGATGCTATGCAAGCAGCTTGGGTGCGTGCCACGATCGCCGTTCGTTTGAATGCAACACTGCGAGGCCATTCTGCTGTATCGTTCCCGGTGCTTGAGGCTTTGCAAGGTTTACTAGAGGCACGGCTGGTTCCAGTTGTGCCCTTGCGAGGTTCTGTGTCAGCATCGGGCGATCTCACACCCCTCGCCTATATTGCTGGGGCTATTCAAGGCAATCCACGTATATCAGTACTGGACAGCGTTAGCGGGAAGATTATGCCCGCTGATGTCGCTCTCCATAGAATTAAACAAACACCCGTTTCATTAGGGCCGAAAGAGGGCCTTGGCTTAGTTAACGGCACCGCCGCTTCTGCTGCAGTTGGTGCACTTGTTATGCATCATGCAAATCATCTGGCGGTATTGACACAAGCTCTTTCATCAATGGCAGTTGAGGTTTGTGACCCCTATATAATCTTTTATCTCCTGAATTATGGTTCTCAATTTTGAGGTCTTCCATACTGATTAATCCTTACCTACAGGCCCTTTCTGGGAGTGCCGAGAGCTTTCACCCATTTATTGCGGCGGTTCGGCCACATCCAGGCCAGATCGAATGTGCTGAGAATGTCCGACGGCTACTCCAAGGCTCAAGGCTTGCTTCCGATCTGAACACTCCAAAGAACTATCGCCGAGACGACATGATACAGGACCGGTATGCTTTACGATCGACTACGCAATGGCTGGGTCCTGGACTTGAAGACTTGGCACTCGCCAACGCACAAGTCACTACCGAACTGAACTCTTCTTGCGACAATCCCTTAATCAATTCTGAATCTGGGGAGATCCTGTATGGCTGTAACTTCCAAGCAGCGTCCGTAACATCGGCTATGGAGAAAACACGAAATGCGTTGCAGATGGCCGGGCGGCTGCTGAGCGCCCAGTTAGCTGAAATGGTCGATGCTCGACTCTCTAACGGGCTTCCCGCGCACCTAGTTCCCGACGATCCCAGTTTGTCTTTCGGATTCAAAGGGGTAGATATCAACATGGCTGCCTATCTTGCTGAACTAAGTTTTCTGGCCGCTCCAGTAAGCCCTTTTGTGCAACCAGCAGAGTTGCATAACCAGTCTGTAAACTCCATGGCACTAGTGTCTGCGCGAGTAAGTATGCAAGCAGTGGACGTGTTGACTTTGATGTGCGCCGTCAGCCTGTATACGGTCTGCCAAGCATTGGACCTTCGGGTTCTGCACCGGACTTTTCTTGAACGTGTCGAAGCCTCTATAGAGCCTGTCACAGCCCAGTGGCTGGTACCACAGCTACAAACAATACTGCGAGACCACTGGGCGGCATCTTGGTCAAGTACGGGCACATTGGATCTGCGACCCCGTTGTGAGCATTTGGTGGACTCTGCAATTCCAAAAATTCTTTCATCTCTCACACAGGGCTGTATCTCTATACCAACAGACAATGTTTCAGCGTGGCGCGTTGCAGCCATCGATGCCATTTGGTGTACATGGGTCGAAACATGGAAAGAGTTCAAAGCCGCTCCACCAACAGCTAGCTATCTGGGCACTGGATCGCGTGCGCTCTACGAGTATGTCCGCCAAGAGCTCTCTGTTCCATTTTTCCAAGGATATGTTGAGCATCCGACTGCTATAAGTCTACAACTAGATGGAAGGCCCAAACGAACAATTGGAGAGTGGATTTCGATTGTCGCTGAAGCAATCAGTGATGGGCGTGTTCCCAATACATTGTTTGGGAAACTACAGGAGATCTTGATTGAGAACGATGTTTTTGTAGAGCAATAATACATACACTGCTAATACGTTCTAGAACTGCTAGAATTCAAGACCAGTTCTGTGTTAAAACAATGACATAGGCAAATACAGTACTGATTGGACCTCAAAATACTACTGGTTGCGTCGCCGTATTTGATCCGATATATATGTCACAATTATGGTTGTTGTCATAATGTATTTCAGAACGCTTTCGTAAACCAAGTTCTGATTAAAATATTCAGCTATTTGGGCTGCAACTCACAAGAAGACTCATAGTTTACTGGCCAAACTGGATTCTCTGATTATTTGGAGAAATAGCTTCGTGCAACCAATATTAAATTTACCGATTTGCTCGCGATATTTATCATGCGTCATACAAAGATTTTTTCTTCGACATCGGAAGGCATTGAATACACTCTCATTTTGTTGCCTTTACTTTAGTCGTTTTGGCTATCAAGTTCTGTTGAGAGCCTCCATTGATGGCACGCCGAATCCTTAACCCCCGAAACGATATCAACATATTGTTGTCAAATATGATGCGCTTGTATGGATGGTAAGCAAAGTGTAATCAAACTGTTGAAAAGCCCGTATCTTGCCCTATTGATGCTAATGATGGCGTTTGGCCGCTAACGAAGCTGATGCTCTCACTAGAATCGCGGCGCCATAATCGCTAAAGCATATGATTTACCAGCTTGATATAGCACGCTCCGCTCGACCATAAATACTTAGCTGATAAAAAAGTCAAATTAGCATGTGGCAACGACATCTTGTCACCTGTGTCATCCTGTACTACCGTATATATGCCGAAAACACAGGCCCAGGCACGCGTTTTTGGTGGTAGTAGTGGTGATCTCATTCGGCCATCTGTTGCACTAGACCTACCTAATTCAGCATATATGGAAAATGTGATCTCAAAGAGACAGGTGAGACTACTCATAAAAAATCCGATATCAACTCGAAACATTTACCAAGTCATAGCACGGTTTGTAGGCCAGATGGATGGTATTGCCTCCAGGTTAACCTAAGGCCTCACTCAACATCATCTTCCTTTTGTTAGTATACGCAGCCATTGCGATTGGAGCTGCATGCCAGGTATCTGAGATCGACAACAGAATTGGCTTTGGTGATACTGTAATTGAATTTGGCTGGACATATTCACAGAGTTATTCCGGGGACACGAACATGATAACTGTCTGCTAATTGATCAATCAACATGAGAACTAGTCTTTCAAAATGGCGCGGTTTCATTATAATGATGATCATTCTACGCCATATATTGATGGCAAGCTTCATTGAAATCTATTTCGCAACCTCATATATCTTTCGTAGCAATTTCTCAATGTAAGAACAAGAAAGTGGACGTGGTAGGTAATTACAAGAATAACGAGAATGAGTGTTTTTGGGAACTCATTCATCCGATTCTTTTTCCTTTTCTTCAATCACTGTAACTATGACTTTATGTAAATTGTCAAGTATCTTATGGTGATTTCCCGTCGTTTGTGCGAGAAGAACCCCTGATTTTGAGATAATAAAAGCTCCTTGTATCATGTTTCCCTTCGGCGAAGTAATTGACATTGCTTTGTACAAAGAACCACTTGGATTGCCGAGGAGAGGCAGCCAAATATCTTTATCTTTCACAAACGCAGCAGTTGATGATACCGAATCTGGTGAAACGCCTATGGTGTCCATTTCTGCCGGCTCCCAGTCTAGCTGAGCGTGTTCAAATTCTCCATATATGTCGTATGCTACCGAAAAGGATTAATATAGAATATAAAAGAACATGCTTGGGGTGTTAGACCCATACCATCGTCATCCCAAGGCTTCGGGTATACATAAACAATTACGCCGTTGCGACTCTTATCCACCAGCTGCCTCAGTGACGTTTTGGTTCCATCACCAAGGTATAATTCTCCCCCAAAGTTATCAATTGATGGAATTTTAGACCCAATGTTCAGATGAAACGTTGTATTGTTCTGGTTCTTCCCTTTCTTTACTTTCACGGGGCCGGTCTTTTTGGTAACTTTGGCTTTGCGTTCGCGCGATGGTTTTGAGACCTCCGCCGAGATTGGCTTAGCCTTGCAGTAGAAGCGTCCCTCATCGCAGAAGCTCTCGTTGTAGGCATTTTTCGGACGTCGAACGCAGTAAAGAATGAAGCAAGCCACAAATATTGAGAGGAATTAAATGCAATGTGAGAGAACGTGAACAAGCCAAGCCCCACTTGAGGCTGATCCTTCGAGGCACGATGCTGACTGACTAACATCTATTCTTAGCTCAAGAAATGCCAAGAAAATATAGTCAGCTCCTTATACTCCGTACTTGATCTAGAAGATAGGTCTTTGAAATGTAGGCGTTTAAGTAAAAACACATATTACTTAAGTTGAAGCTAAAATGATGAGCCTTTTGTATACTTATTATACCATATGATAGTGGGTTATATACTCTATTAAAGTCTAGTCTGTTACTTAAATAGCGAAGATTATCGTTGTCATATAATGTTATAACTTCTACGTTAACAACTAGTACATACAAGTTTTTTATATTCGATACTAGGATACTACAAGCTTAAATAACAATTCAATTGAGTATTCTATGGCATGCCCCGATCTAATAGTAGCAAGGGCTGGATAAAACTTTGCTCAGTTCACCGTCAGTAAGTGAGTCCAAGTAATTCGGCGGAACGTTGCACACCAGCTTGCAAAAACAAAAAAAAAAAAAGAGGCAATAGAAGGATGAGCAGGGGAAGCTGCTTCATAGTCTTCGGGACGGGATTGACCAGACACAAAATGGAGTTATCATCATCCCCGCTTGGTACAGCATATAATGCTACCGTCATGTAACTGTTCGCTGCTAGCGCCAACGTGAATTGTTTGTATGCAGCAGAGTGGGATAACCAATCATCGAGCCCTATGGCGAAACGGTTATGGAATATAAAGACAGTGACCGCCGCCGTCCCCCGCACCCCCTACCTAATATATCAATAACTATTCTAAATGAACAGGACTATTGGCTATAGGCCCCTTTGCGCTGGCGCCTCCTTAATCCTGATGGATCTTGTTAGCCTCGGAGACTTGTCAGCCTCTACGTCACTTCGCTTTATAAAGCAGCTCTTAATAGCGGCCGAGTGAGAGATTTGTTGGTCCTAACGGATAGTGCTATAGTGTACCGTGTTCCCAAAGACCTCGCACATGTTTGATCTGAGGTGTAATCCAGCCGCTCTTTCATAAGGAAACTGTCGCCTCGCGCCTATAAACACGTTACACGTTCCCGGTCAATTGCGCCTGCACACTTTTAATTACGGAATTACTCCATCATAACTTCTAAATTACCTTCAGCTTGTTGATGTAGCTTTATAAATACTTTTTTCAGCAGCAAACTCAGCAATTACAATGGCTACGCAGAGATACACATGTTCAACTCTTCCCACTGAGGAACCATCTTCGCCTGCGTCGTACGAAGCGAACACACAACCAGAAGAAGAAATCCGGTACATGGTGGCGACTCTTGTTCTTGTCATAGTGCCTACTATGATTGGACTCATCTGGTGGTTCTGGTAATGCATATGTCTGCGGAGACGCTCAGGCAGGCTATCGAAACGATCCTGTGCTGATTTAGGGCTGCGGAGACAGACGAGTGGGTTGGACGTCAGCGTAAAATATACCATCAAGCTATATCAAAGAGCCTTAAGGATCTTGTGATTTATGCCGTTGCCATAGCATTAGATAAGTTGGCTATTTACTTGCTCTAGGGCGAATATTTCTGCCTTAGTCGGCGTTCGTGGCTCGCGCCTTAACAAGAGTGTACGAATTTCGGCCAATGTAGCTCCTCTTTAGTAAAACCAGGACCCGAGATGCCCTGTAGAAAGATGAGTCTCTATCCAATTGACTAGAGACTGCGGGCAGACCAGCTTGATTATTCATTTATAGCTTAGCTCACACATCCTGCACCTCTTTTGCCTGGCCTCTCCACTTGTGACTGATCCTTCTGGGCGCAATACTGGCTGATTGGCAACTATCCTTGGCTCAAGGAACACCAAGTAAACATAGTTGGTCTCGGAGCTCCTAACATTCTCCGTATTGCATAGGGTTTCTATTTTCGCTGTCACTAATAGCAGCGACTGATTAGCTGTACAATGTAAGACTGGATTAATTACTCGATAATTAGCTTCTCTCTAAATATTAACGATTTATAGATATAGGTTGGTTCATAATGACATGTGCCGGTCTTGACATGCCCCGTTTTTGATTTGGATCGTGGGTAAAACCTCATATTCCTATCGTAATATTCGCATTTTTCTTGCTATAAATAAGGAATATAGCTACACTAAAGCTATAACGTAGGTAGAAAGAATGATTATAACCCCCCC